>JAWZSL010000076.1:600000-1031661 GCA_034769285.1 Lutjanus argentimaculatus | reverse complement strand
ACATTGAACAAGTTCAGAGCATTGCATCTGAGTTTGGAAGCCGTTTCACTGGCTTTGTGTCACTCAAGCTAGCAGCCTCATATATGTTTTCCATTTGGCATAGACAGTGATGTGGATGACATTCCCTCACTTTTTATACACTTTTTATACAAATCTGTTTCATACCTAAGGATGGGTGTCATTAGAGTTTTATCGATACCAATAGTGACATTGTTTATTGATAACAACACTTATTTGTACTCTTATCGATACTACTTTCCATAATTTGATGCAAATAGTAAATATATGACATGCAAGATGTGAAAAGATTCTACAGTCTTGTAACTGGGGTCATTAGTTAAGGCTACGGTCATCTCATGAGCAAAGGAAGAGCAGCAAAATGAGAAGAGCTGGCTTGGTCTACCTTAAAGATCAGTCCACCTTGAGTGACCCTGTTTTCAAACTTGCTACATCGGTGCAAACCCACTCCAGCAGCATTCAAGCCACAGGAACTTGGCTTGTATCTTGAAGAGTTGTAGCATTTATTCAAGGACAAATAATCTAACCTGTGCACACACTGCTACATTCACTCTTTTTCTGCCGCTCTCATCTCAACTGCATGCTCTCATTGCTAAATTAGCAGGAGGGTATGCCCCCAGAAAAAGGCAGAAGTGTGCAGCAAAAAAATAAAAAATAAAAAAATTTGAAACTGAAAAAAAAAAAAGAAATATGATCTATTGTATAATAGATCATATTTCATTTTTTCTATCAAAAAAAGGGAATTCGAGATAAAGGCCTGCCAATCAGTTTGAGGAAATTTGGTTATGATAATCCTAATGATGTAATGGGATGATAAAGTATCAGACCAATTGAGGCGCTAAGTGTCCCCATAACAACATTGCACTCCTACCTGCAAGCACACAGTGCAACAGGAGAGGGAACGTCAGGTGGAGCTACTGCATGGATGGACATAAATTACAATACAATCAATTTGTGCATGTTTCTCACTTTCCTCCTGATGGTCTGAATAATCACTAAATTTGTCACTAGTCACTTTTCAGAAATAAAGTCACCAGTCTAGATTAGCAAGAAAGTCAGTGGTGAAAGCACTTTGCATGTGTGTCAGATGCCTGCATAGGAGTGAGGGAGGGGAGATAGCTACGTTTGCCACAAAAGATTCATCAGTTGTAAGAGCTCGTAAGTCATAATTATATTTTATACTTTAGCAAGTAAGAAAGCCCCCTTCTTATAGCCCTGGTCAAGTAACCATAGAAACCCACTACAACTGAACTCCAACTCCTGTGAGCGGCCTCCTCCTGCCTCAGGAGAGGAGGGGGGAGAGGTTACCTAGCTAGCCAGCTAACCATAGTCTGCTTACTCTGACTTCACGGAAAAATGAGCATACTTTGCCTTGCTTTAAGTTATCACAACTATTGCACATATTTAAGTAAATATTATGCAATGACCATTATTTTGACAGTGAGGTACATTCTAAGCCATGACAAAAAGAACAAATACTTACCAAAGAATGGACTTCCACCTGCAGTCAATGTCTTACCAATCTTGGTTGCACTCAGAAGTAGAAAATGGTGGGCATAAAGACTGAAAGCGTGAGGTTCGACACATGCACAGAGGGCTATCCACCAAATAAATAGAGTAATTCTGCATCAATGAATCTCATAGGTGAAACTATTAATACATTTTGTGTTACATCCATGAAATATAGTTTTTTTCTTTTTTTTAAACATATATTTAAATACAGCAAGCAATATTTAAATGTGTAACATTTAAGAAGGGACTGAATCCTTTTTTGAGTGTAAGATCTAATGGATAAATGGAGTGCAAAGACACTAGAAATTGAGAATAAAAAATGAGAAGCAAAAACTATTTTTCAGTGTTTTGGCTTTAGGTGACTAATATGAGGTCTTGGGAACAGAAAATACAAATAATTGATAGCTAGTGTCCTAAATGACTTGAATTCATAAGACTGCAGGTCAAAAGCACAGGTAACCATAGCCCGTCAACTCCGACTTTACTGAAAACCAAGCAAACTTTCCTTGAAGTTGGCACAACTGTTGCCCATATTTAAGTAAATATTATGGAATGCACATTCTAAACCATGACAAAAAGAAGAAAACTTACCAAGGAATGGACTTCCACCTGCAGTCAGTGTCTTACCAATCTCAGTTGCAGCCAGAAGTAGAAAATGGTGCGCATAAAATGGACAGCGTGAGGTGTCACACATGCGCAGGGGGCTATCCATCAAGAAAACACATTTATTTCGCTTTAACGAATCTCATAGGTGAAACTATTAGTGTATTTTGTGTTACATCTATTAAATATAGATGTGCAGATGTATACAGATGCATACTTTCACTCTGTTTAGAGATGTTTAAACTGCTATAATCAAGATAAGGCTAAAGGAAGTGGCCATGTAATGTGTACTAAAGGCTGACAACTAAAAGTACTCCGACACTGACTACAGTCATTTGCAGATTGATTACTAGAAATGTACCAATCCATTTTTTTTCCAGTTCCAGTCCGATGGCAATATCTGAATTTGGATATTAGCTGATACTATACACAATACCAGTGCACTTTGGACTTTATATGTAATTATTTATTGTTATTATTATTATTATTATTATTAGTAGTAGTAGTAGTAGTAGTAGTAGTAGTGGTAGTAGTAGTAAGATTACATGAAGCTGAAACTTAACTCTGGAAAGCTTGTGCAGTTTGTCCTTCAACCACTGTGGAGCGCTGTTGGATTCTGGCTTATGACATTCACAAGTGCAGATAGGCTGAGAGGCAGCCCTCATTTGCATAATTTCCAAATTATGCAGTGCTAAGAGTTTAAATTTGCTGTTTTATGCTCCAAAATGAAAATGTTTGTAATGTGTTTGTCATGGATTTGTAATTTGTTTGTTCAGAACATGGTGGTTTATAGAGGTAGGTCTTATTTTTGTGCTGGTTTATTGTTACGCCATGAATGAAGTGGCGAGTACATATCCCTAGTACCTCTGTATCACACCATAATGATTTAGAACAAGATACACAAATAATAAACACATTATGAAAATGGAAAATGGATCAGGGTACGGATCAGTGATGCAAGTCTAATAACCAATGAATGCACTGATCAGTCCCATCTTGATTGAATATTTCATACTAAAAGGATTTACATTGTTTTTAATTATCTTATTTATTTTTTGTTTGTATTATTTGTTTTTAAACACAATTGGAAAGAAATACACAGACCAAAAAGTTTCAATATCAGTTTTGACTACTGTTTCATCTATTTAAGATTCTTTAATACATTTTATGCTCACAAGGGCTCCAACATTATAGAGGAATTGATTTTAGATTTTAGTAGCTAGTAAATCAAGTGTAAAAAGTTTCAAAATGCTGCTTCTGTCACTAAGTCTCTGTATTGTTTGATTTTATAAGTTCAAAGGAAAAAAGGATGGATGTTGGATGGATCATATCAAATTTCCCAATTCTAAAAGGTCTGCTGAGTGATGTTAAACTGATTGCCTTTACTGTGTCTTGATACAAAATATAGGGAAGGTGTAGGGAATGACACAACATGAAGTTAAGGTGGAGTTCTTGCTAAGGTCTAGTAAAAGTCTAGTATCACCCTCAGCATCACGATCAAAGAACAAATATGCAATATATTTACTGTGCTAAGTCATAAAATGACCATGAAACATCATTAGAGAGTTGAAATAATGGCTTTTGCAGCAACAATGCCAGAGCCAGTATGTTCTCCTTTGAAATTTCCATTCCAGTGTGGTACCTGTTTTTGTTTTGGCCTGTGCGAAGTTAATAGAGTTATGTTGCATTCTCGCTAAATGAGTTAGTGTCCGTTTATGAGTCATATAAAATCACAATCATCTTTTAGAAGAAGTAGATGTTTCAATATTCAATTGAGCAATATGTTAACTGAGACTGGAAAGTAGTTTGGGGATAACAGGCTTAGCTTTACAGTGATGGACTGACAGAATTTCAACTCTTTGTGGGACTGGTATGAAGGAGGGTATGTATGTCCTCTGTCTCCGGAGCTGTATGACTGTGTACAGTTAAATCCTACCGCACTTGAAGAAGGTGTTAAGTTTACAGCCTCCTCACTGCAGGCAACAAGTTCTGCAAGTCTCTGAAATCTCCTCTGATGGCTCTGAGATCTTCTCTCCTCAGCTTGTCTTAAAAGGACACCAAAGAACCCACCCTATGAATGAGATCAAGATAAATATGCCTTTAAAATATTCCTAAAGTCTCATAAACTGTAAAAAAAAACAAAAAACACCTGCAGTAACTTTGAAATTCACCGGTAAAGTATATCTTTTGCCAGCCTCACACCCAATAACTTTTGAAGCAACAAATCACAGACAAATTTCCAATGTTGGAATAAAATCATGACAGTCTTGCTAGAGTCAAGGCCAACTCCCATCATCCCGATCATTTTGTTCCTTTCTTTTTCCCCGCCTTGACGTCACAATAAATCAAATGTGTTTAATATTATGGCCAGTCTTGGCTCATGCAAATAGTTCAATGACAAAAACGCTCTCTCCAGCATCTCTCTCTCTCTCTTGCGCCATGCGTATGCAGTCAGTGTGGCGTGGAGGATGTAAATTGGTTTCTTTCTTTTTCTTCCTCTTTCTTCCTTTATCAGTTCACACTGCAAAAATGTTATAAAGGGTATTAGTTGGAAAATTTAGATTAAGGGACATCAGATTTCTCAATTAACAGGATCAGTTTGATGATACAGTACTATTTATTTTGAAGGAGATATGTCTGTGAAGATTCTCAGTCATCAAGGTCAGGGTATTCGTAGAAAAGGTTTTTGTAGGTTGTCGTTCAGGAAAAACTGACAAAGCCTCTTGATGAGAGGTGAAACATCTTCAAGAACTCTACCAAGTCCAGCTGCCTATAACAACCTTTTCTATGAACTGGGGGAGATATATATATAAAAAAAAAAAAAGCCAAACAACACATTACATACATCATAGGAAAGTGAAATTCAAAATCAATATATTATTAAAAACTAAAAATCTTGCCAAATAATAGAGAGGGGACAAGACTAAAAAAAACCAAAAAAAAAAAAAACCTCTTCTACCATACAGAGGAAGACTTTGAAAATTGAAGACTGACACCCTCTCACACCTAAAGACAATTTAAAAGACTGGGGCTCTTGCAGGGTCACTATTTACAAGACTACAACTACATTATTTTGGTCTCTTCCCCATTTTTTGGTAAGATGCCTGTATATTTATATACCACTATGTTGATTCATTTATTTAACTCTCCTATGATGTCAACAAACAAATCAACAATATATCATTAGTTTGATTAATTGCGAAATCTCATATCCATAAATATACATTTTCCAATCATAAACCATCTTTTTTAATTTTTGAAAATTAAGTTTAGCCATAAATGAATTCAGGCATATATTATAAAAACAAGAAAGCCATCAAAACATATAATTTGTCTACCCTTTATAATATTTTAAAAATATGAACTGATACACGATTCCTGTCTGGTCTGATCCCCTGACATTATTCATTTCTGTTTTCTGAATGTTGTATATTGCCATTTGTCAATAAAATGTTTTAATATTAAACAAATAAAGCAAGCTTAGCGGTTATGTTGGTTGCAAGGAGAGAGTTTACCAGACATATAAAAGGCAGATAGAGAAATCTATAGCCAAGTAATCACAAACTCACTACAGGGACATTGTATATTGAAATTTTAAAAAATCTACAAAAGGAGGGAGAAGATCAAATTAACTATTTACATAATTAAACAGAACTCCCTCTATGTAGCCAGTCTCAGGGATCAGGTGCTGGTCGGTCGCTGGAACATCTCAGGTAAAATCATCAACATAAACCACTGCACACTGAACTGAGCTACCATGATTTTATTAGTAATAAATATATATTAGTATATTTATTAGTAATGAAATCACAGTAACTCAGTTCAGTGTGCGGTGGTTTATGTTGATGATTTGAACTATTTACATATTTACAGGGTTTTCCTTGGATGTTTTAAAGACAATGGCAGCAAAGGCTGGAGAACGTAGCAGTGAAGTGTGTTTAAAAGACAAAATCACAAGCTGACAGACAAAAGTGTCCATGAGGATTTAAATTTTATACCAAGATGGAGCAAAAAGATTAAAATAAACAAAGATTGTGACAAAAGGTACTGTTTATTATGGCACGTGAATCTGCATAAAACATTCTCTTACAGATCTTACAATATTTCTCTGCTCATTTCACTCCCCTGGCTGTTATTTTTTGATAAAAGAAAAGAGCACAGAGTGATGAAGATGAGAACAATGACAGAAAAGACCTTTCTAATGTGATACTGATTTGGAGTCACTGGATCACAAACTATCAAAAAAACTGAGGTTTTTTTTTGTTGTTTTTTTTTTTTTTTTCAGTTCAAATATTTATTTCAAGTAAATAAATTACATATTAACAATCATTTAATCATAATTTTCACTCATGTTGGAAAGTTAGCACAAAGGTTTAAAAAAAGCTTTTGCATTCTTGCTTTTTGTCAGAATTTTCAAGAAAGGTGGCAGCCAATAATACGAATGATAGTTGCACACATTTGAGTTAGACAGGAAGAGAAAATCCTGATTTTAAAGATTAAACTATTTTTACCATATCAAACTGTTGTCAGAATATTTCCACCTTTATTTTGTTATTCTTTTACAGATTTATTCTTTTTTCATATGACACCATTATGACTCCATTAGGAACATCTGAAATCCGGATTCATAAGCTATAAGATCCAGAAAGAAAGAAAGAGAGAATCTCACTCACACAAGAAAAGTTGCTGAGCGGTGTCCGGCCACACAACACACCGACTGCCTGCGCACGGCTCAAGGGAAGGAAATGCTGGAGGGAGCACAATTATCATTGAGAATGTTTATGTGACTGAACTTCACTGTTTGCACTCAGCCCTTATGGAAATATTAAAATATTTGACTGAGACAGAGTTAAAACAGTTCGGACTACGGACTACAGAGTTGTAGGACCGCATTACACCAAACAATCGGATTGACGGGAGCGCGCCTCAACCGTAGCAAAGCCCTTGTGAAACAGTGTGATCCCTTCAAAAGCCGTTGGAGGCTGGCAAACGTTGCAGAAATTAACGCAAGCAGTGCATGATTGTGCCGCAAAACAAAATAAAAGAAGTAATACACCAACATGACTTAACATGTCTGCTTGTCACCAATATTTCTTAAACCCATTGTGTATCCCATTTTTAAGCCGCTAACACTTTTAGCATAATCAAATGGGATTTTACGTGGCACTAGTTAGCACCGAAGCTAGCTGACTTATAGATGCTAATGTCTTTAGCATAAGTCAATGGGGTTTAACATAGCGAAAATTAGCATCACAACTAGCGGACATTTTTGCTAGTAAGCTACGTGCTAGAGGTTGACTTAACTCACCAATGCAATAACATGCCACATTAGCTTGGGAAATGGCGTCAGGCGTCAGTGCACACTCTGAAACAGGCTGCGTTCTCTCTTTTTTGAGCCACACTATGATTTTAATGGTCAACACAAAGTATGAATTAACACATGAAAACGCAACATTAACTTAAAATGACTTTTCCCCATTGTTTTAGAGTTTCTTACCAATTCCACAACAGTATTTTTCATAAAACAGATTTTTTTTTTTTTTTTATGGTTTAAGAATGATAATCCACTCCATATCTATGCCAATTGTGAGAATGGGTGAAGATCTTCAGTTCACAAAACAATCCTGGATTTTCAGCAGAAAACAGGGTTGCAGCTAAATCCAGTACAATGCCAGTGGATGGTGACCACGGATAAAATGTACAAAAAAAAAAAAAAAAAAAGAAGAGCACAAAACAAACACAAAATGTCTCCATCCTGCTCGTGTGGTGTAATCCAAGTGTCCGTGAGCTGCGATCTTAAAATTCGTATATCTTCGTATATCTCTTAAAGGGACATTGTGTAAAATTTTCTGTTGTTTACTGGCCAAAATCGATATCTGCATTTATATATGTGTTATCATTGGTATATTATGACCTCCGCTATTATTCTGACACATTCTTGTAAGCAAAGAATTTTAGATTTCTTTATACATACTACGGGTAAGCCGGTAGGGAAGCGCCATGACGGTCTGCCATCTTGAAACTACAGCTGCCGGCAAGGGACAAATAGCACCAACGCGGAATAACTACGCGTTTTCCCTGCGAGCCAGCACAGTGATTGAAACGCCAGAGAAGATCAGCGAGAGAGGCTTACTACCCCGGCAAATTTGAAAATCTGCACTACTGCAGCATAATGCAGGACCATGCATAGCAGCAGCGGCACAGAAGACGGTTTCACCATTGCCAAGAAAGCGAAAAAGGGAACTTAGAAGGCAGTGTGACCAGAGCATTTAAAAAAAGAGGATTAACATTGGGCTAGCCTTTCCCAGGTGGAAGAAGCTCATAAAGGAGAAAGATTTTAAAAGAATTTTAAAATACACCAGCCTCGTTGGTACAGAAGTGTATGTTTACGTGGTTTCAGTAGCTTTTAAAGTCGCAGTGAACGCCGGCTTTTTGTCACAAATGCCAGCTTATAAAGCCTTCCCACCGGCTTTTAGTCCGGCTTTACCGCGACTGAAAGCCAGCGTTTACTGCGACTATGAAAGCTACTGTAAACATACAGTTCCACCAGAGGAGTAAAACCAGATCTTCTCCCTCTGCCTCTTCCTCTCAATACCGTTGCAGGCATTGAATCACCCGACGATGATCTCTGATAATGTACGCACATCAAAATGTAAATGGATAATATAACCTGACTAATTCGTACATAGTTCTGAAGATCATAGCGTGTTGTAGAGCAATATTAGCACTTTGGTAACAATCGTTTGTGTTCGTTATCAAATTGTAGCTATATTCTAACTTAGCTGCTACAGGGTAACAACATTTTTTTTTTTTTTTTTTTGGCCTATACACACTCACACTAATGATGCGATGCAGTTTGCAATATTTATGAAATCACGAACCTCTTCACCTGAGCGAACACTCCATGAAGTATCGGAGGGAGGACATGGTTTCATCAGTGTTGTCGAGGCTTTTTGATACACGGCGGCTACCGTTGGTGCAATATGTGTTTGAAAAAGTGAGGCGCTAGACTACGCTATTCGTTTGAATGCGAAACACGATTAGATGGGAGTAATTCCTACACAATGTCCCTTTAATGGATGCACGTGTGAAAATATCGCGATATACTAAGTCATACATCGACGCCATGTTTACATGCTACCTGAATTGCCGTTAACACCTTTATTAATAATTATTTCACTGTTAACAAACAATATTCAGTTTTGTTAATATTCTAAAATGATTTATAAGCCTTCAATCATAACATAAAATGGATCAGATAATTATAACATTTTGTCAATGATTAATAATTACTTTGTAAACTGTCTAAAAACAGTATTTGGATGACAAAGTTGCAACTGATGATGACCAAGCTCCCACATTTAAAGAGTTTGGAGTAAGAACGTGTTGCCTATAAACATTATGTGGATGGTTATTGTAAAGTTGCAACTGATGTTTATAAAACTTAACAACTGGCTAATAACTGGTTTAAAGGCCTATAAAACTAAAGCTTAAATGAAATATCAATTGATGACATGCTGGTTATTATACAGTGATACCAAAGATTTTGCAGGTGCAAACATATATGACATCTATTTAATCTTGCATTTAAAAATCTCACCCATAACAGCATTCTGTATCAGTCTAAAATATTTCAACATATAATGCTGTCAAAACACATTAAGAAAACTAAGGTTATTTGTGTAACTTTTAATGCAAAGTTGACTTGTTTAAGTTGTTTATGTGTGATAACTTTGACATTTAAAAAGCAGATAGCAGTTAGGCTACTTTAGCATTACCTTGGCACTGTACTCTGCTGTCAAACTGGCCTTATACTATTAAAGACATCACTAACACTTTACAATACTGAGTCACTATTATCATATGCATTTATTAATGCTTAACTAATGCACAGATCAACATGAGTTAATGTGACTCATGAAGAACTAAGACTTGTATTTATAGTTACTGCATCCACAACTAATAGTCTGTCTTGATTAACAGACTAAGTCATATATGCATTGTTATTAATTTAGTCTGCCATCATGGATAAAACACCTAACAACATCTAGAATTAATAAATAGTGTTAATTCATGTGTCGAAGTCATGGATTTCCACTTCCAGAAGTTTTCAACCTAGATGCCAACGTACCAGATGAACAGGCACATTTGTTTACCATCTAATGTCTTGTTGTTCATGGGAGAGGAATATTCATGGTTGAGGCCTGCGATCTGTGGGACACTGCAGCCAGATGCGTGGCCTGTCTGGCAGTATCAAAACCAATGAATAACCGCATATGTACTTAATAATTAGTTGAGAGTCTTAACATAATGATATGGTCGTAAATCATTCATTAAAACAGATGCTGACTATGATTTAGACCATGGGTTTCGAACAGGGGCGTCCTCAGAGTTACTGCAAGTGATTTGATAATTTTTTGAATTTTGTTTTTAAATTAAATTATGTCTGAAAGTACACATTGATAACATGAATCCAACATATTATGAGCAAAAATAAATCAACCTGTTTGTAAAAGAAAAACCCAAACCATTTAATTTTCACAACATTGACAAAAGGCTACCCATGAATCCTTGTGCAATCATGAGTGCTAGCTAACCTCCTAAATTACTGTGCTGCACCTATGCATAATGTTGAACTAGTTAGCTACGTGTTATTGAAATACAATTATAACATAATGATTAAATATTGGCCGATTAGCTGTATTATTATCCTAAGCGTACAGTCTGCTAGCCACAAGTGGGCTCTTTGGTGAGGGCATTTGTGTTGAGAAAAACAAATGTTTAATAGACACGTCCACAAACTCCAGTGATGGTCATAAATTATAAATATTATTTTTGAATTACTTCTCAAGTCATGGCTGTGAAATGCAGTCTTTTAACTCATAGTTTTATTGTGAATTGTTGGCTGTGCTGACTTTATTATTGTTGCTAATGTCTTCTGTCTACATCATAATCAGCATTTGTTTTAATAAATCAGAAATCAGATAGAATCTTTATTGGTCGCTGATGTTATAAACATTAAAACATTTTTCATGAGCCATATATTAACTTGTGATGACCAGTGCGTTACTTAAGCATCAATGGTATTAGTGGACCTGTATCGTAGTGTTACCAAGATATCTTCATGACGAGTCCAAATGGTACCACTGTAGCTGAGGCTGGTTATATTATTACCATTATAAAAACATTTGACAGTTTAATATGTTATGCGCTGTAACGCCTGCACTGCTGAAGCTGATTTTTATTTGCTGTGTTCCTATTTTGCTTTGCATGTTCTCACCTTATTCTTCTGAATTTAATCAGGATCAGTGTGAAGTGCATAAAGAGCATTCCGGCAACAGAAGGCAGAGAGAAGGACGCCTCCCCTGCACAGGTGTCAGGTATTTCAATCTGTACACAAAGTAAACTCACTGGTGGTTGTTCCTATAAAGGCAGAGGAGCACAGTGGCCTGCTCATCTTGTTTTCCCCATCACCAGTAGAGCAGGTGACTGAATGGCCAGTCAGTGTGAGTCTTCCTGGTCTTGTGTGGGGAGAATTGCTGGACAGTATGAGGAGAAAAGGAGCTGGCCAAGACAGTTGTGGACCTGGAGCTCCCCTGCGTAGAAAAGAAAAGTAAGACCATTCTTGTTTTTTAAATTACAAGGCCTGGCCTTGTAATTTAATGGAATGATGAGATTAACTGAAAGCAAGCACACTGGAGCTTTCGCTAATCTTACTATTTCTCTGTGCCTAGAGCATAGCCTGAGCCAAACCCCCCCACCCCACCCTCCAGATGTCATGTCAGTCTTATACATACCCCATAACCTTATTTCTCCCTTAACAAACACTAAATTTCTGTTGAGCTTTTTAAATATTTCTAGTAGTGCTTGTTATACATATATATGAGGTTACTGCACTAGTGGGCGACCTGGTAACGTACTGTGAAGCTAAGATTTTGCATTTCTGTGTAATTTAGAAAAGCAGCATAAACATTTTGAATGTTGTTGAAAATATAACATTACATATTTTGATACATGTCAGATGTTATAAGAGTATTTTACCAGACAGGCACTGTCATATGACCTAATTCTTCATTTTTTTTATTTTGCTTGTCAATAGTTGCGTTGGATGTGGCAACAAAATAAATAGCTGCACAAAGCTCTTCACCCACTGTGGCACCAACAACACCTAACAGCGACCTCCAATATGTCAACTACAACAGCTGCTGCAACAAAAAACACCAGAGCAGCAATAATGATAGGTGCAGGAACAGCAACTGTAAAACCAAAAACTGCTGCAACAACAACCATGCTGGCAACATCACTTCCTTGGAGAACAATAGTGGCAACAAAAAAAAACTGCTGTTATAACAACAGCCAACATCAACACCCACTCCAACAACTGCTGCACCAACTATAACAATGGCAGTAATGAGAACATCGAATCCAACAGCTTCTCCAGTAAAATCAAAAACTGCAGCGACAACAGTATCTGCTTTGATCAGTAGTAGGAACAACCACACCTGCTGCAACAACAAATACTGCAGCAAGAGCACTTCATGTCACAACAACAACAAGAGCAACAACAAATCCTCCTGTCACAACAACTGCTGCAGCAACACCAACAGCGGCAACCACAACATCTGGGGTCTGTACTACGAACCAGGTTCAACCTACCCAGGGTATCTTTAGGTGATCTGGCTTGACTAAACTTGACAAAGGCAATTAAGGATAAGTGGTCAGACAAAGCTTTTATCAACTCAGTAAATCATCCCGGTGTTTCCTAATCTAGATATGAACACGTTCACTATAAATGGGACGGTGTTTGCAGCATCTGACCAGTCACAAAATGGGCAAGTTTACTGGCAGCAGAGGAGCATATTTTACAAATGGGAGAAAACTAAAATATTAAATAAATATAAAGAAGAAGGCTATCATAACAACCATAATCCAGACTGAAAGCAACACAGTTGTAGTTGACAGATAGTAATTGGACAGATGCAGGAAGGACACCTGACCAAAAATAAATAAATAAATAAAATCACAGACTGTGTGAATAATAATAATCCTACTAATATGTTTATTCTATAGAGTGCTTTTCAGGATACTTAAAGACACTTTATATCAGTTGAAATAATCAAAAGAACATACTAAGGATATATATAACACACATCATTAGAATACAGTGCTTAACAAATTTATTAGACCATCTGTCATAAAAACGAGAAAACATATTTTTTTATTTTCTCAGACTCTGATCTAGAAGCATTTATCTCTGCCTGAAGATCAGCAGTGGTCTTCCTTCTGTCTCTAGTACTTAAAATCTTGAGGTGTCTGACATGTTTAGTTAACTTTCGTGTCCTACCTCTTCCTTGGCGCATTTTGTAAGTAGGCCTACCAGTCTCGGCAGTTGACTCCAAAGCATACTTGACCACACTGTGAGAACACTTTATGTCTTTCCCTATTTGTCTCAGAGACCATCCAGCATCATGAAGTGCTTTAATGCGGACTCTTTCATTTTCAGTGAGCCCTCGACGTTTTACCATTTTGAACAAGAATGAGGAATTTCAAACTGAATCCACCTTTTTATACCCAAACTTGAGCCGGCTCACTGGGCTTCTCTGAGAAGTTAGAAATTAATAAAGCATAACATTCAACCACTAAAACTAATTTTTCTGTTCAGGAATGCAAGTAAATAACTATAATTTGACCTCTTGATCAAGAAATAACAACGTGCATTACTATTTTTTCTGTTTTTCAGTAAAACAGTAAATTTGAAAATTCATGGATAACAATAATAATTATATTTTAGCATTAAAAATATAATTTTGGTTAAAGAGCTTCTACACTACTGGTGTATTAACCATTACAGAAGCATAAAAAATAATTTTGGTAATTACTAATGCTGTTAATTTAGGGCAGCTGTGGCATAAACCTTACACTGGGTGGTGGTCTAATAAATTTGTTAAGCACTGTATATTTTTGTGGTGTGTGCAACAGTTTTAGTCTTACTTTGAGTTGCAGACAGCAGTCAAACTGGTTTAAGAGATAAATACATTATTTAATACTACTGATTTGGGATGTAACACATCATGAGACAGTTAAAAATCGATTTTAAATAATGTGTGACGACTGATATTGCAATGACAAAAACGAATCACAATGCCATTTTCAAAGAGCAGAGCATGTAATCTACTTTCATATCTGCCTGCGAGACCGGCCCGACCAGTAGAGAAAAAGGTATGTGTGCTACTGACAGAGCAGGTTGGATATGCCATGCGTGCTTCAAACTTCAGAAACACTTTCAAATTCTGTTTCCTACACGCACAGTAGTGTTAGAGGGACGGAGGAGTGAGGATGGGAGAAGGAGATGAGGGTGAGGAGGAAGAGCAGAGGAAGGAGGACCACGGCCAACCACGTAACTGCTCTGTTGAGGTGGCTGGACCGGTTCGCCTCTCCTCTCCACTGCACCTCTCTCTCCCCCGCTCCTCAGCCAGTGGAGCTGCACAATCATGATGATGATAATAATCAACTATAAGATACAACACATTTTCAGGGTGCTTTCCACTTCCGCTTTAGATCAACGTAAGATGCCCCTGTGTTCAAAAATGAAGAGGGTGAAGAAGATCAAAGGCAAGATTAAGACTGCGTGCAAATACTGCAAGAGGGTGATGACCTGCACAAGTATGATGCATCATGACAACTGGCAGAAGCTCAAGTCAACACAGCCTGAGCAAAGAAACTGTTAAAAGGACAATCCACGCTGACAATCAGTTTTACAAACTAGGAACATATGCAAGCCTTAGTTTGTTTATTTGAGATTTAATTTATTTGTATTATTCATTTAGTTATACTGATGTGGCATTTGTTTTAAAAATCAATTTTTTATTTATTTTTTGTTCTTTAAGATAAAATATCATTTCAGTTGCACTTTTAAGAAGAGGACATATGGGTTGTTTTTCACAGTTCACTCTACCTCAGAGCTAAAAAAAAAAATAAATTAAAAGGGATTCTCTTTCAAGTTGTTAAAGATAAAGGAAAATATATGTTGCAGTTTTTATATATTTAAATATATATATATATAATATATATATATATATATATATATATATATATCACACACATATATATATATATTTAAATATACATTCATTGCATAGTTTGTGTTTTGCAGCTACACCCTACCTCAGACATGTTGTGTTTGACATGTGTGAGAAATAATTACAGGAATATTTTTCAGTCATAATTTGTCTGCACACTCATTCTGTCTAAAAAAATAGTGAGAAAATCATATCGTGAAGCCAGTATTGGAAATCGTATCGAGTCGTGAGTTGAATGTATCATTACATCCCTACTACTGATCATCTGTCTGTCATCTGATCTGCTGACAGATGATTAAACATATTGCAACTGTGGCTGCAATCCAATTTTCTCAACACACCAATCAGTCAGAGTACAACATAAAAACAGCCGTGGTGCAAATAAAAAGTAAATATAAAAACATAACTCAAAGTGGCTGACTTTCATTTTTTTTTTTAAGTACAAGTACAAGGCTTTAGTGCTTCAAACAGTCTGTGTTGTAGGATGAAATTGGTATATAAAAGCACAATGAAGTAACACTCTCTCTCATGATCCGCAGACTGCACACCAAGCTCCACAGGATCTTGGTGATGCTCAGTGCCATTTAATAAAGTGATTTGATTGGCCAACAGGCAGTGCTTTATCCATATTGATTTCTTATCTTGAACATAACCTGCTCTTGAGCAGGTAAGGCATTCAGTGTAAGTTACCATGGCGATCCATCCCAGTAAGAAGTGAGCCACCAGTGAAGTACTGAAAACCCAGGGTTAATCCTGAAAGTTAACCACACTAACCACAAATCCTGCTTCATAGTACAGGCCACAGCTTCAATGAAAACTACTGCAGCAACAACAATAACAACAACTGTTGCAGCAACAACAACCCCCACTCCAACAACAACTGCTGTAGTGACAACACCTGCTCAGACAACAATAAATTTGGTAACAACCACACCTGCTGAGACCAACAACAACTAATGCAGCAACAACCACACTTATGAGGTGACAACTAATGCACCAATAACAATATCCTGTAACAACAGCTGTTGCAGAAACAACAAGAGTTGCAGCAATGATAACGCCTACAATAACTGTGGAGACACCTGGTTGGACAACCAGAAATTTAGAAGCAACCATGCCTACTTCCACAAAAACTACGGCAGCAACAACAATAAGACCTACTTCGACAACAACAGTAGAAACAACACCTTCTGTCACATCAACTGTTGCAGAGATAACAGGTATCGCAACGGTGGTTATCAACTTATTTGTTAACCCAGGTTTTCCTCTTCAGAAATCTGTGCACGCTCACATAAAAAGGGGCATTTGTTGCATCATTTGACTCTTCTTCTGCGCAAAGTGAAGCAGCGTGAGCCTCCCAAGATGAACAAGTTGTTACAATGAAGAACTGCAGAAAATATTTAAAAAAAAAAAAAATAATGGCATAAAGAAACACTGTTGCTGCAAATAAGACAGGAGAAGAAGAATGCAGGCACAAAATAACTGATAGGCTGAATGTAATCTCATTGCTGCCGTTTATTTTTGACGTGACAACCGCACATCAAACATTACTCCATACAGCATATTTAAACATGGTGCTGTCGGTCTGACTCTGTCCCATGGTGACAGAGACATGGAGATCACATAAGTTTTTGACTAAATCAAAGTAAAATGAATGTAACTGATTGAGGATTTTCTGTGGTAAATAGGATAGATCATTCAGTTTTTTTAATCAGCATTCTGAGCTGCAATATCAGCAATGCAAAACAGACTTTAAAAAGTAAAAAGTATTCAGAGTGGTTTGTATAGTTGCTTCATCATTCTTTAAGTGTGTAGATGTTACAGTGTGTCACTATGACCTTAAGCAAACGGGAAAAAATGACTCTGCATCACCAAACAGAGGTTCCTGTGACAGCGAGATGCAAACAGTTTATACTGCTGTTACATTACATTAGTTTACATTTCTACATTATACAGCTTCATTCAGTGATATTGGGAACGCATCGCTCAGCAACTTTTAATTTTTCAGTTTATAATCTGTATCGCTCATAAAGAACTTCTTTAGGAAAAGAACTGGCTAAAGAGTGACGCTTTTTATAGCCAATTTAATCTGAAACTCAGAACATAACCTGCTCTCAACCAGGTTATGAGTTCAGCATAAGTTACCACAGTGATCTAGCCAGGTTAAAAGAGTGCAGCCTTCTTGACACCGAAAAGCCTGGCTTTAGATTCAACATACCTGACTAACACATTAATCTCGCTTTGCAGTACAGCCCTCTGCTTTAAAAACAACTACAGAAACGGCAACACCTATTCCAACAAGAACAGTAGAAGTAATGCCTAGAAGCAACAACAACGCCTGCTCGGAAAACTCCTGAGGTGGCAACAGTTGCTCCGATAACAACAAACATGGAAACAATCACATGTCAAAAAATATCAGCAGCAACAACATCATGTACTCAAACAACAATGATGGCACCAATGGCGCTGCTCATCACCCAGATCCTGTGGATCTCGATGTGCAGCCCACTGCGACAACCCCTGCACCAACATCAGCTGCAGCAACAATGGCATCTGTTCTAACAAGAACTGCTGCACCTACAATAGTAGCACTGAACTGAAGTAGTCATAACAGTAAGGGTGACTTTCAGATCTCGCCTAAACCCATTTACAATTGACTTACTAGTTGAGCTTTAATGATAAAGACTCAGGTAAGCCTCACCCTTCGGATAAAATCTGCTTTTTCACCCACTGCATTATTTTAAAGCGCGCTAAAGCTCCCACACAAAGAACTTAAATGTCATGGTAACACTTTTTAATACTGCCTTTGATTTACAGTGTAAATATGTTAAGTGTTATCATTATCACCAAAAACAGGAGTCATAAAATATCAATAAACTTTGATAAACATAACAAAAAATAATTTTACCATTTCATCAATAATGATACATCTTTAAAATGCATTTTTCTAGGATGTTGGTGAGGTACATTATCTTTACCATAAAATTCAAGACATTTCTGAGTCACACATACAATAAGAATTTAAATGTACTTACACGGGTTGCCACTTACCTTGTTATGACAAGTTCCAAGCACTAAGAAGTCTTGGGATTAAGGCACACTAAATGTGAATACTTTATAGTGTACTTACTAGAGCTGTCATATGTAGAATTCCCACACAGCTAGTAAGATGTTTGGAGTGATGGATGGTATAGAAAACACAAGAAAAACATTCATCTTTATGCTTGTGAGATTGTTTACATACCATGGATGAATAAATGGCATTGGTGACAGAAACAAAAAAGGGAATTTATCGAGACAAATAAACTACACCTCCAGCTCAGTGTACAACTTATTTCATATACACACACAATTAGGTGTTAAGAAGTAAGAAGTGCTTAAATGCAATTTGTTTTCTGTTTCTGCAGCTCTGCAGAAAATTCATATCCTGCAAGCACTTGGTAGTAGGTTTGATTTAGGTAATTTCTTAAGATTTAGATTTAAGAATAGTGGCCTAAATCTGATATTACAAACAATATATATTTTTTGTTTTTTCCTTGGTGGAAAAGGAAACATTATCAATGACATGTGAATCCAGGCTTTGAAAGCACACGGGTTCCTAATAAGACTCAGATTGTAAATGATTTTGCTCAGTGCTGCTCCAGACGTCACAGGCTTCAACAGTGAAGGCAGCTCTGTCATCATGAATAACCAATGTAAGCAATATCAAGCGCTACTTGATCAAAAATTCCTTAAGTTGCACAACTGTTGGTAAAACTGTTATTGCCTTTTTTTCATCAGATTCAAGTGTAGTGAGCCACAAGCTCAGTTCCACTGCATCCTGCCTGGTACTGTTGTCATGGCTGCTGACAAGCCAACAATAGTGTCATTGCTAATATCCATTGGACTTGCCATCAGAACATGACTGCTGATTGGTATGAAAAAGGACTTTGTCTGCAAAAATCCAAGAGTCATGACTGTCTTCAGTCTCCTGCTGCTTCACATGAACTTGCACTAAGCAGACACAGTAATGTCAGCAGATTACATAAGTCCTGGGTGGGACAGAAGACACAGCCACCTTTATGCACCTGGTCCACAAAATCATCCAAAAAGCCAAACAATATAACAACACTATGAGTCTGGAAAGTCAGAAAGTAATTGCTCTATGAATGCAATAGTATAAATGTCATTTGCTTCACTGAGCACAGTGCTTTAGCAATATTTAACTTGGAGTGAATTACTAATCTTATCTTGTTCGCCAAACAAGTCAAACCAGCCACACTGGAAAGTAAAGCTGTGAAATAAGTCACTTACATTGTCTCAGTGCACCTGTAGCTTTATTTGGAAACATGTGATTGAGAAATCTGAAAACTGGATGCCAAACTGGACTTCAAGAGTTAGTTTTCTTAAACCACACCAGTAGTTGAAACCATAGCAGCATAACATGGCATATCAACATAACAGCTCCGCATAAAGTATATTATAAAAGGAACAAGTATATTAAATTAAATGTTGCTCATAGTGGACTGCACCACCAACCCTGAACCAATGCACAGATTTTTATTAAAGGTCAGAGTATACATGATGTACATAAAAATAAAAACAATGCTGTGTCAATTTTCTTATTTATACAGAGTGCTTATAATCATGCACAGCTCTTTTATGGGAGATTTCTTGTAGTTTGTACCATTTCTGTCAGAAACCTGTACAATGATCAGAATACAAGATCTTTGAAGAATTGAAATTGTCTACATAAAGTTTCTCATGTCAAGTTTGATAACAGGAGGGTGAGAATAAAATCCTGCTGTGTGATTAAATGCAATTATGTTTCATAATAGCATCGTACAAGTCAATCTCAGTCTTTGTTGTTTCAGTGAGTCATGTTTGTTCAGAAATAGAACTAGGAGTGGTGCTTCGTTTACTTTGCGATGAGGTTCTTATTTGCTCAAATACCATCAGACATTCTGAGAGGTGATCCTCAAACTCAGAGTAACCACCAGCATCAAAACCATCATCAACCATTGTCAGAGTTCATTTTCCATGATAGCTCTCACAAAAAACTAATTTTAATAGTCATCTTGCAAAAGACTTAGGTGTATCACAGTAAGAATGATGCTTATCATGAATCTTGGAAAGTTGCCATTTACTTGCATTCACAATGTTCCCCACTTCTGTTTTCATAGTGGCATGCCTAAACAGACTTGATCGAGACAGATAATGCTGCACTGTGGAAGAAGAAGTTAAGGTGCAAAAGACTTTCACAACGAAAAAATTAAATTGTGTATATGACTGACACAATTGCTTGCATTCCAGTAAGCTAGGTTATGATTAGCTACATCTTCCTTACAGTCTTTAATGAAAAAAATAACCAAATACTAAACTGCGCACATTTCTTCCCGTGGAACACTTCTGCTATTGAAAAAAGATCCTGTAAGTCATTATAGTGAGAAACTGAAACTAAAAAATGACTTAGGTTTAGTAGGCCTATCTCAAAATATTGACCAAGTATCTCAAAATAATAACACAGTGTCTCAAAAATAATGACTTAGTATGCTAATAATGAAAGACTCAGAATAATGACCTAGTATCTCCTCCAGTACATCTCTGCCCATATTGCTGTGCTGTGAGAGCTGTGTGTGTGCATGCCAGCTGTTGTGAACAGACTTCATCCTACAACTTTTGAAAGAAACCAACACCATAGGTGAAGGTGGTGTATGACTTTTTAAGGTATGACATAATAAGAAGCATCTATTCGTCACAGATACATATGATTACAAAAATATAATAATAAAATAAAATATTTAAAAAACAAGATCTTATAAATCCGGTGCATGTGTTGTTGCAACAATCAACAATATTCCCGAGTATATATACATTTCATATGGACTACATATATTTTCAAATTTTTCTGCATTCTTTTGTGTATACTGAAATTTCCAGATAACGTGATATTTTCTCAGAGCTTAAAATGACTTTCCTACGTAAGCAATTGAAGCAAACAAAATGGCATGAGCCCAAGTATAATAATTGAAAAAAAAAAAAAAAAGATACAAGTATGGGTTACATCTAACAGATTGTACTCCCAACACAATATACATAATTCATTTGTTAGTATAATTTATGTGAATATCATAGGTGGTAGGCACATGCACATCATTTGAACTGGGTATGTGTGGTGTGACAGCGTGCAAACAGCATATCGGGGCTTTTTTTAACGTTTAAAAACTGGTCACCATTCACTTTCATTGTCTGAGAGATTCTGCAACACTATTTTCTTGCAAAACTCCAGCAGTGTTTTGTGGACTAAAAAACTAAACCCGGCCTCCAATCTGCATGAGGGTGAGTAGATAATGACTGAATTTTAACACAAAAAACATGGATATGAAATCTGGTTTAAGACACTTGATAATGAGCTCCGCATAAATCAGGCAAAACATGATCTGAAAATTTAACCATTGTTCTTCAGATTTAACCTGCCCCACTGCCAGTGAACACAAAATTGATATTCACATGAATTTGCATGACATATATACATCACTCAACCCATTTGTGAAATGTACGGCTTGCTCAAGAAACAGCAGTAGGCAGTAACAGAATATTTCCAGGTCTTAAAAGCCTTGAATCAGTTTCTCTTCAAAAAAAAAAAAGGCCTTAGATGGAATTAAAAAGTCTATTCTACAAATGTCTTGAATATTTTCTCCTGCCTATCATAGTCAGTAATGTTGGTTATAAAATGTTTTTGTTGCGGATTATGAGCTGTCAGCAGACGTCCCACGCTCATGAACTAACAGTGGGGGTAGTTGTGACAGTGGCTTGTGCATTTAATTAGTATTTTTTATCAGTCAGCTATGTGTGCTAATATCAAGGGTAAGAGTCAGAAACTACAGCTACTTTAATTACTGTAATTAAGTCTTTTTTGGGTGGAGTCTACTTGTACCTTTGAGTACTTTTTCAAGTCTGTAATTTTACTTGTACTTAAGCACACAATACACTAGGTATTCTACTAGTTACTTTTAAAATCTTAATTGAGTACTTACTAGGCCTACAATTTGAAATAATATCCAACAAATTCATCTGTGTGGCCAAATGGGCCAATGAAACCATGACATATATGGATGAAAATGACACTGCAACAGACACAGGTTTGGAGAGGTGACTGTGAGCACTGACCAGAACAGCACAGAAGACAAAAGAAGTAAGTGCTTTGTACTTTTACTTAAGTGGTTTTAACACAAGTAGTTTCTGTTGCAGTTGAGTAATATTTCAGGAATGTAACAGTACTTGTATTGGAGAGCAAAATAATCCACAGACCTTGTTGACAGCAGTTTCATGAAGGAACTATTTTTTTCTAAGATAGTATCTCCCAGAACTACTTTCGTTTTATAAGAAATCTGTGGTCATGGTTTCACTTGTATATTTTTGCAACTTTGAGCACCACAAACCGAGTGCCACCTAGTCCCATTATTTTCAAGGGAAGGCAGATATCTCCAAAACCAAAAACCAAAACCAAATCTAGATTGATGTTAGATCAATTTTAGGCTACTATAGACCCTTTTACAGTTTGTAAATAATGAGAAAGCTGCACGCGCATCTTGGCAACGGAAGTACGGCGGACCACAACAGCTTGTCAATGGGCCTCTGCAAACACGAGCAGTTTTAATCGTGTTCTCAGTCTAATCAACACGTTTAATAGCTTGCAGCCATAGATGCCACCAATTGCTCTGAAACGGTCGCAATTTTTTGGAAATTTAAGCAACTTATATCGACCACTGGAATATCAATTCATTCAAACCTTTATTTAAATTCGGAAAAAATCATTGAGAGCAAGCCCTAATTTTTCCGTGAATGTTCTCATTCGTCCAGGTCATTGTATCAGAGACTAGCTCTGACTAGTCTGACAGGCATGAACTGATGAAGCTTCTTGGATGAGAAGCGAAACGTCTTCAATAAGACTTTTAAACAAGTCCAGTTGCTTTCGATTTAATCTTTTCCTGAGAAGCCCTCATTTACAATGATGCCGAATGTACAACAACCATAAAAACAATACACACTACTCATACAGGTAGTTACAATTAAAAGCAATTTCAAAAACAGTTAATAATTCTGAAGTATCACATACTCAATAAACAAATGTTTTGGTGATTTTGGTGCTGGTAAAATGTTTAATTCAACCTTTGCAGCTTGATAACTCGTCTGGATGACTGGAGGAGACCGCTACTTCTGTTGCCAAAATGCGTGCGCAGCTCTTCGATGACGTCAGCTGTAAAAGGGTCTATAAGGAACTTTCATATTTTATTGATTTTGGAGGCCGTTGTGGACAAAAGTGGTGGTGTTTCTATGATCATAACAACAAAATATGATGTCAAAATAAAGTTTTAAAATAAAAAAAAATCTCCTCTTGCTTCTTTTTAACTGGCTAAAAAAGATAAAATAAAAACACAATATATAGTGAACACATGGAGGGACATTTAGCCATATTTCAACCTAAAATAACAAATTTTATAACCCATTAGCGTCTGTGAGACAACAGCTAACGCTAACACTCAACTATTTCCTAACTAACAACACCATTTCATGGTGAGTTATTGAATCTAAAATATCAGCACACACCTTGTGCACATTTATTTAAACCTGGAACTAAAGTGCATGGTCTATTATTCAAGTATGTAAGCTAAGCAGTTCAAACAGGGTTACAGGTATGTTAGGTGAGAACAAAATATCTATCTGATCTTACATTTTTCCTTGTCATGGCACTGCATTTTACTTCCAGCCTTAGCACTGAATAAACGTGACTAAGATGTGTTTCAAATGGTACTTTTAGCTAGGAAGTGATTGATTACTAGCATTAGCTGTTATGCAACAGTAGCCATAAAGTTATCAAATATGTTGTTTTACCCTGACATATGGTCCAATGTCCCTTTACAGTTTCGCTTTGTCTTTTCAGTTGATGATCAATCAGTGAGACACTTAAGCTGCCCATCCTGAGCGTGACCTCAAAGAAAAAAATGCTGCTGCGTGAACATGGCGTACCACCACTTCATTAGAACTCAATATTTATTTGTTTATCAAAGCTCACTGTCACACCTGAGGAACCTCTTTCAGCATCCGCATCAGTGGAATGCACTTTGTGCACCTTGGAGACAAAAGGAGGGAGTAGCCTATTCTATGGTACTGAGCCAAGAAAATGACAGATTGACAGGTGAAATTCAGTTTCTTGTGATTTGGGATTGTTCATCACAAAGGACGAAGCATTTCCTAAATATCTATCACGTATGAGTCACGTCATTAGCCTCTATTCCTTCCCAATATATAAAGACCTTAACAGATCAACTGTAACAGAAGGTGAAAGGGTTACAATACCGCATATGTGCACTGGACCGGGCAAAATTAAAGACACAAAAGTTTAAACAAGTTTAGTTTACAAAAACATCCAAAACAGATAGAAAGAGGTAATTAACGTTTCATCTTTTATATTTTCAAATTGGGTAAGTACATTTTTAAGCCTATGTGTGCATTTTTTATTAATTTATGCACTGTCTGAGTGTGAGAGTGTGTGTTTGCGTGCCTGAGAGATAGAGACAGGCAGACAGAGAGACAGGGTGCGTGTATTTAATTGTAGTGTGATTAGCTTTAATTCTATTCATACATTCTACTAAGTCTATCCTAATTTTAAGAAATACATTTCTATGTCATTATAAATTAAATGTCATACTCACATGATCGCATTTTGAAAGTGATTAGCTCATGAAGTTATTCACATTCAGTTTTTTATATTTAATTATTTATTTCTTTTCAACTACATTATCACATCACTTGTAGCCTTTTTTCAGCACCATAGAAATGCGCTGTTTTAAGTTCAAACACTCTAGTATTCAGTTATTGAAATCAGATAAAAATGGGTTTAACAATTCAGATATAAATAATAAGAATGTGATATAGTATTGGTTCTTTTAGGGATCTTTTAGGAATTTGCTTGTGAACAGTTGCATGGACTGAGTATTTAGGGTGCTTAAAGAGGAATCTCTCATCTCTCACTCAGTGCACCTGCCTGCAGGTACTGTGCTGTGCTTGTCGAAACGGTGCATTTGGATTCATATATTCCATCAGCTCTAACCCTGAATAAAATTAGGAGTGTAAAGACACTAGAAATTAAAGATAGAATATTGGAAGCAAAAATACCATCAGTGAGATGTGAAAAAAAATAAGTGGAATTTGTTGGGCAGGGTTTGAGTTTTTGCAATACATTCTGACAACTTGACATTGTTTTAATTTCAATAGCCACTCTACCCAATAGTTTGGATTTGTAAAACTGTTGGTAAGGATTCTTTCTTTTGCTCAAATTTCATTAAGTGAAATGTGGTTATTATTACTGTATTTTGTCAGAAAACCACCTTAATGAAAATGTTGAACAGTGTACTGAGCAACTGATTCAGGATACAGACTATTATAAAGGAGACACACACTAGAGTGTACTTGTTATTTGCATCAAACCGTTTGAGTTTAGATGGTTTTTGTACCTTGAGTTAAAAGAGTCATAATAATTTCAATCATTTGTATACTGAATATTTTATACTCATTGGAATTAAGTAAATTAAATTTTTGGGATTAAAAAAATATTTTTATCATTATTATTATGTTTGAATATGTAAATTTCAGAATCATGATAACTTTTTCTTTTTGTTGCATCTCTTCACACTCCATTACCACTTCACTATTTGTCATAACTTGTCACACCAGTTGAACATTCACATAGGTGGAATGCACCAGCAGCTTGTCTTCACAGAACAAAAGACGGGACTATGCTATAATACTGAGCCAACAACATGATTTATGACAGGTGGAGGCGTCACAATATTTCTGAAAAATTTATCGCTATGAGTCACGTCAATAGACTCTGTTCATATACAATGCCTTGCATAAGTAATCACACCTCTTTGACACATGAACTGGCTGTCAGTCCAATCTGCAGGTCTTTTAGGGATGTCTTTGACAGCTTCAAATCTACAGGCTGCAATTTTTACCCATTCTTCTTAGCAGTATAGCCCAAGCTCAGTGAGATTGGATAGAGGCTGTCTGTTAACAGCTATTTTCAAGTCTCGCCACAGAGTCTCAATTGGATTGAGCTCTGAGCTTTGTCATTTAAGACATTAACATTCTTTGCCTTAAATCAAATCTAGTGTCACTCTATCTGTATGCTGAGGGTCACTGTCCTGCTGGAAGGTGATCCTCCACCCCAGTCTCAAGTCTCTTGTAGACATATTTTCTTCAAGGATTGTTTAATATTTGGCTTCATCCAGCTTGCCCTCAATCCAGGCCAGTCTCACTGTACTCCTGTTAAAAATCATCCTCACAGCATGCTGCCACCATCAAGTTTCACTGTCGGGGATGGTGTTCTCAGGGTAATGTGCGATGCTCGGGTGTTTCCACCAAACATTTGTATTTTGCACCAGGGCTAGGGTTAAGTTCAATTTTGGTTTAATCTGACCAGAGTATCTCCCACATACCTTATGGTAGCTTTCTTCTTGCCACTCTTCCATAAAGGTCAGATTTGTGGAGTACACAACTAATAGTTGTCCTTTGGACAGATTCTCTCCTCTTGGTTTCTTCTGTAAAACTCTTCATTCTAGGCCATCATTTAGGCAGACAGCCTTCTCCCGGAAGATTTATTCTATAGATTTGTTATATTCTATCCTTGTTCTAATGATTAATTCATTCCCTTGGTGCTGCAAATCCCATCAAACTGTGTTTGAGGACTCCATGAATTTTTGTCCCAGAAGCACTTTAAAAAAATCCAACAGTTAACTTTAAACACAGTTAGAAAGTGATTTTATTTAGTAGAAGTATGAGAGGGGAATCAAAATAACAACCTGCACATTTTAGTCTGTGAGTCAAAGAGCTGCTCTTGATGTCCCTCCCTTTTACAATGGAACTAATGACGTGCCTGTGGGAACAGATAGTGGGGAAGGACATTATTAACAGTGTGTTGACACCTACCTCATTAATATTTATTCTGTAGGCCTCTGGCTTTGAAAAATAGTGTCAATATAAAGTTCTAACACTTTAGTAGTGAAACCACATGACATCCGAGTGATTTAAACCAACATCTACTGTATGTTTTCAAGGTTCAGAGGTCAAGGGTCTTGGTCAGAAATGTTTATACTGTACTTTTTAGAATATCTCAGCACCTCTGAAAATAGGTTTTTCAAAAGTCTGTGTTTATAGTTGATGTTTTATTTTTAATCATAGATCAGGAACAATGTTTTTTGGTGAAAGATACAGAATTGTCAAGACATGTCCAACTACTTCAAAAGTGGCTGACAGGCCTCTGGTGCTAATTTGTGGTTGTAACATGATAAAATGTGGAAAAGACTTGGTGGGGTGAATACTTATGTAAGGCACTTTATAAAGGCATTAATAGATATGAACTGTCACACAAGGTGAAAGGTTTTCAGGCTCTCATACTTGAACTGGACTGAATTAAAGGCACTAAAATAGTTTAAAAAAAACATCTAAAGCATACATTGTAAGCTCACATGGATTCAAACATTAACACTGTACAGAAAGTTGTTTCTAAAGGTTTTGAAAAGCTGCTTCTGTGACTAAGTCTCCATATCTTTTGATTTTTTAGATTCAAAGGAAGATAAGATGGGTGTCAGAAGGATCATGTCAGTTTACCTCACTCTTATAGGTAAGCTGGGTGATATTAAACTGGTTGCCTTTGGGCTGGCTTTACACAGTGAAATTTTCAGACAATGAATTGCAGGTTGCATGAAACATAATTTCCATGCAACCTAACAGTTATATGAAGCATTCAAAAATAATCAAAGTCTGTTGCAACACAATTTAACAGTTAATTTTACTAAAATTAGCTAGAAAGCTTGGCTTTGTTTTTTTTAAATAATTGTTCTCGTGCTAGAATATATCACGTGTGAAGTATCATTGCAACTACAACACAAATTGCAAAAACCTGGGATATTGTGCTGTGAATAACGACAATATGCAATAATTTGGAAAAACTTTTATGGTACAAAGACAAGATATTTAATGTTCAAACTGTTTAACTTTGTTTTTTGCAAATATAGACACATTCTGAACTTGATGCCTGCAACACATTTCAAAAAAGAGTCAGATGCATGTTTACCACTGTGACACATCACCTTTTCTTTTAACAACACTCAGTAAGCGTTGAGGACATGAATTCCATTCGTTCAGATCTGGACTGCAGGCAGTAACTGAACTCTTTTACTATGAAGCCACACTGTTGTAACATATGCAGAATGTACTGTATTCTGGTTTACTTGCTGAAATAAGCAGAGCTGTAGCTCCAAAACCTGTATGTACCTTTCAGCATTAGGTCTTCACAGATGTGACACTTAGCCATGCCATGAGCACTAAAACAACCTGATACCATCACGGAGGCTGGCTTTTTAAGTTAGTGCTGGTAAGAATCTAGATGTTACTTCTCCTTTTTGTCTCAGATAACACAACATCCACAATTTCCGAAAACAATATGAAATGTGGACTTGTCAGCCTACGGCACGACTTTTCCACTTTTTGTCAGTCTATTTCAGATGAGCACAGGCCCAGAGAAGTCTGCGGCGATTCTGAATGGTGGTTGTTGTGCTATTGTTAAACAGACAGGTGACAAATGAGGAAAACATGACAAAGTTTCATGTGTGGAATGTGTCGCTTGTCTGTAAGTAGACTTGGATTCCTATTAGGGTTGTGAATTTTGTGCATTATCCTTAACTGATAGTTCCTAACAATTGATGAATCATTAGTAATTAATAAGATATAAATCATGTTTTTCCTTGAATTTTCTTTTTTTTTTTCTTGATTTTTTTCTTCATTTAAGTTTAGTTTCCATATCCAATGAATAGCCCCACCAGACAAAAACAATGTCAAATGAGGCACAATTAATGCCATTTTATCAATGTTTAATAAAGGAATTAATAATTAATCATTAACTTCCTAAACAATCTGGCCCAGCAAATATCTGACTTATTTTTTGTTTTGTTTTTTATCTACTGAGCTCTGTTGAGCTTATTCTCAAACAGAGACATTTACCAAAAGTGAAGGTTCTAAGAATGGAAACAGTTTAAGTGATACCACGCTTTGGAATGAAACACTTATTCTTGAAGTACTTATTCTTGTGTGTGCGCCTGTGTTCAGGCTGGGGGGCCTCAGCTTTCCTTAGACACAAGCTGCGGGAGTTTCAAGGAAAAAGGTTGTGAACCACTGCTTTATACAATTATGTGGGTTTTTAATGCAGTGCTGCCTGAGAGATCAAAGGTCACAGGCAGTCCAATGTCAGTTTTCGGCCTTGCCCCTTACTTGCAGATGTTCCTTTGAATTGTATGAATCCTTTAATAATGAAAGAATTATGAATTGCAGATGGCGAAATCACTAAATTCTTTGCATTTTTATGTTAAGAAACACTGTTATAAAATTTTGCCCATGCATTTTTTCATGAAGTGTTGAGTATCGCTCTCTGCATGCTTGTGAATGACTGAGCCTTTCATGGAGGCCCCTTTCATAACCAATCATAGTACTATCACGTTACTAATTGACCTGTAGTGTTCCAAACA
Source organism: Lutjanus argentimaculatus (assembly GCA_034769285.1). Classification (NCBI taxonomy): domain Eukaryota; kingdom Metazoa; phylum Chordata; class Actinopteri; order Lutjaniformes; family Lutjanidae; genus Lutjanus; species Lutjanus argentimaculatus. The sequence goes on along the minus strand of JAWZSL010000076.1, from coordinate 1,001,882 downwards.
AGTGTTGTTTGAGCATTCCGCAACTTTTCTTGTCCCTGTCCCAACTTTTTTGAAACTTATAGCAACCATCAAACTCAGAATGAGTGTATATGAACAAAAACAGTTTATCAGTTTGAACGTTAAATATCTTGTCTTTGTACTACATTTTATTGAATGCAAGTTGATTAAGTATTGGCAAATCATTGCATTCTGTTTTCATTTACACCTTACAGAATTTTGTGGGGAATTAGGGTTATAGATGTGCAACTTTGTATCTTATTGTGTATCATTTTCTCACTGGATAATATCAATTCAGAAGCGTGTACATTTTCTCCTTTGACTGGCTGGGTACTTTATTTCCTTATGTGTGTCACGAATAATAGGAAGACAGCTATGTCTGCATTAATGCTTATTGACAGGCTGGAGGAAAAAACACAACCTACTGGCTGTACAAAGGAGAAACTGCTGAAATTTAATTCAAGGAAAATGAATAAATAGCTCTTTGTTCACACCTTTGGAATTATGAATTAAATTTTAGATTGATATATGATGGAATATTAGGAAAAAATTCATATTCTCAATAAAATTTTATGTATATGCATAGCTATAACAGCTGCTACAACATCAGATGCTACAACAACAACACATGATCCAACAAGAACCGTATCAACAGAAATATCAACAACGTCAACAACCAAAACTGCTGCTCCGACAACAACGACAGCAGCAATTACAACAGCTGCTGCTCCAACAACAACAACAACTGCTGGTCCGACAACAACAGCAACAGCAGCAACGACAACCACAAGTCCTCCTCCAACAACAACGACAGCCGTAACAACAACAGCAGCAACAATGACGACTCCTGCTCCGACAACAACGACAGCAGGGACGACAACCACAAGTCCTGCTCCAACCACAACAACAACTGCTGCTCCCACAACAACGACAGAAGCTACTAAAACAACTGCTGCTCCAAAAACAACAACTGTTTGGGCCCACAACAACTACGACAGTAAAACGACAACCACAAGCCCTTTTCCCCCAACAACAACAATTTGCTCCCTCCCACAACAACAGTACAACCCCAAAAACGGGCGGCTCCAACAACAACAACAATTTGCTGTTTCCCCAAAACAAAACTACAACAGTAGCGACAACAAACCACAAGCCCTTTTTCCAACAACAACAACTGCTGCCCCAACAACAAAAAGTAGCAACTTACAACAATTGGCTGCTCCAACAACAACAACAACAACGGGCTGCCCCCAAACAACAACTACAACAGAAAAGCGGCCGGACAACCCAAAACCAAAAGCCCGCTTCCAAAAACAAAACTAGCTCCCACAACAACGACAGAAGCTACTAAAAAAAACTGTTTATTTCCGAAAAACAACGACGGGCTGCCCCACAAAAAACTACAAGGGCCCCCAGGGGACGAAAACCCACAAGTCCTCCCTCCAAAACAACAACCTGCTCCCAAAAAAAAACAGTAGCAACTACAACAACTGCGCTCCAACAACAACAAAAAACCAACTGCTGCTCCCAAAAACAACTAAAAAACAGTACGGGGACAAACCACAATTTCCTGCCCCAAAACAAAAAAACCCTACTGCTCCCACAACAACGAAAAGAAGCTACTACAACAACTGCAAACTCCGAAAAACAACAACTCTGCCCCCACAAAAAACCTACAAACGGCAGCGACAAAAACCAAAGCCCTGCCCCAACAAAAACAACTGTGCCCCCCAAAAAAATTTTAAAAGTAAAAACAACAACCACAATTTCGCCAAAAACCCAACAAGTTGGTCCCCCAAAAACAACGTGGGCCCAAACAACAAAAAACCCCCTGCTCCCAACAAACCAAAAACCTTTTGTTTCCCCACAACAATTTAAAAACCATTAGCGAGGGACAAAAAAAACAAGCCCTTGCTCCAACAACAAAACAACTATTTTCCCCCCAAAACAACAACAAGAAGCTACTACAACAGCTGCTACTCCCGACAACGACTGCTGTTCCCACAAAACTAAAACAAAGGAACACAACCACAAGCCCACCCCCCCAAAAAACAACTGCTGCTCCCACAAAAAAAAATTTAACGACGGAAAGCGCCGACCAACCAAAAGGGCCGCTCCAACAACAAAAAATGTTTGCTCCCAACAACAACACAAAAGGGCGAGGGAAAACCCCACAAGTCCTTCTCCAACATCAACAACTGCTGCTCTGCAAAAACGACAGAAGTACTACGAAAACTGCAACTCCCGACAAAAACAAACTGCGGCTCCCACAACAACTAAAAGGGAAGGGGACCCCAAAAAAGCCCCTGCCCAAAAAACAACAACTGTTTGCTCCCCCAAACAACTACGACAGTGCGACAACAACCACAAGCCCTTCCCTCCAACAACAACAATTATGCTCCCACAAAAAACCGACAGAAGCTATTTACAAACAACTGCTACTCAACAACCAACCCCCGACTACTGCCCCCCCAACAAACTACAAGGGCAGGGGACAAAAACCAAAAGGTCCTCTCCAAAAACAAAAACTGTTTGCCCCCAAAAAACAACTACAACATTTAAGCACGACAACCACAATTCTTCTCCAACAAAAAAAAAATTTGCGGGTTTCCCGAAACAACATAGCAACTACAAAAAACGCTGTACCAACCCCCAACAACCTGCTCCCCACAACAACTCCCAACATAGCGACGACAACCACAAGTTCCGTTTCCAAAAAAACAACAACTTCCTCCCACAACAACGACAAAACTATAAACCCCAGCTCTACTCCGACAACAATGACTGCTGTTCCCACAACAACTACAACAGAAGCCCCTACAAAAACTCCCTACCCCGGGACAACAAAAACCTGCTGCTCCCCCCCAAACAACAACAGCGGCGGGGTAAGGGAAAACCACAAGCCCCGCTCCAAAAACAAAAAAACTGCTGCTCCCAAAAACAACTAGGGACAGTAGCGACGACAACCAAAAAGCCCTTCCCCAACATCAACAACTGTGCTCTGCCCAAAAAACGCAAAAAGCTACTACCCAACTGCTAAAAACCCACAACAAAACGCTGCTCCCCAAAAACAACTAAAAAGGGGAAGGGGACATAACCAATCCTGCTCCAAAAAACATCAACTGTGCTCCCCCCAAAAAACTACGCATTTAGCGAAAAACAACCCAAGCCCTTTCCCTCCAACAACAAAAAATTATTTGCTCCCCAAAAGGGCGGGAACTACTACAACAACTGCTACTCCGACAACAACGACTACTGCTCCCAAAACAACTAAAAAGGGCAGCGACGACAACCACAAGCCCCCTGCTCCAACAAAAAAAACAACTGCTGCTCCCACAAAAACAAAAACCAGTAGCGAAAAACCAACCCAAACAAATTTTCTTCTCCAACAAAAAAACCCTGCTGCTCCCAAACAACAGAAAGCAATTTCAACAACTGCTGCTCCCCCCAAAAACAACAAACAGTAGGGGACGACAAACCACAAGCCCTGCCCCCAACAAAAAACAACTACTGCTCCCAAAAACAACGACAGAACCCTACAAAAAAACCTGTTTACCCGAAAAACAAGGGACTGCGGCTCCACAAAAACAAGGAAGCGACGACAACCACAAGTCCTGCCCCAAAAACAAAAAAACTGCTGCCCCTTTAAAAACAACTACAACAGTGGCAAACGAAAACCCACAATTTCCCCATTTCCAACAAAAACCCAACTGCGCTCCCCCCTAAACCCACAAACCAGTAGCGCCCGACAACCAAAACCCCCCTTCTCCAACAACAACAACTCCCTGTTTCCCAAAAACAACGACAGAAGAACTACGAAAAACCTGCAAACCCCAAACCAAAAACGACGGGCTGTTTCCCAACAACAACTACAACAAGGGGGAACCGACAACCACAAGTCCGCCCAAAACAAACAACCTGCGCCCCCAACAACTAGGGAAAAGGTTAGCGACGAAAAACCAAACAACCCTTTCCCCAAACAAAAAAAAATTACTGCCCCCAACAACAACGCCCGAAGCAACTACAAAAAATTTGCTTACCCCGACAAAAAAACGACTATTTGGCCCCCCCCAACAACTAAAAACCGGGGGGCGAGGGACAACCACAAGCCCCTCCCTCCAAACAACAACGGGCTGCTCCCACAAAAACCTAAAACGTACGAGGGAAAACCCACAAGTTTTTTCCCTCCAAAAAAACCCAACAATTTTAACTGCTCCCACAACAACAATAGAAAACTAAAAAACCTGCTGCCCAACAACAACAAAAAACTGTGCTCCCAAACAACAACAACAACAGTAGCGACGAAAACCAAAAGTCCCCTCCCAACAACAACAACTACGGGCTCCCCCAACAACGACAAAAAGCTACTACAACAGCGGGCTACTCCACAACAACGACTGCTTTTTCCCACAACAACTCCCAAAAAAAGGCGACGACAACCCAAAGCCCCCACCCCAACAAAAAAACAACTGCGGGCTCCCAAACAACTACGACGGAAAGCGATACAACCACAAGCCCTGCTCCAACAAAACAACAACTCTCCCACAAAAAAAACGACAAAGGGCAACAAACAAAAAATGCTAATCCACAACAACAACTGCTGCCCCCCACAAAAAACTAAAAGGGAAGCGACAAAACCCACAAGCCCCTGCTCCAACAAAAAAACAATGCCTCCCCAACAACAATTTAAAAACAGCAGCGACAAACGACAAGCCCTTTGCTCCAAAACAACAACAATTTGCCCCCACAACAAACGACAGAAGCTACTACAACAGTTTCCCTTCTCCGAAAAACAAACGACGGGTTTGGTTCCCACAAAAAAACTAAAACAGAACCCGACGCAACCACAATTTCCCACCCAAAAAACAAAAAACGTTTGTTTCCCACAAACAACGACAGAAGCTACTACAACAAACTGTTTACCCCCGACAACACACTGTTTGCTCCCACAACAACTACACAGAAAAGCGACGAAAACCACAAGTCCTCCCCAAAACAAAAAACTGCTGCCCCACAACAACTAAAACAGTAGCGCGACAAACCACAATTTCCTTCCCCAAACAACAAAAAACTGCTGCTCCCCCAAAAACCCGCCCAAGAACCCAACTACGACAACTGCTACTCCCGACAAAAAACGACTGCTGCTCCCACAACAACTAAAACCCGGCAGCCGACAACCCACAAGACCTCTCCAACAACAACAATGCGCTCCCCAAAACTAGGGACAGTAGCGACGACAACCACAAGTCCTTCTCCAACAAAACCAATTACTGTCCCACAACAACGACAGAAGCTACTAAAACCAACTGCTACTCCCCCAAAAAAACGACTACTGCTGCCGCAAAAAACTAAAACCCGGGGGCCCGACCCCAACCACAAGTCCTCCCCAACAACAAAAACCCGGGCGGGTTTCCACAACAACTACAAAAAGTAGGGCGACCAACCACAAGTTTTCCCTCCAACAACAACAACTGCTGCCCCCAAAACCCAACTAAAAACAGTAGCGACGACAACCAAAAAGTCCTTCTCCAAAAAACAAAAAACTACTGCCCCCCAACCCAAGGGACAGAAGCTACTACAACAGCTGCTACTCCGACAAAAAACGACTGCTGTTCCCAAACAACTACAACGGAAGCGAGGGACAACCACAAGCCCCACCCAAAACAACAAACAATTGCTGCTCCCCAACAACTACTCGGGTTTAGCAAAGGAAAACCCCCAAATTCCTGTTTCCAAAACAACAAAAAACTACTGCTCCCAAAAACAACGACAGGAAGACTACAAAAACTGCTAATCCGCCCACAACGACTGTTTGCTCCCACAACATCAAGGGAAGCGACAAACAACCACAATTTCCTGTTTCCAACAACAATTTGTGCTCCCACAAAACAAACAACAGCACGACGAAAACCCACAAGCCCTCCCCCAAACAACAAAAAACAAATGCTCCCACAACAACGACAGAAGCTACAACAACAGTTTGTTCTCCGACAACACGACTGCTGTTCCCAAACAACAACAACAGAAGCGACGACAACCACAAGTCCCACCCAAACCCAAACAACAATTTCTGCTTCCCACAACAATTTACGAGGGAAAGCGACAAACAACCACAAGTCCTGCCCCCAAAACAACAACTGCTGCTCCCAAAACAACGACAAAAGCTACTCCCCGGAAATGCTACCCGACAACAACGACTGCTGCTCCCACAAAAACATACAACGGCAGCAAACGCAACCCAAGCCCCTACTCCAAAAACCAACAATGTTTGCTCCCACAAAAAACTAAAAACGGGTAGGGGACGAAACCAAAAACCTTTCCAAAAACAAAAATGCTGCTCCCCCCAACAACGACAGAAGCTCTACGAAAAACGTACTCCCGAAACAAACGACTGCTGCCCCCCACAACAACTACGACGGAAAGCGACGACAACCAAAATTTCCCCTGCCCCAAAACAACAAAAACTGTTGTTTCCCAAAAACAACTACAACAGTAGAAAAACGACAAACCAAAAGTTTTTCTCCAAAAAAACAAAAACTGCGGGCCCCGACAACAAGGGAAGAAGCAACAAACGACAACTGTTTATTTTCCCGAAAAACAAAACTGCTGCTCCCCCCAAACAACTACAACGGAAAGGGCCCGAAAACCCAAAAAGCCCTCCCTCCAACAACAACAACTGCTGTTTCCCAAACAACTACGCCCAGTAGCGACGACAACCAAAAAGTCCTTCTCCAACAACAACAATTACGCCCCCACAACAAGGACAAAAGCTACAAACAACAACTGCTACCCCGAAAAACAACGACTATTTTCCTCCCCGAAAACAACTAAAAGGGGCGGCAAAAAAAACCCAAACCAAGTCCTGCCCCCAACAAAAACCAACTGCGGGCTCCCACAAAAATACAACATTAGCGACGGACAACCAAAAAGTCCTGCTCCAAAACAAAAAACTATTTGCTCCCACAACAACGACAGAAGCTATACAACAACTGCTATTTCCCCGAAAAAACAACGACTGCTGTTTCCCACAACAACTCCCAACGGAAGCGACGAAAAACCAAAAACCCTGCTCGAACAACAACAACTGCTGCTCCCACAACAACTACACAGTGGCGATGAAAACCCACAATTTCCTTCTCCAACAAAAAACCAACTGCTGCGCCCCAACAACGACAGAAGCTACTACGAAAAAACTCCCTACTCCAAACCACAACGACTACTGCCCCCCACAAAAAACTAAAAACGGCGCGACGACAACCAATTCCTGCCCCAACAACAACAACTCCCGGCTCCCCACAACCCCTACGACAGTAGCGACGACAACCAAAAGCCCTTTCCCCAAACCAACAACAATTGCTGCTCCCAAAACAACGACAGAAGCACAACAACAAGCCCTTTTGCAAACCCCGACAACAACGACTTACGGGTTTCCCCGCAAAAACTAAAAACCGGCGGCGAAAAACAAAACCACAATCCTGTTTCCAACAACAAAAAAACTGTTTGCTCCCACAAAAAATAAAAAAAAACCCAGCAAAGGGACAACCACAAGTCCCTGCCTCCCAAAAAACAAAACTATGCCCCCCAAAAACAACGCCCGAACTACTACAACAGCGGGCCATCCCCGCAAAAAACGACTGGCGGTTCCCAAAAAACAACAAAAACCCGAAGCAAAGGAAAAACCACAAGCCCCCCACCCCCAACAACAAAAAAACTTGCTCCCCCCAACAAACTACGACGGTTTGGGAAAGCGACGACAACCACAAGGCCCTGCTCCAAAAAACAAAAAAACTGCTGCTCCCACAACAACGACAAAAACCCTACTAGGGGACAACTGCTACCCGACAACAACACTGTTTGCTCCCAAAAAAATAAAAACGGGCGGGAAAAGACAACCAAAACCCTGCTCCAACAACAACAACTGTTTGCCCCAACAACAACTACAAAAAGGGGGGGTTAAACCCGAGGGAACAACCACAAGTCCTGCTCCAACAACAAAAAACTATGTTTCCACAAAAACGACAAAAAGCTACTAACGACAAGGGCTACTCCCGACAACAACGACTGCGGCCCCACAACAATACGAGGGTTTTTAGCGACGACAAACCAAAAGGGTCCCCCCAAAAACAACAACGGGTTTGCCCCCAAACAAAAAAAATTTACAACAGTACGACAAAACAACCACAAGTCCTTCCCCCAACAACAAAAAAGGGCTGCCCCGACAAAAAACGACAAAAAGAAACTAGGGACAAAAACTTTTACTCCGACAACAACGACTAGTGCCCCACAAAAACCTAAAAAGGGGGAAAGGGGACGAAAACCCACAAGCCCCTTTTCCAAAAAACAAAATGCTGCTCCCACAAAAACTACGCCCCCCCCAAAGTAGCGACGACAACCACAAGTCCTTCCCCCAACAACAAAAATTTTACTGCCCCCCACAACAACGCCAGAATGCTACTCAAAAACTGCTACCCCCGCCAAAAACCCAATTTACTGCTCCCCCAACAACTACCCCGGCGGCGACAAAACAACCACAAGCCCCTGCTCCAAAAAACAACAACTGCTGTTTCCCTAAAAAACCAATTTACAACAGTAGCGACGAAAAACCACAAGTTTTTCCCTCCAACAAAAAACAACACGCTCCACAACAAAAAATTAGCAACTACAACAACTGCTGCTTCCAAAAACAACAAAAAACTGCTGTTTCCCACAACAACGACGAACTACTACAACAGCGCTATTTTCCCGGACAAAAAACGACTGCTTTTTCCCCCAAAAACAACAAACAACGGAAGGGGAGGGACAACCACAAGTCCCCCTCCAACAAAAACAACTGCTGCTCCCACAAAAAAATACGTGGGGAAAAGCGACGAAAAACCACAAGCCCCTCCCTCCAACAACAACAACTACTACTCCCACAAAAAACGACAGAAGCTACTAAAAACAACTGCAAAATCCGACAAAAAACGACTGCTGCCCCCCACAACAAACAAGGGGAAGGGCGCCGACAACCACAAGTCCGCTCCAACCAACAACAACTTCTGCTCCCCCAAAAACAAAACGACATTTAGCGCCGAAAACCCAAACAAGTCCTTTTCCCCCAAAAACCCAACAACTACTGCTCCCACAAAAAACGACAGAAGCAAATACAACAATGCTACCCAAAAAAACAACTACTCTGCCCCCAAAACCAATTTCCCAACGGCAGAAACCCAACCCAAAAAGTGCTGCTAAAAAACGACTGCTGCCCCCACAAAAAAACCCGACAGTGGGGGACAAAACGACAAGCCCTTCCCCAAAAAACAAAAACTCTGCCCCCACAAAAACAAAAGCAGTTTACAACAACTGCTGCTCCAACAACAACAACAACTGCTGCTCCCACAAAAAAATAAAACCAGTAGCGACAACAACTACAATCCTTGCCCCAAAAAAACAACAACTGCGGTCCCAAAAACAATTTAAAACCATAGCGACAAAAAACCCCCAGCCCTTTCTCCCAACAACAAAAAAACTGCTGCTCCAACAAAAACAAAAGAAAACTACAACAACTGCTGCCCCAAACCAACAACAACAAAAAAAACGGGCGTTTTCCCCAAACAACAAAAACAGTAGCGAAAAACAACCACAAGTCCTGCCCCAAACCCAACAAAAACTACTGCTCCCACAACAAGCCCAAAAACCCTACTACAAAAAAACTGCACTCCGACAACAACGATGTTTGCTCCCCAAACAACTAAAAGCGGCAGTAAAAAGGACAACCAAAAGTCCTCTCCAACAACAACAACTGCTGCTCCCACAACAACTACAAAAGTAGCGACGCCCAACCCAAACAATCCTTCCCCAAAAACAAAAAAAACTGCTGTTTTCCCACAAAACGACAAAAAACTATTACACAACTGCGGGCTCTGACAACAACGACTCCCGGCTCCCACAACAACGACAAGGGAAGCGACGACAACCACAAGCCCTTTGGCTCCAACAAAAAACAACTGCGGCCCCCCACAACAACACAACAGTATTGACGACAAACCCCCGCCCCTTCCCAACAACAACAACTGCTGCTCCCCCCAAAAAACGACAGAAGCTACTACAAAAACTGCTACTCCCCCAAAAAAGACTGCTGCTCCCAAAAACAACTACGAGGGGTAGCGACGACAACAAAAAGTCCTGCCCAACAACAAAAAAACTGTTTGCCCCACAAAAAACTACAAACAGTAGCGACGAAAAACCCAAACAAGCCCTTCCCCCAACAACAAAAAACTGCTGCCCCCACAACAACGGGAAACAAAACAAAAAATGCTGCTCCAACAACAAAAACTGTTGCTCCCACAAAAAAACAAACAACAGTAGCGCACGACAACCACAACCCTCTCCAACAACAACAATATTTGCTCCCACAACAAGGGCGAATTTATTTACAACAACTGCTCCCTCCGACAACAACGACTGCTGCTTCCCACAACAACTACAACGGAAGCGAGGGAAAACCCACAATTTCCTGCCCCAAAACAAAAAACAACTGCTGCCCCCCACAACAAAAAACAGCAGAACTAAAAACAACTCCCGCTCCCAAACAACTACAAAGTGCGACGACAACCACAAGCCCTGCCCCAACAAAAAACAACTAGTGCAAACCCAAAAAACCAAAGGGACGGGAAGGGCAACTACAACTACTGCTATTTCTGAAAAACAACGACTGCTGTTTCCCACAAAAAAATTTCAAGGGGAAAGCGACGCAACCAAAAGGTCCTGCCCCAACAAAAAACAACTTTTTTGCCCCCAAACAACACCTACAACAGAAAGCGAGGGAAAAACCACAAGTCCTGCCCAACAACAACAACTACTGCTCCCCAAAAACGACAAAGCTACTACAAACCCAATTTTCCTACTCCCCGAAAACAACGATGCTGCCCAAACAACAACTCCCAAGGGAAGGGACGCAACCAAAAGTCCTCCCCCAAAAACAACAATGCTGCTCCCCAAACAACTACGACAGTACGACGACAACCACAAGTCCTTCTAAAAACAAAAAACAATTACTGCTCCCAAACAAGGACAGAACTATTTACAACAACTGCTACCCCGACAAAAAACGACTACTGCCCCGCAACAACTAAAAAACGGGGGCAACAACAACCCCAATTTCCCCGGCCCAAAACAACAAAAAACTGTTTGCTCCCAAAAACAACTACAACGAGCGACGAAAAACCAAAAGCCCCTGCCCCAAAACAACAACAACTATTTGCTCCCACAACAACGACAGAAGCTACTAAAACAACTGCAAACTCCGAAAAACAAGGGACTGTGCTCCCACAACAACAAACAAAGGGAAGCCCCCGACAACCACAAGTCCTGCTCAAACAACAAAAAAACTGCTGCTCCCACAAAAAATTTAACAAACAGTGGCGATGCAACCACAGTCCTTCCCCCAACAACAAAAACTGCTGCCCCACAACAACGACGGGAAAAGCTACTACGACAATGCTACTCCCCCCAACAACGACTACTGCTCCCCAAAACCAACTACAAGGGCACGAGGAAAAACCCACAAGCCCCCTGCTCCAACAACAACAACTGCGGGCTCCCAAAAACAACAAAGGGACAGTAGCAACGACAACCACAACCCCTTCTCCAAAAACAAAAATTGTTTGCTCCCCACAACAACGACAGAAGCTACTACAACAACTGCTCCCTTCCCCGACAACAACGACTACTGCCCCCGCAAAAAACTACAAGGGGGGGCGACAAAAACCCACAAGTCCTGCCAACAACAACAATGTTTGCTCCCCACAACAACTACAACGCAGCGACGACAACCACAATCCTGCTCCCAACAAAAACAACTACTGCTCCCACAACAACGACAAAAAGTACTACAACAGCTGCTTCCCCGGGAAAAAAAGGGACTGCTTTTCCACAACAACTAAAAACGGGAAGCGACGACAACCCACAACCCCCACCCAAAAACAACAAAAAAATGCTGCCCCCAACAAAAAACTACGACGGGTAGCGACGAAAACCCAAAAGTCCTGCTCCAACAACAACAACTGCTGTTTCCCAAACAACGACGAAGCTCCCTACGGCCCACTTTTTTACTCCAAAACAAAAAAACAACGCCTGCTGCTCCCCAACAACAACAAACGGCAGCGGGGGAAAAACCAAAAAAGCCCTGCTCCAAAAAAACAACACCCTGCTGCTCCCCCCAAAAAATTTAAAAACAGTAGCGAGACAACCACAAGCCCCTGCTCCAACAACAACAAAACTTCCCTCCCAAAACCAACGCCCAAAAGTTTACTACGAAAAATGTACCCCGGGACAAACAACGCTGCTGCCCCCCCAACAAAAATTTCGAGGGTTTTTAAGCGACGACAACCACAAGTCCGCTCCAACAACAACAACTGCTGCCCCCACAACAACTACAAATTTAGCGACGAAAAAACCACAAGCCTTCCCCAAAACAACAACAATGCTGCTCCGACAAACAACGACAGAACCCCAACTAGAAAAACACCCTACTCCCAAAACAACGCTGCTGCTCCCAAAAAACAACTAAAAAAGGGAAGGGAAGGAAAACCACAAGTCCTGCTCCAAAAAAAACAACTGCGGGCTCCCACAACAACTACGACATTTGCGAGGGGAAAAACCCACAATTTCCTTTTCTCCAACAACAACAATTCCCTGCCCCCCACAACAAGACAGAACCCAAATTAAAAAAAACTGTTTACCCCGAAAAACCAACGACTACTGCTCCCCCCAAAAAACTAAAACGGGGCGACAAAAACCCACAAGTCCGCTCCAAAAAACAAAAAATTTTGCTCCCTCCTACAACAACTACAAAAAAGTAGCGCCAAAAAAACCAAAAGGTTCTTCCCCAACAACAACAACTGCTGCCCCCAAAAAAACCAATAGCAATTTACAACAACTGCTGCTCCAACAAAAACAACAACTGCTGCCCCCCAAAAACAACGACAGAAGCTACTCCCAAACAGGTTTTTCCCCCCTTACTCCGACAACAACGACTGCTGTTCCCACAAAAAACTACAAGGGAAAGGGCGACGACAACCACAACCCCACACCAAAAAAACAAAAACTGCTGCTCCCAAAAACAACTACGACGGGTAGCGGACGACAACCACAAGCCCCTGTTTCCAAAACAACAACAACTACTATTTCCCAAACAACAACGAAGAATCTACTAAAACCCAACTGCTAATCCGAAACCCAACGATGCTGCCCCCCAAAAACCCCAATACAAGGGAAAGCGACGACAACCACAAGCCCCTGCCCAAAACAACAACAACTGTTGCCCCACAAAAAACTACGACAGTGCAAAACGACAACCACAAGTCCTTCTCCCTAAAAACAAAAACTACTGCTCCCACAAAAACGACAAAAGCTACTACAACAACGTTTACCCCAACAAAAAACTATTTGCTGCCCCCCAACAACAACTAAAAAGGGCAGCAACAACCAAAAGGGGTTTGCTAAAACCCAACGAGCTGCTCCCAAAAACCCACTAGGGAACGGGGGAAACAACAACGACAAGTCCTTCTAAAACAACAACAACTGCGGCTCCCACAAAAAACAGTACAGCTACAACAACTGTTTGCCCCCAAATAAAACAACAAAAACCCTGCTGCTCCCAAAACCCAAACTACAACATTTAGCGACAACAACTAAAAGGGTCCTGCCCCAACAAAAACCCACTGCGGTTTCCCACAAAAAACTACAACAGTTAGCGACAAAAACCCCACAAGCCCTTTCCCCAAAACAACAACAATGTTTCTCCAACAACAACAGTAGCAACTACAAAAAACGCGCCCCAACCCAACAACAACAACAACTGCTGTTTCCCCCCCCAACAACTACAACAGTAGCGACCAACCAAAGGTCCTGCTCCAAAAACCCAAAAAACTCCTGCTCCCCCCCAACAACGACAAATTACTACAACAACTGTTTACCCCCGACAAAAACGACTGCTGCCCCAAACAACTACACGGCAGTAAACGAAAAACCACAATCCTGCCCAAAACAAAAAACCCCTGCTCCCACAACAACTACAACGTAGCGACGAAAAACCACAAGTCCTTCTCCAAAAACAAAAAACTGTTTTGCTCCCAAAACCCAACGACAGAACTTTTTACACAACTGCTGCTCTGACAAAACCCGACTGTTTGCCCCCAAACAACAACGAAACGGAAGGGAGGGAAAAACCCAAAAATTCCTGCCCCAAAACAACAACAACTCCCGGTTTTCCCCACAACAACTACAACGTAGTGGACAACCACAAGTCCTTCTCCAACAAAAAAAAAACTGCTGCTCCCACAACAACGACAGAAGCTATTTACAAAACCAACCCCCTGCTATTTTCCCGACAACAAGACGCTTGCCCCCAAACAAAATTTCGAGGGGGTTAGCGACGCAACAACAAGTCCGGGCTCCAACAACAAAAAACTGCTGCCCCCCAAACAACTACGACAGTAGCGCCCGCCCAAACCCACAAGCCCTTTCTCCAACAACAACAAACTGCGCTCCCAAAAACAACAGAGCAACTACAACAACTGCTGTTTCCAACAAAAAACCAATGTTTGCCCCCCACAACAACTAAACCATAGCGACGACAACCAAAAAGTCCTGCTCAACAAAACAACACTCCCCCAAACAAACAACGAAAGAAGCTACTACAACAACTGTTTAAATTTCCCGAAAACCAACGATGCTGCCCCACAACAACTAAAAACGGAAGCGCGACCAACCACAAGCCCTGCCCAACAAAAAACAACTGCTGCCCCCACAACAACAACAGCAGCAATACAAAAAACTGCCCCCCAAACAACTAAAAACCTAGCGCGACAACCACAACCCCCTGCTCCAACAACAACAACTAGTGTACCACAACAACGACAAGAAGCTACAATTTAAACTCTAACTCTGACAAAAAAGGGAATGCTCCCTCCCACAAAAACTACAACGGAAGCGACGAAAAACCACAAGTCCCCCCAACAAAAAAAACTGTTGCTCCCACAACCCCTTTACAACAGTAGCCCCAAACAACCAAAAGGGTCCTGCTCCAAAAAAAACCAACAACTACTGCTCCCACAACAACGAAAAGAAGTACTACAACAATGTACCCGACAACAAACTTGGCCCCCCACAACAACTACAACGGCAGCGACGAAAAACCAAAAGCCTGCTCCAACAACAACAATCTTCCCACAACAACTACACAGCAGGGGACGACAAGGGTGATTTTTCGTTTTTAACGACGACACCAGCAGAAAACACCCTTCCTGCTGCAAACCCACAAAAACAGCGCAAAAACCAACCAAAACCCAACTGCTCCAACAACAACACCCAAGCAAAAACAACCAAAAAACCGCGTTCCAACAAAAAAACAAAAAACTGCTGCTCCCCCCAACAACGACAGAAGAAACCCAACAACAATTGCTGCTCCCCCCAACAACAAAAAACAGTAGGGGACAAACAACCACAAGTCCTTCTCCAACAACAACAACTACTCCCTCCCACAAAAAAGACAGAAGCTTTTACAACAACGGGTTTACCCCGGGACAACGACTGCCGCCCCCACAACAACTAAAACCCGGCAGCGACGACAACCAAATTCTTCTCCCCAACAACAATGCTGCCCAACAACAACAGTGGGCAACTACAAAAAACTGCTCCCTCCAAAAAACAACAACAACGACTGCTCCCTCCCCAAAAACTACAACAAAAAGCGACGCCCAACCAAAAGGTCCTGCTCCAACAAAAACCCAAACTATTTGCCCCCACAAAAACGACGGGAAAGCTACTACAACAACGCTACTCCACAACAACGACGGGCTGTTTCCCACCCCAAAAAATACAACAGAAGCGACGAAAACCCCACAAGTCCCACTCCAACAACAACAACTGCTATTTCCCCAAACACTACGACGGTAGCGACGAAAACCACAAGCCCCTGCCCCAAACAACAAAAATTTGCTGCCCCCACAAACAACTACGACAGTACGACGACAACCACAATTTCCTTTTCCCCAAAACAACAAATAACTGTTTTGTTTTCCCCAAACCAACAAAAAAAAGTAGCAACTCCAAAAAACTCCCTGCTTCCCACAAAACTAAAACAGTAGCGATGAAAACCCACAACCCCCTGCCCCAACAAAAAACAATTTTATGCCCCACAACAACGACAGAAGAAACTACAACAGCTGCTACTCCGACAACAATGACTGCTGCTCCCAAAACAACTACGAAAAAAAAGCGACGACAACCACAAGTTTTTTCTCCAACAACAAAAATTACTGTCCCAAAACTACGACAAAACCCTACTAAAAACAATTTGTTCCCCCCGGACAACAACGACTGCGGCTCCCCACAACAACTACAAGGGGCAGCGCGAAAACCCAAAAAGCCCTGCTCCAACAACAAAAACTGTCCCTCCCCAACCAACTCAACATTTCGACGACAACCACAAGTTTTCTCCAACAAAAAACAATTTGCTGCTCCCACGAAAACGTAGCAACTCAACAACGGGCTGCTCCCAACAACAACAACGCTGCTCCCACAAAAACCTACAACAGTACGACGACAACCACAAGCCTTTGCTCCCAACAACAAAAAACTACTGCTCCCCCAACAACGCCCAGAAGTTTACACAACAAATTTGCTACTCCGACAACAACGACGCTGCTCCAACAAAAAACTACAACGGAAGCGCCCCGACAAACCAAAAAGCCCCTGCCCCAAAACAACAACTGCTGCTCCCACAAAAAACAACGCAGCAACTACAACAACTGCGTTTTCCCAAAACCCAACAACAGAAAAACAAACTACAACAACTGCTGTTTCCCACAAAAACTACAACAGTACAAACGACAACCACAACCCCGGGCCCCAAAACAACAAAAAACGGGGCTACCACAACAACGACAGAACCCTACCCCCAATACTGCACTCCGAAAACAACGATCCCGCCCCACAACAACTAAAAAGGGAAGCGACGACAACCACAACCCCTGCCCCAACAACAAAACTGTTGCTCCCCAAAAAAATAAAAAACCCCTAGCGACGAAAAACCAAAAGTCCTGCTCCAACAAAAAAACAACACTGCCCCCACAACAACGACAGAATTTAATACAAAAAAAGTTTACTCTGACAACGACTCCCCGCTCCCACAAAATTTACAACGGCACCGACGAAAAACCAAAAGGGCCCTTTCTCCAAAAAACAACAACTGCTGTTTCCCACAACAACTACGCCCACCCCAGCGACGACAACGATTATGCTTCCCACATCAACGACGACCCACACAAAGTTTCCGCTGCAATCACAACAACACGCAAAAAACAACCACAACCACTGCTCCAACAAAAACACGCAAGAAAAACCACAACCCCGCTGTTTCCAACAAAAACCCAAAAACCCTTGTTTCCCACAACAAGGGACATTACCCAACTACAAAAAATTGCGGGCCCCCCACAACAACAACAACAGTAGCGACGACAACCCCAAGTCCTGCTCCAACAAAAAACAACTACTGCTCCCATAACAACAAAGAAGCTATTTACAAAAAACTGCTACTCTGACAACAAAAAAACTCGCTCCCACAAAAACCCTACAGCGGCAGTAACGAAAACCCCACAAGCCCTGCTCCAACAACAAAACTGCTGCTCCCACAACAATACAACAGTGCGACAAAACCCACAAGCCCTTTTCTCCAACAACAACAACTGCTGCTCCCACAACAACAACAAACTTTTTACGACAACTGCTGCTCTGACAAAAAACGACTGCTGCTCCCAAAAACAAGGGACAACGGAAGGGGAACGAAAAACCACAAGTCCTGCTCCAAAAAACAACAACTCCCGCCCCCAAAAACCCCAAACTACAACAGTAGCCACGACAACCACAAGCCCTTTCTCCAACAACAAAAAATGCTGCTCCCAAAAAAACAACGACAGAAGTACTACAACAATGCTACTCCGACAACAACGACTCCCGCCCCACAACAACTACAAAGGGTTTAGCGACGACAACCAAAAGCCCCTGTTTCCAACAACAACAACTGCTGCCCCCAAACAAAAACTACGACAGAGCGACGACAACCCACAAGCCCTTTCCCTCCAACAACAAAAAACTGCTGCTCCAAAACAACGACAGAAGCTACTCAAAAACTCCCTTATTCCGACAACAACGACTGTTTGCCCCCACAACAACGACAATGGGAAGCGACGACAACCACAAGTCCTGCCCCCAAAAAACGCCCAACGGGCGCCCCCACAAAAACTACGACAGTGGGGGCCGACAACCACAAGTCCTTCCCCAAAACAACAAAAAACTCCCTCCCAAAAACAAAACGAAAAAGGGCTACTAAAACAACTGCTACCCCCCCGACAAAAACGACTGCTGCCCCCACAACAACTACAACGGGGGGGCAAAGACAACCACAAGTCCTGCTCCAAAAAACAAAAACCTGCTGCCCCCACAAAAAATCCCAACAGTAGCAAACCCAAACCAAAAAGTTCTTCTCCAAAAACCCCCAACAACTGCTGCTCCCCAACAAACATAGAAAACTACAACAACTCTGCTCCAAAACAACAAAAAACTGCTGCTCCCCACAACAACAAACAACGGGTCGCGACGACAACCAAAAAGTCCTGCCCCAAAAAACAACAATTTAACTGCCCCCACAACAACGACAGAAGCTACTACAAAAAACTGCTATTTTCCGACAACAACGACTGCTGCCCCCACAACAACTAAAACCCGGAACGAGGGCCCAACCCAAAACCAAGTCCGGCTCCAACAAAAACCCCAACGCTGCCCCCCCACAACAACAACAGCAGAAAAACTACAACAACTCCCGCCCCCAACAACAACTAAAAACCGAAAGCGACGAAAACCCAACAAGCCCTGCTCCAACAACAACAATAGTGTGTACCACAAAAACGACAGAAGCTACTACAACTACTGTTTATTTCCGACAAAAACGACTGTGCTCCCAAAACAACTAAAACGGAAACGACGACAACCAAAAGCCCCTTCTCCAACCCAACAACTGTTGTTTTCCCAAACAACACCTCCCAACAGTAGCGACGACAACCAAAAAGTCCTGCTCCAAAAACCAAAAAACTACTGCCCCCCACAAAAAACACAGAAGTTTACTACAACAATTTGTATTTCCGACAAAGGGAACTGCCGCTCCCACAAAAAACTAAACGAAACGACAAACAACCACAAGTCCTGCCCCAACCCAACAACAACTGCTGCCCCCACAAAAAACTACGACGGGCAGGGGACGACAACGACGGGTGCTTCGACTTTCAACGACGACCCAGCAGCAACAGCTCCTGCTGAAATAAACAACAAAAAGAAAGCAACAAAAACCACCCCCACTGCTCCAAAAAAACAACAGCAGCAAGAACAACCCCAAACCGCTTTTCCCAAAACAAAAACAACAACTGCTGCTCCCCCAAAAACGACAGTAGAACTACAAAAATTGCTGCCCCCAAACAACAAAAAAAAAACCCGAAGGGGACGAAAACCCACAAGTCCTGCTCCAAAAAAAACAACAACTACGCTCCCATAACAACGAAGAAGCTAACAAAAAACAACGGCTACTTGACAACAACAACTGCTGCCCCCCACAACAATCCAGGGGCAGTAACGACAACCACAAGCCCCTGCCCCCAAACCAACAACAATGCTGCTCCCACAACAACTAAAAACATTTAGCGACAAACAACCACAAGTCCTTCTCCAACAAAAACAACTGTGCTCCCACAAAAAACGACAGAAGCTAAAAACAAACTGCTGCTCTGAAAAACAACGACTGCTGCTCCCAAACAAGGGAAAAACGGAACGACGCCAACCACAAGTCCTGCCCAAAAAACAACAAACTGCTCCCCACAACAACTACAACAGTACCCGACGACAACCACAAGTCCTTCTCCAAAAACCCAACAACTGCTGCCCCCACAAAAAAACGACAGAAGTTTATTTCCCAACAACTGCTATTTTCCGACAACAACGACTGCTGTCCCACAAAAAACTCGCCGGGTAGCGACGACAACAACAAGCCCGGGCTCCAACAACAACAACGGGCTGCTCCCACAAAAAAATACGAAAAGTAGCAAACGAAAACCCAAACAAGTCCTTCCCCAAAACAACCCCAACTGCTGCCCCAAAACAACACGGGAACTACTACGAAAACCCTGCTTTTCCCGACAACAACACTGTTTGCCTCCCACAACAACAAACAATGGAAGCGCCAAAACAACCACAATTTCCTGCCCCAAAACAACAACAACTGCTGCTCCCACAAAAAACAAAACGACAGTACGACGAAAACCCCCAAGTCCTTCCCCAAACAACAAAAAATACTGCCCCCAAACAAAAACGCCCAGAAGCTACTAAAAACAACTTCAACTCCCGACAAAAAGGGATCTGCTCCCACAACAACTACAAGGGCCCAAGCGACGAAACCACAATCCTGCTCCAAAAAACAAAACTGCTCCCCCAAAAAAACAACTACAACATAGCGACGACAAACCACAAGTCCCCCCCAACAAAAAACAACTATTTGCCCCCCAAAAAACAACGACAAAAAAGCTCTACAAAAAACTGTACTCCCGACAACAACGACGCTGCCCCCCAAACAACTACAACGGAAGCGCGAAAAACCACAAGTCCGTTTCCAACAACAACAACTGCTGCTGCCAAAACAAAAAAAAGCACAACAAACAACAACTGCCCCCCTCCCAAAAAAACTACAACCGAAAGCGACGACAACCACAACCCCTGCTCCAACAAAAACAACTAGTGCTCCCCACAACAACGACAGAAGCAACTAAACTATGTTTACTCCCGAAACAAGACTGCTGCCCCACAGAACTAAAGGGAAAAACGACGACAACCCAATCCTGCTCCAACAACAACAACTGTTGCCCCCCAAAAAACAACTACAACATTACGACGACAACCCCCAAGTCCTTCCCCAAAACAACAAAAAACTGCTGCTCCCCAAAACAACAACACGGGCAACTAAAAACAATGCCGCCCCCACAAAAACTAAAAACCGAAGCGACGACAACCAAAAGCCCTGCCCAACAACAACAACTATTTCCCCTCCCAAACAACAACGAAAGAAGCTACTACAACAAATGCTATTTCCGGGACAACAACGACTGCTGCCCCCCCCGGCAACACAAGGGAAAAACGACGACAACCACAATCCCTGTTTCCAACAACAAAAAACTGTTGCTCCCAAACCCCAAAAAACCCGGTAGCGACGACAACCACAAGTCCTGCTCCCAACAAAAAACAACTACGCCCCAAAACAAAAACGACAGAAGTACTACAAAAAAACTGCATTTTCCGACAACAAAACAGCCGCCCCCACAACAACTAAAACGGCAGCGACAAAAACCCACAAGTCCGGGCCCCAAACAAAAAACAATTGCTGCTCCCCCCCAAAAACCCTACGACAGCAGCACGACAACGACTAAAGCTTCCACATCAACAAACGAAAAAACCAGCAGCAACAGCCCCTGCGCAATCAAAAACAACAGCAGCAACAAAAAACCAAAAACCCACTGCTCCAACAAAACAGCAGCAAGAAAAACCACAACCGCGGGTTCCAAAAACAAAAACAAGGCTGCCCCCAAAAACAACGACAGTGAAACCCTTACAACAATTGCTGTTTCCCACAACAACAAAAAACATTTGCGCGAAAACCCCACAATTTCCTGCCCCAAACAACAACAACTACTGCTCCCATAACAAGGGACAAAAATTTCTACAACAACTGCTACTCTAAAAACAAAAATGCTGCCCCCCACAAAAATACAGCGGCAGAAAACCGACAACCACAAGCCCCGGGGCCCCAAAAAACCAAAACAACAACTGCTGCCCCCACAACAACTACAACAGTGCGACGACAACCACAAGTCCTTCTCCAAAAAACCCAAAACAACTGATGTTTCCCAACAACAACGACAAAGCTATTACGAAAAACTGCTGCTCTGAAAAACAAGGGACGCTGCTCCCACAAAACGCCAACGGAAGGGGGACAAACAACCAAATTCCCGGCTCCAACAAAAAACAACTGCTGCCCCCCACAACAACTAAAAACGGGTAGGGGACAAACCACAATTTCCTTCTCCAACAACAAAAAATTGTGCCCCCCCCACAAAAACGACGAAGCACTAAAACAACTGCAAATTTCCGACAAAAACCCGGAACGCTGCCCCCCACAACAACACCCGGTACAAACGCCCAACAACAAGTCCTGCTCCAACAACAACAACTGTGCTCCCAAAACAACTACACAGAGCGACGACAACCACAGTCCTTCCCCAAAACAAAAACCAACGCTGCTCCCACAACAACATTTAAGCAACTACAACAACTGTTCTCCAACAAAAACAAGGCTGCTCCCAAACAAAAAACTACAACAGTAGCGCGAAAAACCAAAATTTCCTGCCCCAAACAAAAACCCAACTACTGCCCCCAAACAAAAACGACAAAAAGCTACTACAACAATGTTTTTTATTTTGGACAACAACGATTGCTGCTCCCAAAAAACAACTACAAGGGAAAGCGCGACAACCACAAGCCCTTTGCTCCAACAACAAAACTGCTGCTCCCAAAAAAAACAACAGCGGGCAACTACAAAAAACTGCCCGCCCCCCCAAAAACAACTAAAAACAGAAAGCGAGGGAAAAACCCACAACCCTTGCTCCAAAAAACAACAACTAGTGCAACCACAAAAAACACAAAAGCTACTAAAAACTATGCTACTCTGCACCCAACGATGCTGCCCCCACAACAACAAAAAACGGAAGCGAGGGAAAACCCCCAAAAACCCTTTCCTCCAACAACAACAACTGTTGTTTCCCCCACAAACACCTAAAAGTAGCGACGACAACCAAAAGGGTCCTGCTCCAACAACAAAAAAACTATTTGCCCCACAACAAACACAGAAGCTCCCTACAAAAAACTGCACTCCGAAAAACGACTGCCCCCTCCCCCCAACAATTTACAACGGCAGCGACGACAACCACAATTTCCCCTTGCCCCAAACAACAACAACTGCTGCTCCCACAACAACTAGGGACAGCGCGACGAAAAAGGGACTGATGCTTCGTTTTTAACGCGACACCAGCAGAAACCCAGCTCCTGCGCAATCACAAAAAACAGCAGCAAACAAAAACCCAAACAACCACTGCCCAAAACAAAAAAACAGAAAGAAAAAACCAAAACCCGCTTTTTCCAACAACAAAAAACCAACTGCTGCTCCCACAAAAAAACGACAGAACAACAAAAACCCAATTGCTGCTCCCACAACAACAACAACAGTTAGCGAGGGGACCCCCAAACAAGTCCTTCCCCAAACCCAACAAAAAACACTGCTCCAAAACAACGCCCAAAAAGCTACTACAAAAAACTGCTACTCCGAAAACGACTGCCCCCCTCCCACAACAACTACAAGGGCCCAGCGACGACAACCAAAATTTTTCTTCTCCAACAAAAAACCAACTGTGCCCCAAAACCAAAAAAAAGTAGCAATTTTAAAACCCAACTGCTGCTCCAACAACAACAACAAGGGACTGCTGCTCCCACAACAACTAAAAACAGTAGCGGACGAAAAACCCCCGGTCCTGCCCAACAACAACAACTACGCTCCCAAAACAAAGGGCCCAGAAGCTACAAACAACAACTGCTTTTTCCAACAAAAAACGACTGCTGCTCCCCCCCAAAAAAACCTACAAGGGAAAGGGCCCGCGAAAAAACCCACAAGTCCTGCTCCAAAAACAAAACTGCTGTTTCCCCCAACAACAAACAGCAGCCCCTACAAAAACCTGTTTTGCCCCCAAAAAACCCCTAAAAACAGAGCGACACAACCAAAAGCCCTTTGTTTCCAACAAAAAACAACTAGTGCTACCCCAACCCCCCAACCCCCAACCCCCCAAACCCCCCCCCCAAAAAAAATTACAACCCCTACTGCTACCCCGACAACAATGACTGCTGCCCCCACAAAAAACATAGCAACTACAAACGGTTTCCCACAACAACGACAGAAGCAAACTACAACTACAACGGAAGCAAACGACAACCACAAGTCCTGCTCCAACAACAACAACTTTTTGCTCCCCCCAACAACTAAAAACAGTAGCAACGAAAACCCAAAAACCCTTTGCTCCAAAAAACAACAACTACTGCTTCACAAAAACGACAAAAGGGTACTCCCGACAACGGGTACTCCGACAACGATCCCCGCCCCCAAAACCCAAACAAAAAACGGCCCAGCGACGACAACCACAAGTCCTCTCCAAAAAACAACAATTTCCCTTGTTTCCCCAACAACAACGACAGCAGCGACGCCCAACACTGATGCCTCCAAAATCAAGACGACACCAGCAGAAAACAGCCCCTGCTGCAATCACAACAACAGCAGAAACAACAACCAAAACCCAAACTGCTCCAACAAAAAAAACAGCAGAAAGAAAAACCACAACCGCTGTTCCAACAACAACAAAAACTGCTGCTCCCACAACAACGACAGTAGCAACTCAACAACTCCCGGGCTCCCACAACAACAAAAACAGTAGCGACGACAACCACAAGCCCCTGTTTCCCAACAACAACAACAACTGCTCCCATGACAAAAACAAAAGGGCTACTACAAAAACTGAACTCGGGACAACAACAACTGTTTGCCCCCAACAACAACTAAAAGGGGCAATTTAACGACAACCCAAGTCCGCTCCAACAACAAAAAACTGCTGCTCCCACAAAAACCCGACAAAAAGCTACAAACGACAAATTTTGCTACCCCCGACAACAACAAATGCTGTTTCCCACAACAACTACAAGGGGAAAGCGAGGGACAACCAAAGCCCTGCTCCAAAAAACAACAACTGCTGCTCCCAAAACAACAAAGACAGTAGCGACGAAAACCCCCAAAAGTCCTTCCCCAAAAACAAAAAAACAAATTGCCCCAAAACAACGACAAAAGCTTACTACAACAACGCTACTCCGAAAAAACGACGGGCTGCCCCCACAACAACTAAAAGGGGCCGCGACGACAACCCCCAATTTCCTGCTCCAACAACAACAACTGTTTGCCCCCCACAACAACTAAAACCAGTACGACGAAAACCACAAGTTCTTCTCCAACAAAAAACAACTGCTGTTTCCCCCCCCCAACAAAACAGTAAAAAATACAACAACTGGCACCAACAACAAAAAAACTGCTGCTCCCAAAACAACTACAACGGGTAGCGACGACAACCCCCAAGTCCTGCCCCACCCAAAAAAAACAACTGCCCCCACAACAACGACGGGAAGCTACTAAAAACCAATGCTACTCCGAAAAAAGGGACGGGCTGCTCCCAAAAACAACTAAAATTTAAAACAAACGACAACCACAAGTCCCCCTCCAACAACAAAAAATGCTGCCCCCAAACAACAAAAAAACACCAGCAACTACAACAACTGCCGCCCCCAAACCAACAACTAAAACCAGTAGCAAACGAAAACCCACAACCCCCCGCCCAACAACAAAAACCCTAGTCCCTAACCACAACAACGAAAAGGGAACCAAAAAAAAAAAACAACTGCTACTCCGACAACAAAAATTTGCTGCCCCCCACAACAACTACAACGGAAGCAAACAAACAACCACAAGTCCTGCTCCAACAACAAAAAATTTGTTTCTCCCCAAACAACTAAAAACTTTTAGCAACGAAAACCAACAAGTCCTGCCCCAACAAAAAACAACTACTGCTCCATAACAACAAAAAGAAGCTACTACAACAACTGCTCCCTCTGACAACAAAACAGCTGCTCCCACAACAACTACAAGGGCAGTGAAAAAACAACCACAAGCCCCTGCTCCAACAACAAAAAAAAAAACTGCTGCCCCACAACAACGACAGAAGTTTACTACGAAAAACTGCTACCCCAACAAAAAGGGACTGCTCTCCCACACAACTCAAGGAAGCGACAAACAACCACAAGCCCTTTCTCCAAACCCCAACAACTCTGCTCCCTCCCCAAAAAACAACTACAACAGTACGAGGGCAACCACAATTCCTTCCCCAAAAACAACAAATTATGCCCCCAAAAACAAAACAGAAAGTTTACAAACAAAAAACGCTACTCCAAAACAAAACGACTGCTGCCCCCCCCAAAACAACTCAAGGGAAAGCGAGGGAAAACCCACAAGCCTCCCTCCAAAAAAAACATCTGCTGCCCCCAAAACCAACTAAAAACATTTAGCGACGAAAACCACAAGTTTTCCCAAAAAACAAAAACGCTGCCCCCAAAACCAACGTAGCAACTACAACAACTGTCCCCCCAACCCCAAACAATGCTCCCTCCCACAAAAACCCTACAAAATAGCGACGCCAACCCCAAAAGGGCCTGCTCCAAAAACCCAACAACTACTGCTCCCCCCAAAAACGACAGAAGCTACTACAACAACTGCTACTCCCCGACAAAAAACGACGCTGTTTCCCAAAAACAACTACAACGGAAGCGACGACAACCCAAAGTCCTGCTCCAAAACCCAAAAACCCATCTGCTCCCACAAAAAAACAACCCCCGCAACAAACAACAACTCCCGCCCCCACAATAACTAAAAAACGGGTAGCGCCGAAAAACCAACAAGCCCTGCTCCAAAAAACAAAAACTAGTGCAAAACCACAAAAACCCGCAGAAGCACTACAACTACTGCTACTTCCCGGACAACAATGACTGTTTGGCTCCCCCACAACAACTAAAACCCGGAAGCGACGACAACCACAATCCTGCTCCAACAACAAAAAATTGTTGCTCCCCAACAATTTACAACAGTACAACGAAAACCCACAAGTCCTGCCCCCAACAACAAAAACTACTGCTCCCACAAAAACCAAACAGAAGCAAACTACAAAAAACTGTTTATTTCCGACAACGATTTTGGCCGCCCCCAAACAACAACTAAAAAAAGGCAGCGAGACAACCACAAGCCCTGCTCCAACAAAAACAACTGCTGCTCCCCAAACAACAAACACCCCACGGGGAAAAAAGATTGATGCTTCGACATAAACGAGGGACCCCCGCAGCAACGCCCCCCCCCCCCCCCCCATGCTGCAACCCAACAACACGGGTGCAACAAAAAACCAAAAAACCATTTCCCCAATAACAACAGCAGCAAAAAACAACCACAACCCTGTTCCAACAACAACAAAAACTGCTGCTCCCACAAAAACGCCCGGAAGAAAACTACAAAAATTTCTGCCCCCCACAACAACAACAACAAAGCGCGAAACCCCCAACCCCTTCCTCCAACAAAAAACAACTACGGGCTCCAAAAAAAAAACAGAAGCTATACAAAAACCTCCCTTACTCTGCCCAACAACAACTCCCTGCTCCCACAAAAAACCCTCAGGGGGTAAGTGACGACAACCCCCAAGTCCTGCTCCAAGAAAAAACAACTGCTGTCCCACAACAATAAACAGTACGGGGGACAACCACAAGTCCTCCCTCCAACAACAAAACTGCTGCTCCCACAAAAAACGACAAAAAGCTACTAGCCCAACTGCTATTTTCCCGACAAAAAAGATGTTTGCTCCCACAACAATTTAAACGGAAAGCGACAAAACCCCAAAAGTCCTGCGGCAACAACAACAACTGTGCTCCCACAACAACTACGACAGTAGCGACGCAGCCCAAAGGGTTCCTTCTCCAAACAACAACAACTGCTGCCCCCACAACTCGTGGGCAACTACAACAATGCTGCTCCAACAAAAAAACTCTGCCCCCCACAACAACTAAACAGTACAACGACAACCACAAGTCCTCCCCCAAACCCAACAACTACTGCTCCCCCACAAAAAAACCACAGAGGCTACTAAAAACAACTGCTATTTTCCCGCAACAATGACGTTGCTTCCCAAACAATTTTACAAGGGCAGCGACGAAACCAAAGTCCTGCTCCGACAAAAAGGGGACTGTTGCCCCCCAAAACCCAAACCTAAAAAGGGCAGCGACGAAAAACCACAAGTCCTGCCCCAAACAAAAAACAATTTTTTTGTCCCACAACAACGCCCGAAAGCGATGACAACCACAACCCTTTTTCCCCCAACAAAAACAACTGTGTTTCCGGGATACAACGATGACAGAAAGCAACGATGTTCCTGCTCCGACAACAACGGAAAACCGTAGAAAAGGAATGACAACCACGATTTCCTACTCCAAAAACAACAACCATTTCTGCCCCCCGACAACAAACAGCAGCAACTACAACAACTCCCGCTCAACAGCAACAAGGGCCCAGCAGCGACGAAACGACCGTGCTTCGCCCTTCAGTGGGGGCACCAGCAGAAAAACAGGTCTGCGGGAATAAACAACAACCGGCAGCAAAAACCCCCCCAAAACAACCACTGCTCCAAAACAACAGGGGGGCAACTACAACCACAAGCCCTGTTTCCCAACAACAACAACTCCTGCTCCCCACAACAACTACAACATTAGCGACGAAAACCCCACAAGCCCTTCCCCCAAAAACAAAAAACCCTGCTCCCCAAAAACAACAGTAGCAACTAAAACAAAACTCCCTTGCCCCTAACAACAAGAACAACTGCTGCCCCAAACAAAACTACAAAAGTAGCGACGACCCCCCAAGCCCTTCCCCAAAACAAAAAACTGCTGCTCCCAAAAAACAAAAATTTTAGAAACTACAACAACTGCGCTCCAACAAAAAGGGAACAACTACAGCTCCCCCCAACAACGACAAAAAGTACCCCAACAGCTCCCTACTCCCGACAACAAGGGGACTGGCTCCCAAAAACAACTACAAGGGGAAGCGACGACAACCAAAGCCCTGCTCCAAAAAACAACAACTGCTGCCCCCACAAAAACTACAACAGTGGGCGACGACCCCCACAAGTCCTTCCCCCAACAACAAAAACTGCTGCCCCCAAAACCCAACAGAAAAAACTAAAAACCAACTGCTGCTCCAACAACAACAACAAAGCTGCCCCCCCAAAACAACTCCCAACAGTAGCAAAACGAAAACCCCACAAGTCCTTTTTTCCAAAACAAAAACAAACTTTTCCCCCCAAAACAACGACAAAAGGGCTATTTCCCAACAGCTGCAATTTTCCCAAACAACGACTGCTGTTTCCCACAAAAACTACAACGGAAGCAAACAAAAAACCCCACAATTTCCTGCTCCAACAACAACAATGCGGCCCCAAACAACAACAACACCGGGAAAACTAAAAACAACTCCCCGCCCCCCCAAACAACCCAACAGTAGCGACGACAACCAAAAAGCCCTGTTTCCAAACCAACAAAACTGGGGTGCTACCACAAAAAACCCCGACAGAAGTTTACTACAACTACTGATATTTTCCGACAACAATGAGGGCCGCTCCCACAACAACTACAAGGGAAAAGCGACGACAACCACTTTTTCCCGTTCCAACAACAACTACTGCTCCAACAAAAACCGACAAAAAACTACTAAAACCCAACCTGCAAACCCCCCACAACATGGACTGCTGCTCCCAAAAACCCCAAACCTACAATGGCACGACGCCCAAAAAACAAGCCCCCTGCCCCCCAAAAACAACTACTGCTCCCACAAACAACGACAAAAGCACAACAACAACTGCTACCCCCGACAACAATGCCCTGCTGCCCCCACAAAAAATTTACAAGGGGCAGCGCCGAAAAACCACAAGCCCTTTTCCCCCTCCAACAACAACGCCCTTGCTGCCCCCCCACAACAACAGTAAAACCAAACAACAATTTTCTGCCCCCAACAACGCCCGCAACAGCTGCCCCAAAAAACAACTAAACAGTAGCGACAAACAACCAAAGTCTTGCCCCAAAACAACAACAACTACTGCTCCCAAAACCCAACGAAAAGAAACTATACAAACCAACTGCTACTCCGACAACGACTGTTTGCTCCCAAAAACAACTACAGCAGTGACGAAAACCCCACAAGTCCTGCTCCAAAAAACATCAACTGTTTGTTAAAAACAACAACAACGCAGCCAATGTTTACTCCGCCCAACAAAAACGGCAACCGAAAGCAATGACAACCACAAGCCCCAAACCCCCAGAAAACAAAAAACCCACTTCTGCTCCGACAACAACAAAACAGCAGCCCCTACAAAAACCTGCTGCTCAAAAACCAATGGCAGCAGAAATTTCCCAACAACTGCTGTTTCCGACAACAACAAGGGGCAGCAGCAAAAAACAACAACTGCTGCTTCGAAAATCAATACGCCCCCCGGAAAGCAAAAAGCTCCTGCGGGAAATCACAACAACAGCAGCAACAAAAACCACAACCACTGCTCCAACAAAAAACAGCAGCAAGAAAAACCACAATCCCTGTTTCCAACAACAACAAAAAAACTGCTCGCTCCCCCCAACAACGCCCAGTAGCAACTACAACAACTGCTGCCCCAAAAACAACTACAAACGGCAACCCAACGAAAAACCACAGGCCCTTTTCTCCAACAACAAAAAACCTGCTGCTCCCCACAAAAACCCATTTAAAAACTAAAAAGCTGCTCCCACAACAACGCAAAAAGCATACAACTGCAAGTCCGACAAAAACCCTGCTGCTCCCACAAAAAACTACAACACCCAGCAAACGACAACCAAAAGTCCTTCCCCAACAACAACTGCTGTTTCCCACAACAACTACGACAGTACGACGACAACCACAAGTCCTGCTCCAACCCAAAAACAACAGCTCCCCCCCCCAACAATGACAGTAGCAAGTACAACAACAGCTGTTCCGACAACGACGCCGCAGAACAAAAAACCCAAAAGTCCCCCTGCAAAAACCCAACTGCTGCCCCCAACAACAATGACAGCAGTGATGACAACCACAAGCCTTTTCCAACAAAAATAAACCCTGCTGTTCCCCCAAAAAACAACCCCACAGCAGCAACGATGACCCCTGCTCCAAAAAAACAAAGGGCCAACCGTAAAATTTAACAACCAAAGGTCCTACTCCGAAAACAACAACCATTTCTGCCCCAAACAACAACGACAGCACAACTAAAAACAACTGCTGTCAGACAACAATGGCAGCAGAAACCCAAACAAAAAAACTGCGCCCGGACAAAAAAAACCCGGCAGCACGACAACAACAACTGCTGCTTTCGAAAAAAATTCAATGACGACCCCGGGCAGCAAAGGAGCTCCTCCCCGGAATCACAACAACAGCAGCCAAACAAAAACCCAAAAAACCTGCTCCCACAACAACAGCAGCAACTACAACCACAACCGCTGCTCCAACAACAACAACAACTGCTGCTCCCACAACAACGACAGTAGCAACTACAACAACTGCTGCTCCCACAACAACTACAACGGCAGCAACGACAACCACAAGTCCTGCTCCAACAACAACAATTGCTGGTCCCACAACAACTACGACAGTAGCGACGACAACCACAAGTCCTTCTCCAACAGCAGCTACTGCTGCTCCCACAACAACAGTAGCAACTACAACTGCTGCTCCAACAACAACAACAACTGCTGCTCCCACAACAACTACAGTGTCAGAGACGACAACCACAAGTCCTGCTCCAACAACAACAACGGCTGCTCCAAACAATGACAGCAGCGACGACAACCACAAGTCCTCCTGCACAACAAGTGCTGCTCCCACAACCATGATGACAGCATCGACAACAACCACAAGGCTGCTCCAACAACAACAACTGTTTGCTCCACACAATGATGACAGCATCGACAACAACCACAAGGCTGCTCCAACAACAACAACAACTGCTGGTCCCACAACAACGATAGTAGCAACTACAACAACTGCTGCTCCAACAACAACAACAACTGCTGGGCCCACAACAACTACGACAGTAGCGACGACAACCACAAGTCCTGTTCCAACAACAACTACTGCTCCCACAACAACGACAGAAGCTACTACAACAACTGCTACTCCGACAACAACGACTGCTGCTCCCACAAGAACTACAACGGCAGCGACGACAACGAGTCCTGCTCCAACAACATCAACTGCTGCTCCAACTACAACGACGACAGCAGCAACGATGACTCCTGCTCCACCAACAATAGCAACCATAGCAACGACAACCACAAGTCCTACTCCAGCAACAACAACCACTTCTGCTCTGACAACAACGACAGCAGCAACTACAACAACTGCTGCTCAGACAACAATGGCAGCAGCAACTACAACAACTGCTGCTCCAACAACAACAACGGCAGCAGCGACAACAACGACTGCTGCTTCGACATCAATGACGACACCCGAAGCAACAGCTCCTGCTGGAATCACAACAACAGCAGCAACAACAACCACAACCACTGCTCCCACAACAACAGCAGCAACTACAACCACAACCGCTGCTCTAACAACAACAGCAGCAACAACAAGAACAGCTGCTGCTCCCACAACAATGATGACAGCAGCGACAACAACCACAAGTCTTGCTCCAACAACAACAACTGCTGTTCCCACAACAACGACAGAAGCAACTACAACAACTGCTGCTCCGACAACAACAACAACTGCTGGTCCCACAACAACGACAGTAGCAACTGCAACAACTGCTGCTCCAACAACAACAACAACAGCTGGTCCCACAACAACTACGACAGTAGCGACGACAACCACAAGTCCTGCTCCAACAACGACAACTTCTGCTCCGACAACGACAGAAGCTACTACAACAACTGCTGCTCCGACAACAACAACGGCAGCAGCGACAACGACTGCTGCTTCGACATCAATGACGACACCAGCAGGAACAGCTCCTGCTGCAATCACAACAACAGTAGCATCAACAACCACAACCACTGCTCCAACAACAACAGCAGCAACTACAACCACAACCGCTGCTCCAACAACAACAGCAGCAACAACAACCACAACTGCTGTTGCAACAACAACATCTCCTGCTCTGACAACAACAACGGCAGCAGCGACAACGACTGCTGCTTCGACATCAATGACAACACTGGCAGCAACAGCTCCTGCTGGAATCACAACAACAGCAGCAACACCAACCACAATCACTGCTCCCACAACAACAGCAGAAACTACAACCACAACCGCTGCTCCAACAACAACAGCAGCAACAACAAGAACAGCTGCTGCTCCCACAACAATGACGACAGCAGCGACAACAACCACAAGGCTTGCTCCAACAACAACAACTGCTGCTTCCACACAAACGACAGAAGCAAGTACAACAACTGCTGCTCCAACAACAACAACAACTGCTGGTCCCACAACAACGACAGTAGCAACTACAACAACTGCTGCTCCAACAACAACAACTGCTGCTCCCACAACAACTACGACAGTAGCAACGACAACCACAAGTCCTGCTCCAACAACAACAACAACTACTGCTCCCACAACAACGACAGTAGCAACTACAACAACTGCTGCTCCAACAACTACAACAGTAGCGACAACAACCACAAGTCCTGCTCCAACAACAACAACTACTGCTCCCATTACAACAATAGAAGCAACAACAACAACTGCTGCTCCAACAACAACAACTGCTGCTCCCACAACGACAGTAGCAACTACAACAACTGCTGCTCCAATAACAACAACAACAGCTGGTCCCACAACAACTACGACAGTAGCGACGACAACCACAAGTCCTGCTCCAACAACAACAACTTCTGCTCCGACAACAACGACAGCAGCAACTCCAACAACTGCTGCTCCGACAACAACAACGGCAGCAGGGACGACAACGACTGCTGCTTCGACATCAATGACGATACCAGCAGCAACAGCTGTTGCTGCAATCACAACAACAGCATCAACAACAACCACAACCACTGCTCCAACAACAACAGCAGCAACTACAACCACAACCGCTGCTCCAACAACAACAGCAGCAATAACAACAACTGCTGCTCCAACAACAACAACAGCTGCTGGTCCCACAACAACTACGACAGTAGCGACGACAACCACAAGTCCTGCTCCAACAACAACAACAACTTCTGCTCCGACAACAACGACAGCAGCAACTACAACAACTGCTACTCAGACAACAATGGAAGCAGCAACTACAACAACTGCTGCTCCGACAACAACAACGGCAGCAGCGACAATGACTGCTGCTTCGACATCAATGACGACACCAGCGAGCAACAGCTCCTGCTGCAATCACAACAACAGCAGCAGCAACAACCACAACCACTGCTCCAACAACAACAGCAGCAACTACAACCACAACCGCTGCTCCAACAACAACAGCAGCAACAACAACCACAACCGCTGTTGCACCACCAACATCTCCTGCTCTGACAACAACAACAGCAGGAACAACAACCACAACTGCTGCTCCAACAACATCTTCTGCTCCAACAGCAACAACAGCAGGAACAACAACAACAACAATTACTGCTCCAACAACAGCAACAGTAGCAACATCAACCACAACTGGTGCTCCAACAACCACGACAGCAGCAGCGACGACAACAATAACAGCTCCCGCTCTGACAACAACAACAGCAGCGACTACAACCACAATTGCTACTCCGACAACAATGACACCAGCAACAACAACTGCTGCTCCAACAACAATTGCTGCTCCAACAACAAAGACACCAGCAACAACAGTTGCTGTTTCGACAGTAGCAACAACAACCACAACTTCTGCTCTGACAACAACACCAGCGACAACAGCTCCTGCTCCAACAAGAACAACGACAGCAGCAACAACAACTCCTGCTCCAACAACGACAGCAACAACAAGTCCTGCTCCGACAACAGCAGCAATAACAACAGCTCCTGCTCCCACAACAGCGACAACAACAACTGCTGCTCAAACAACAGCTCTTGCTACAACAACAATGACAGAAACAACAACAACAGCAGTGACAACAACAAAAACAGCAGCGACAACACCATCTCCTGCTACGGCAGCAGCAACAACAACCACAACAGCAGCAACAACAACAGCTCCTACTACGATAACAACTGCAGCAACAACAACTACTGCTCTGGCAACAGCGATGACACCAGTGACAACAGCTCCTGCTATGACAACAATGACAGTAGCCACAACAACCACAACTGCTGCTCCGACAACAATGATGACACCAGTGACAACAGCTCCTGCTACAACTACAACGACAGCAGCAACAACAAACGCAACAGCAGCAATAGTATCAACTTCTGCCCTAACAACACTGACAGCAGCAACACCAACTACAACAACTGCTGCCACGACAACAACAACAGTAGCGACAACAAAAACAACTTCCATTCCAACAACAACAACGGTAGCATCCATTTCGGCTCCAGCACCTATTTATGTCATCATGGTTGATCTGCTGGGAGAACCTTTCACAGATGATTTAAATAATCCCAACAGCGGTCCGTACAGAGATCTTGAACAACGAGTTATAGTCACAGTGAGTAATTTTTCAAAATTAAGTAATTTTTCATTAACTGTGTCAGTCTTAGGCATGATCGGAGGTTGGCTACCCACACCCTGCACGCTTCCTCACCCACCCCCTGCCCCCCTCTCAGCCTCTTGCCAACTGTTTTGCCATTTTCAAAATTACACAGTGTTTCAAGTTAGGTTCAGGCCTGGGGATGAAATTACACTTGAATTTTAAGAATATTGTGGTGGAAGGTTACTGAAGGTCTTTTAATGTGTCTTTCTTTTTGCAGTGTACACAAATATACATCAGACAATTTGGTCCTCTGTTTGTCGCCGTCATTGTGAGGAGATTCAGGTAAAAACATTTGTTAACAGCATGTTTGTTTACAAGATTCCACACAACAACCAGCAACAGAATCATCTCAAATCATTATCTGACATTTTTCCCATTTGTTTTTATGACACAGCCGTGTTGCAGGTCCACGAGCGGATACAACCAGAGCAGAAATTGATGTTGTGTTCAATGAGACTACTCCCACTTCAGAACTCCCACAGAATAATTTTGTTGCTCAAGTCTTAGCAGACGCTGCGAGTAATTCCAGCAATAACTTCAGCGTGAGCTTCAATCCCTCTTCAGTCCAAGTAGCGGGTGAGTGAACACAGCACAATGTTTCACTGTAATCAGTCCTCATACGTCTGCGACATCAAACCGGGATGACAAAAAAACTTTTGGTTTGGACACAAATACTTATTTATTGCTTAAGAGTTGAACATAATCAGACCAACAAGTCGATGTTTCCGTGTGGTTGGCTTATAAATGCACCAAGCACAGCACAGAACACAAGCTTTCTCAACAGACAAAACCAAGTGAGATCCTTATATAGTATACTGGTCCATACAGTTGCATGCACATCTCTGCTTGACCTATGACGTTCACATATGTGGAGGCTCCTAACTGTAGGGTAATTGTGGGGAACCTATGTGTTATGGATACATGTGTGACTTCAACCAAGCATAAAAAATACTTTGATCATTGACTCTATACTAAAAACACAGAACCATACATGCAAAATGTAATTTACAACTTTACACTTATTCTGTCGAAAAATGTTTTTACAGCTGGACCAGTTCCTTCACCTACAACTGCTGCACCCGCAACTGCTACACCTGCAACTGCCGCACCTGCAACTGCCGCACCTGCAACTGCCGTACCTGCAACTGCCGCACCTGCAACTGCCGCACCTGCAACTGCAGCACCTACAACTGCAGTTGTAACAGTAATGGTGTCTTTCAGATCTCGTCTGAGCACATTTACACCTGACTTGTTGAATTCATCATCTGGAGCTTTTAAAAATCGATCTACAATGATAAAGAATCAGGTAAGTCTCACCTTTAGAATAAAATCTGCTGGTTCACATTCTGAATTATCTTATCAGAGAGCTCAAGCTGTCACTCAAAAAACTGCAATGTTGTAGTAACATTTTATAATGCACCCTGCAATTTCCAGTGTAATGTGTTGCATGATTTATATACTTACCAGTTCCTACTGCTACTTAAATGCTGGTGCAGAGAAAGAGAGCGGAACAATGAAGTAGCAACGGGCCATTTTTGAGAAAAGGAGAAATCAATTCTGCTGTATGTTTTTTGTGAACAATGGGTGACTTTGGGGTATTGTACTGAAAAACAAAACCATTAACTTGATAACTTCCCTAGAATATCAGCACTGTTAACATTATTTTCCCTAAACATTTGAGTTCCAGTGCTAAGCTAAAAAAAGACTTGTATTTGTCATTTATTTCTCCTTTCTTCCACAATGCCGAATTATTACACCCTTGTTTCCTATTATTAGTCCCTTGTACTCTACAAGGATGTTCCCACCAGGAAGAGGAACAAATACCAGTTGAAAAAGAAATGCTCAGAAATATGCATGAGGAAAGTTAATGTTACTGTTAAAATTCAAGTATTCTTTTAAATCCTGTACTGGTTCCAAATACCCATCAGTATTAATCCTCCTGTCTCCCTCCTTGCCGAAATTTGTGTCCGTCAGTTCAGAAAATACAAAAAACATAAGGAAATGAAAACAAGGAAATCTAGAACTAAAATCGTTGCCACCGGGAAAGGGAATAATGCCATCTATTCTTCAAATCCCTTTATTGGTGTCCACTGTCCATCATTATCTAACGTCCTGTTTGCTTCAGAACAAAAAATACAGAAAACACAAGAAAATACAAACATTAAAACACACAATGTCACTTATTTAAATTTTGAGAAGCAATTGATAACAGACGTCAAGAGGGATATACAAATATACATGCACATTTCATGCACATAAAGTTTATTGTTCTCATTAAAATGTTGAAAAATTGTTTAAATACAATTTGTTTTTTGTTTCTGTAGCTTACGCCTTTTTTCCAAGGTAACTTCTCCTCCTTCAGGTCCTTGGATGTGGTGGAATTCAGGTAATTTTTTCAGACGTCATTTATTACAATTTAAGACTAGTGGCCAAAACATGATTTTTCAAACAATATGTTTTGTTTCTCCTTCTACAGAAATGGATCAGTCATCAACTTTATGAACATCAACTTTGACAGCACAAATGTTCCTAATAACAATGAGATTGCGAACGTTTTGATCGGCGCAGCCTCAAGTGTCAGTGGCTTCGACATTGAAAGCAGCTCCATCATTGTCAATGGAATGGGTAAGCAACTTTGAGCGCTACTTGATCAAAAATTTCAAAAGTTATACCACAGTGCACAACTGCTTGTTAAACTAATCTTTTCTTTTCTTTTTTTTTTTCCTCATTTACAGTTTCAAGTGGAGTGAGTCACCAGATCAGTCTCATCACCGCTTCCTGCCTGGTACTGTTGTCATGGTTACTGTCAAGCCAGTAGCAGCATCAATGCTGATTTCCACTGATATGAAAAATTACTTTTTTGTCAGTAAAAGTGCAAGATTCATGATTGTCTAATAGCTTCAGATGAGCTTACTACCAAATTTAACTTTGCACTGACTGGACACAGTAACGACAACAGATTATTCTGTCGAACTGAACACGTTTCCAGGATCCTGGAACAGAAGGACACAGCTGACTTTAAACACCTGGACCACTGAATCACCACTAGAATAACAAACCAAACAATATAACAACATGTTCTATCAAGCCCTGGGAGTCAGATGATAATGGCACTATTGCACTATTCATGTCTTTTAGTCTAATGTCTTTTATGTCTAATTAGTTTGTATTTTGTACAAGCAAAGGTGATGATTATGTTTATGGTTATTATTATGATTATGATTATTATTGTTATTGTTATTATTATATAATGATGATGTTTTACTAGGGAGTTAAAATGATGTAATATCCAAATGCATATAAAGGTCATGTTTAGGTTCCATTTGCAGCGTAGCAACATAACAGCTCCACAGAGAGCATACTGTAAAGTGAACAAGTGTCTCAAATTAAATGAAGGAACACAGGCAGCTCATAATGCTGCCCACCCCAACCCTGAACCAATGCACCAAGTTTTATGAAGGGTTGTGGTATACATGATATATTATGTTAAAACATTGCACTGTCAGCTTTCTTATTTATACAAAGTTTATTTATGTAATCATGCATAGCTGTATTCTGTGAGATTTCTTGCCATTTTACAGTTTCTGTCAACAATAATCAGAATACAAAATCTTTGGAAAATTTATATTGTGTCTTGTGTTATGTTTTGCAATTTTATTGGGTAAAAAAAAAAGTGTACCAGGGCGTGTTTAATTATAGGAGCTTAATTAAAGTACAGGTGATGTTTATAGACAGTCAAACCAGACAGCGTGATTTTGTATAATTACATTCCACAACAGCACCTGTCAATCAACCAGTCTCACCATTGTTTGTATGGAAAGAGAAAATTGGGGATGGCGACAAAGATAGCTTTGTCCATGAGATTAAGTCAGTCTGAGAGATGCGTTGTTCTTAAATCACCTCAAACCACCAGCATCAAAACCAC
Source organism: Lutjanus argentimaculatus (assembly GCA_034769285.1). Lineage (NCBI taxonomy): Eukaryota > Metazoa > Chordata > Actinopteri > Lutjaniformes > Lutjanidae > Lutjanus > Lutjanus argentimaculatus. Next base: position 962,464 of record JAWZSL010000076.1, on the reverse strand, counting down.
CATCAAGTGTTGTCGGAGTTCCATGATGGCTCTCACAAAAACACAAAAAAAACTGTTCACTGTTCACTCCCATTCACAAAGTTCTGCTTTTATTAAGTTGATAAGGAAGCCACTTCTTTTATCTTAGAGGCAAACCGACTTAATAGAATAGAATAGAATAGCAAATAATGTTTTAGTGGTCAATAAAGAAGAAATAAAGCTACAGACAACCTTTAATAAAACTACACAAATAAATAAAAAAAAATAAAATAAAAAAAATAAAATAAAATAAAATAAAATAAAATAAAATAAAATAAATAATCACATAAAAATCATATATAATCATAACAGTAACAACTGACTGCCAATAACAGTCATATGGCTAGCTCCAGTGATACATTTGGAAGTTAATATTTTGCTGACTGAACCTTTTGAATCTTGTATTTGCACTACTGCAGTCTTCTCTTCATTACCATCGATCAGTTGCATTTACTGTGTACTGCAATGATTTTTGTTATTGATTATTATCATTACATATAGATAATAATTGTAAACAGTAGATATTAAATAAAACTAGTATATTTTGTAGAATATTTTATCTTTCTGCTGCATCATCAGTAGATGTTTTATTACTGCAGGTTGTAGACAAACATTTTAAAATTTTCAACACTAAGCATTCAGACAAAAAACAAGTAGAGGTACTAAAAAAATGGTAAGTGTAGGTGTAGTTTCACTTTGACCCAGTAAGTATGTTAAAGTATTAGTAAAAGAACTGGCGCCCATCGTGTTCATAGAGGTACAAATGAAATGCATAAGGATATTATTGCATATAGTTAGTTCTATGAAAGCTTCATTGTCTGCCCACTGCGAGCCAAAATAATATCAAGCTCTTGAATTACAGCCTCAATCCAGAATTGCCTGTAGGAAATATATTCAATTCAAAATCTTCTTTAAGAGTATTTAAGAGCTGCTCAGTAAAGTGAAGAAAACCTTAGTTTCATTAAAGTAAAAAGCAATAGTGTGCTCTAATGGTCACTAAGTCAAATTTATATTTAAGGTTGTGCTTTAAAGAGTACTTACCTTGAATTTTTGTTCATTTTTTGTGAGAAATAAGCCTAATGATCAAAATACAAACATGACAAAATCTGTAGATGTCACTGATGACATTTTAAGTGGGTGATAAATTACATACATCAATATACATGACTACAGCTGTTAGTAAAAGTCTTTCAGTCCGGTGAATCGGGCTACGTAGAACCTAGACAACGCTCAGGAACATTAACCGATCATTAAACAATCTACAAAACTTCCATTTCTATTATTTTTTCAAACAACTTGAGAAGTTGTTTCACTGTGACCCTACAGCGCTACTTACCTGTGTTGGCATCAGTTGGTGCTGTTGAACGAGTTACACTGGTTCTTCTGTCTTGTAAACGGTGTCCCTCATCTTTTTTTTTTACCTTCGTCTGCAATAGTAAGCAAAGATGGTTGATGTTAAAACGTCATGTTTAAAGAATGAACAAAAACACATTACTGAAATTTAGATATAACATCAGATTAGAGTCATTAGTTATCTCAAGCAAAGATGTTCTTGTAATTCAGCTGTCTTTGAATTGCTTGAACAACAATTAAGTGATGTTTTAGTTGTTTAAATGATAAATATCGCTTTACATTTTTCCACTGTTCATTAAGTGCTAATGGTAGCACCTCGGCTAGTTGACAATGTGTGGTAGCCACAGCTTGTGGGTTGCCAGATCAGCAGGTCGGGTATCCCCCATACCAAGCTCCCTCACTTTTTATCAAAATAGCCCACTTTTTGCAGATAATACTTCTGTCAACTCGGCATAGAGCAGGCCTATTTAATTGGTTGTCAGTGGGCTGCATCTGGGTCTTTAACAATCTGGCCCTTTTATCATTTATAAATATGAAGAAGAAAATGCAAAATTGTGTCTATTAAAACATCAAGGTACTTGTTAGTTTATGGGTGTTTAGACTGTTTATAAGAAGAATATAATTTTGTTAGTTGGCTAATTAATTAAGCCCATTCATTGGTTATGTCTGTATTAAACACAGAGACACTTATTATTTTTAAAAGTTTTAACTCAGGCTGTTGAAGCAGAATGGGGAGTCAAACTTAAAGAAAAGCGATGTTAAATTAAACATTGTTTACTAAAAAACAAACAAACAAACAAACAAAAACAAGCTACATCTAATCTATGATTACAACAAAATAGTCAAATTAGTTTGAAAAATGAAAAGGTGCATTGTTTTACACACATTTTAAATGTCCCATGGTACTGTACTCTTTTTCAAATCTGGCCTTTCCAAAAATGTAAGTGAAAAGGCCTGGTATACAATAAAGAATGAAAAAAAATGGATGGAGAAATTCCACAAATATAAAAAGGAATGTACCTTTTTGGTGAACTTTTGCTGTATTATTGTACCACAATCAGATGTGTTAAAAACAGGACAGAAGGGAACATTAAATATTTTTTGCTTATGTATACATATTTTCTTATTTTGTTTTTTTTTTTTTTATTAAAATATTCTGTTTTAATTTCTCCCTAGTGTATGCAGTATTATTCAGCTGATAAAGAGGTGCAAAATGTATTCCAAAATATGTCCATGTTCATCCACAGGGGGAGCCATTACACCTTAAAAATGTGTTCCTCCATGATCACTCAAAGTTTCATGACACACAGGACTACACCATCTGCTCCAGGAACATAATATAAGTGTTTTTGACTCAACATGGCTCTGCTCACTTGCAGACAAAGTCAGCTCTTTTAAAAAATAATTGTTCCACAGCTCTGTGCCTCAGCACAGTCCTGTCCTGGCTTGGTTTTTTGCTCAGTGTCAGATGTGAGACCTTATCAGCAGGAGTGTGTCTTTCCAAATCATGCTCAGTAAAATTAATTTACCATAGCTGGACACCAATCAAGGCATCTCAAAAATGGAAGGCATCTGAATACGTATGTAAATACAACACTAAATTTGTACAGATTTTTTATAATCCTGTTTTCACTGGGGTGTTGAATGTAGATTAATGAGGAAAAAATGTATTTATATGATTTTAGGATAAGGTTTCAACAACAACAAAACTAAAAAAGTGAACGGGTCTGAATTTTCCTGTAATAATACAGTGGTGGAAAATTTTACACAATCTCAAACATGATCATGAAATATTTGTGTAAAAATCTTTTTTGTGTTTCAAAAGGCGTGGCTGCATTAGACAGACACAAACAAATACAAATGATTTTTTGTTGTTGTTGTTTATTGTTTACAAGAAAAACTAACAAAACTAAATTCTTGACAGTTTCAATGTCAGTTCTCAACATTGTCGGTATCAAAGTCAACAAATAACAGAGAATGTGTTCAAAACTGAACAAAAAATAAATAAACCATCACATCATCAAAATAATATTTAGTAGGTCCTGCCATTAGCACGCAGTAGAGCTCTAATCCTGGCTGGCATGTTCCCCATGAGCCTTTCACACTGTTGAGAGGTAATCTTGTCCCATTCTTCTTGAATTACTGCTTTTAATTCTTCTAACTTCTTTGGTTTACGCTTTGAAACAGACCTTTTGATAATCCACCACAGATTTTCAATTAGGCTCATGTCCGGGGAAAAGCTGGCTACTCTAAGACCTGGATACTGTGCTCCTGCAGCCAAGTTCTACTGGCCCTGGATGTGTGGCAAGGGGCATTATCTTGTTGAAACATCCAGTTTTGACCTCAATGGAACAGTGCACATGCAGAAGGGAGCATGTGGGTTTCGAGAATGGCACAATACTTGGCAGAGTTCAATGTGCCATCACAGACAATGAGATGACCAACACCAGCAGCACTCATGCATCCCCAAACCATGATACTGCCTCCACCATGCTTGACAGTAGGTACCGTACATGCTGGAGATAATGCTTCGCCTGGCCTTCCGCGTACCCTCACATTAGCAGGAGGAAGATAAAGCTGGAAACTGGACTCATCTGACCACAGAATCTTCTTCCAGTTCCCAGCTGTCCAGTTCTTGTGTGCTTGGGCCCAACGACACCGGGCTAACCTCTGTCTCTCATTGATCAGGGGCTTCTTGACAGCCTTGTAGGACCTTAAGCCATGATCTAAAAGTCGGCCACGTACAGTGCGGATGGAACACTGGACACCAGTTTGGTTTGACCGCTGCTGCTGAAGCTCCTGTGATGTCATTCGGCGGTTTTCCCTGCACATGTGGATCAGGATGCGGTCATTTCTTGCTGAAGAAACCCTTGGACACCCAGATCTTGGTTTGTCTTCCAAGCTGTTGGTTCGTCTGTATTTCTGCAGAGTGTATCCAACTGCTGAAGGACTGCATCTGCACTTCCTGGCTATCTGGCGGCAGCTGTACCCTTCCTGGCCGAGAATCTGTATCTTCAGGCGTGTTTCCTGCGTTAGGTTCCTTGTTTTAGCCATTTTTGTCTCTGAAGAACATTCAAATGTGCTGGCTTTATATAGACACGAAGCACGGCAACAAAAATTGTGTCTTTTAATAAAAAGGACAACCTTCATTAGTGGATCACTGGTACCAAAATGACCCAATACTCAAATTTTCTTATGTATTTTTATGGAACCAATCAATTTTAAGTTTTTAATGGCTTTTTTAGGATTTGTTTAGTATTTTGGCTGTGACTGTACTAAAAGAAATTGCACTTGAAGAGTGATTCTTAATGCAATATTTCACAAATGCATGGGGTGTCCGAAAACCTTTTTCCACCACTGTATAATTGTATCATCCCTACTGGTTGGTGGTTCTCCATCATATTTTGACAAGTATGATTGTGAAACATGTATTAAATTGCATTCTGTGTGGTATTTAAAAGGTCTTAAAAAGTCTCACATTTAACTGGCTGAACTGTGCAGAAACCTTGTAAAAAGCACCAGCAGTTAGAAAGTCTTTATTACAACAAAATGCTTCACTTGTTAACTTAAAAAAAAAAAACTGTATTTTTTAACTGAAATTGATGTTGGAAGCAAAATACAGGTTGATTGCATTTATTGAATATAGTGATTTCATTTTGGATCATGTTGACGTCATAGATTTGCAATGACTCAGAGGAATATGAGGAAATGGAACTGAGATGCTTCTCTTGTGACGTATTTTAACTCAGCTGTCTTTTGTTTTCTGCTGTTGTATTTCTTCCCGTTCCATTACGACTTTACCAAAACTCTATAATTACCTATTTGCCATAACTTACAGTCACACAGGAGGAATTTCCTTAAACACTGCCACCGATGGAATGCACCAGCAACTTGTTTCACAGGATAAATGAAGGGAGTGTGCCATATTACTGAGCCAAGAAAATGACAGACTGATGGACTGACAGTACATATTTCTTTATTTGTTTTTTTTTCATTGCTAAGGTGTCACAACATTTTTGAAAGTCTGTCATCTATGAGTCACATAATTAACGTTTATCGTGTTCAGTTATATAAAAGCCTTCATTCATGTAGATTGTCACACCAGAGGAAAGGTTTGAAATATCACACCTGTGAACAGGATTGAATTGACACTATAACAGAAAAAAAAACCCAGCAAAGCAGAAAGTGAGGGGGATTTATACGTTTTCATCTTATAACTTTTCATCTTAGGTAAGTACAATTTTAAAATATTTTTTCAAGTATACATGTACATTTCTGTACATTTACTACATTTCTGTAGTTTATGTTTGGTGTTTTATTTCACTAATTTATCTTAAATTTAGGAAATGTACATTTCTATGTTACTATAATTTATGTATAATTTATTTATGTCATTCTCTTGGATTATCACATACTAAAAGGGATCATACTATAAGTGTTTGTCACATTATGTTCTTTAAGTTTTCTTTGTGTGAAATTATATTTCAACAGTTTCTCTTTAGCTGTTATGAATTGAGATCACTATTTGTTTTTTTTTCCCATCTCCATTATCATAGCAAATTTAGCCATTGTTTTTTCAGGGTGTTCAGTGCTCTGCTTAAAGACATTTCAACCTGGTTGATGCTTGTCAAGTGTTGCATGTACTGAGAGAGTGTTTAAAATAGTGGTTAAAGAGCCGTATCATCAGTCAGATTAGACTAGAGAAGAAAATGTCTCATTTAAAACACAATTTGATAGAAATACACAGAACAAAACAAAAAAAAAATGTAATTACTTTTTTATCTTTACTTGGCTGAATAACTGTAATATTTTTACAGTTTGGGAAATTGTAATATTTTACACTGCATATTACTGGGTAACAGAATTATATAGCAGTAATATATTGCCCTTCTGGCACAAAATTGCAGTAGGCTCTCAAAAAAACTTGCTAACAAACTGCACACTAAAAAGAGCTGTGACTGTTGCCTTCTCTAGATAACTAGCCAGTCTAAATGTTTTATATGTCAACAGGCTACTCAGTCTTTGTGCATCATGCATATTTATAAAATCAATACATGTTTTGATATTACGGAACAAAGTATTGCTCAGTTCCCAGTATAAAAGGCAGAAAAAGACAGAATGAATTCTCAAAACAAGAAACTTTTATCTTAGTGAAGAGGTGTGGCTGCCCCATTGCTTGGTATGACTCATGCTTTTAAAGAAAAAAAGAAAGAAATGCACTCATAGTGACAATGGGCATAGACTGAACAGTAAAATCGACAGAATTTAGTCTCTCTTAAGAGATAATGTCATTGTAAACACTATTTAAGAGCACCACTGTTAAATAAATTGTAAGCCAGACTCTGAAAGTAATCAAGAAAAAGTTTAAAAATACGGTGATACTTGTGCAGCAGCCTTTTCACATGCTGATAGTTGTTATATTTGTGTTATGTTTATTTGTTTATGTTTATCTACCATGCTGGTAAATTAAGTACTATTTGAAGAAAACAACTAGAAGAAAACATGATGAAATTCCCCCAAAGGTGCCCTTCCAGTAGATAAAACGTGATCATGTACCCTAATGTGCCCTTGCAGTGGACAAAACATCAGAGTGCCCTCTAAGGTCCAGTGGAGAAAAAGCAATGCAGTATCATATAAGCCATGCCTCTAAATGTTTTAATGGTTAATACGTCATTCATTTATTACAAAGGTGTCATTTTTGTACTTAATACAACATAATAAAACAAGTAGCCACGGTCGTTCTTTCTCAGGCTGAGATTTGTGAGGTTTATCCATGATGATGCTGTGTGCACTGAAAAAAGCTGACTGACTAACAAATTCATTGCCAGGGCATACCTTCACAGTGGTCAGGGTAAAAGAAAAAAGGTATGGGGCTGGCGAGTGGGGGTTCAATTATAGTAGATATGCAATGATAAAATAAAAAAATGAAAAAGTATTCCATTTATCAGCCAAATTGTTTGTAGTTTCAGTGGTTAACTATACAAATAGATATACAAAATGACCAAAAAAAGTCATTTAACTACTTAAATAACAACAAATATAAATGTTGTTGAACCACCAGCAAGTTATTGCAAAATGTAGCTATACCACAAAAATGGATTGCATGCCATTCAACACTGAATATTGTATAGTAGTTAATGATTCTGGTAGCTAGTAAGTGTATAGTGCAAAAGGTTTTGAAATGTTGCTTCAGTGAATAAGTCTCTGTATTGTTTGATTTTATAGATTCAAGGGAGGACAAGATGGGTGTCAGATGGATCATATCGATTTTCATCATTCTAATGGGTAAGCAGAGTGATATTAAACCAATTGTTTCAGGCAAAGTGAAAGGATAGGTGTAGAGAATGATACAACAGTACGTTAAACCAATAATTAGTTGCAGTGTGAGTGGCCTAGTAACATAAAGTAACAAAAGATGGCAAAAGTTGTGTAATGTCTGCAATCAGACACAAAAATTACTAAAAAGGCCATGGCGTAAGCATGAAAAATCTATCATTTTTGATATTTTAAACTGAGTCCACTTTTTTGTTCCATAACAACAGCAGTTGCAACAACACCTGTTGCAACAACAACAACAGCAACAATGACAGCAGCAACAACAACCACAACTGCTGCTCCGACAACAACTACAGCAGCAACAACAACAACACCTCCTGCAACAACAACAACACCAGGAGGAACATCAACCACTATGGCAACAACAACACCTGCTACAACATCAACCACAGTGGCAACAACTACTTCTGCTGCAACAACAACCACTATGGCAACAACACCTTCTGCAACAACAACAACACCAGGAGCAACATCAACCACAGTGGCAACAACTACTTCTGCTGCAACAACAACCACTATGGCAACAACAACACCTTCTGCAACAACAACAACACCAGGAGCAACATCAACCATTGTGGCAACAACAACACCAGAAGGAACATCAACCACTGTGGCAACAACTACTTCTGCTGCAACAACACCAGGAGCAACATCGACCACTGTGGCAACAACTACTTCTGCTGCAACAACAACACCAGGAGCAACATCAACAACTATGGCAACAACAACACCTGCTGCAACATCAACCACAGTGGCAACAACTACTTCTGCTGCAACAACAACCACTATGGCAACAACAACACCTTCTGCAACAACAACAACATCAGAAGCAACATCAACCACAGTGGCAACAACTACTTCTGCTGCAACAACAACCACTATGGCAACAACAACACCTTCTGCAACAACAACAACATCAGAAGCAACATCAACCACAGTGGCAACAACTACTTCTGCTGCAACAACAACCACTATGGCAACAACAACACCTTCTGCAACAACAACAACATCAGAAGCAACATCAACCACAGTGGCAACAACTACTCTCTGCTGCAACAACAACCACTATGGCAACAACAACACCTTCTGCAACAACAACACCAGGAGCAACATCAACCATTGTGGCAACAACAACACCAGGAGGAACATCAACCACTGTGGCAACAACTACTTCTGCTGCAACAACAACACCAGGAGCAACATCAACCACTGTGGCAACAACTACATCTGCTGCAACAACAACCACTATGGCAACAACAACTACTTCTGCTGCAACAACAACACCAGGAGAAACATCGACCACTGTGGCAACAACTACATCTGCTGCAACAACAACCACTATGGCAACAACAACACCTTCTGCTACAACAACAACACCAGGAGCAACATCAACCACTGTGGCAACAACTACTTCTGCTGCAACAACAACCACTATGGCAACAACAACACCTTCTGCAATAACAACACCAGGAGCAACATCAACCACTGTGGCAACAACAACACCAGGAGCATCATCAACCACTATGGCAACAACTACTTCTGCTGCAACAACAACCCACTATGGCAACAACAACACCTTCTCAACAACAACAACAACACCAGGAGCATCATCAACCACTGAGGCAACAACAACACCAGGAGGAACATCAACCACTGTGGCAACAACACCAGGAGGAACATCAACCACTGTGGCAACAACAACACCAGGAGGAACATCGAACACTGTGGCAACAACTACTTCTACTGCAACAACAACCACTATGGCAACAACAACACCTTCTGCAACACCAACACCACCAGGAGCACCATCAACCACTGTGGCAACAATAACACCAGGAGCAACATCAACCACTGTGGCAACAACAACACCAAGTGCAACAACAACCACTATGGCAACAACAACAACTATGGTACCAACAACAACAACTGTGGTATCAACAACACCAGGAGCAACATCAGCCACTGCGGCAACAACAACACCTGCTATGGTGACTGCAGAAACAACACCTGCTCCAATTTCAGCAGTGACTGTAGCAACAACACCTGCTCCAGCAACAGCAGTGACTGCAGCAGCAACAGCAGTAACTGCAGCAGCAACACCTGCTCCAGCAACAGCAGTGACTGCAGCAGCAACAGCAGTAACTGCAGCAGCAACACCTGCTCCAGCAACAGCAGTGACTGCAGCAGCAACAGCAGAACTGCAGCAGCAACCCGGCTCCAGCAACAGCAGTGACTGTAGCAGCAACAGCAGTAACTGCAGCAGCAACACCTGCTCCAGGAACAGCAGTGACTGTAGCAGCAACAGCAGTAACGGCAGCAGCAACACCTGCTCCAGCAACAGCAGTGACTGTAGCAGCAACACCTGCTCCAGCAACAGCAGTGACTGTAGCAGCAACACCTGCTCCAGCTCCAGCAGTGCCTGTAGCAGCAACAGCAGTAACTGCAGCAGCAACACCTGCTCCAGCAACAGCAGTGACTGTAGCAGCAACACCTGCTCCCGCAACAGCAGTGACTGTAGCAGCAACAGCAGTAACTGCAGCAGCAACACCTGCTCCAGCAACAGCAGTGACTGTAGCAGCAACACCTGCTCCAGCAACAGCAGCGACTGCAGCAACAACTGCTCCAGCAACAGCAGCGACTGCAGCAACAGCAGTAACTGCAGCAGCAACACCTGCTCCAGCAACAGCAGTGACTGTAGCAGCAACACCTGCTCCAGCAACAGCAGTAACTGCAGCAGCAACACCTGCTCCAGCAACAGCAGTGACTGTAGCAGCAACACCTGCTCCAGCAACAGCAGTGACTGCAGCAACAGCAGTAACTGCAGCAGCAACACCTGCTCCAGCAACAGCAGTAACTGCAGCAGCAACACCTGCTCCAGCAACAGCAGTGACTGTAGCAGCAACACCTGCTCCAGCAACAGCAGCAACTGCAGCAACAGCAGTAACTGCAGCAGCAACACCTGCTCCAGCAACAGCAGTGACTGTAGCAGCAACACCTGCTCCAGACAACACAGCGGACTGCAGCAACACCTGCTCCAGCAACAGCAGTGACTGCAGCACACAGCACCGCTCAGTGCACTGCTAGCAACAGCAACTGCTCCAATTCCAGCAACAGCAGTGACTGTAGCAGCAACACCTGCTCAGCAACAGCAGGACTGCAGCAGAACCTGCTCCAGCAAACACTCAGCAACGCAGCAACTGCAGCAGCAACACCTGCTCCAGCAACAGCAGTAACTGCAGCAGCAACACCTGCTCCAGCAACAGCAGCGACTGCAGCAACAGCAGTAACTGTAGCAACAACACCTGCTCCCGCAACAGCAGTGACTGTAGCAGCAACACCTGCTCCAGAAACAGCAGCGACTGCAGCAACAGCAGCAACTGCAGCAGCAACACCTGCTCCAGCAACAGCAGTGACTGTAGCAGCAACACCTGCTCCAGCAACAGCAGCGACTGCAGCAACAGCAGCAACTGCAGCAGCAACACCTGCTCCAGCAACAGCAGTAACTGCAGCACCAGCACCTGCGCCAGTGACTGTAGCACCAGCACCTGCTCCAATTCCATCACCTGCAGCACCAACTTATAATTTATCAGCAGATTTGCCAGAAGAACCTTTTACAGATGAACTCAGGAATCGCAGCAGCCCTAGATTCAGAGAGCTTGCGGAACGAGTTACAAGGACGGTGAGTAATTTTTCAAATTTAATTTTTTTTTCATAGACTGTGTCTGTTTTGCATGAATAATTGGACAGAATGTTTTAGCTAACAGACAAAACATTGTTGCTAAATGATAGTTGAATATTAATTGCAGTCAGATGTGCTTTTCTCTTTAAAGAGATGCTGCACACTTAAACATGTTTAAATGATATTACTGTACTGTGATGAAACCCATTCATGCTAGTGTCAATCTTTACATGTGCCTACTTGAGGGCTACTCAAGGTCTTTTGTTGCTTTCTTTTTCTAGTGCAACATCATATACAGAGAGAGATTTGGTCGTCGGTTTTCTGAGTGCTTGGTGAGGGAGTTCAGGTAAAACATTTCTCTAATGGCTTTATGGTGTTTGTACAACTCTCTATGCAGGGTTATGGTCTTAAAATTAGCATCTTCCAGCGTTGATAGTGTCATGTCTATATGACACCCAGCAACAGAATCATTTCATATCATTACTTGACACTTGTCCCTTTTGGTTTTATGATACAGACCGATTCAAGCTCGAGTGAATGGAACCCAGGCAGACATCGCAGTTGTGTTCAATCAGTCTACTCCTACTTCAGAACTCCCACAGAACAGTGCTGTTGCTCAAACTTTGATTGACGCTGCGAATAATTCTAGCAGTAACTTCAGCGTGAGCTTCAGTGCCTCTTCAGTCCAAGTACTAGGTGAGTAAACGCAGCACAATGTTTCACTGTAATCAGCTCCTATATGTCTGTGAAACTGGCACCAAAATCTGTTTGACATCAAACAAGGGTTTTAAAGTCGTGTGTGGACAAATTCTCGTTTACTTATTCTTTCAAAAAATGTTTTCACAGCTGGTCCCGTTCCTGGAACTGCTGCACCTGCAACTGCTGCACCTGCAACTGCTGCACCTGCAACTGCAGCACTTGTAACAGTAATGGTGTCTTTCAGATCTGTTCAAAGCACATTTACATCTGACTTGCTGAATCCATCATCTCAAGCTTTTCAAAATCGAGCTTCAATGATAAAGGGACAGGTAAGTCTCACCCTTCAAACACAATCACCCTCTGAATTAACTTGTCAGAGATCAAGCCCTCACTCAAAGAACTGGAATGTCATTTTCAGTGTAATTGTGTTATATTAATTTGTGTTATATCAATAAGATACTTGCCAGTTCTTTTTTTAGAGGAGAGGAGAGAGAAATTTTACTCGTATGTATTTTTATAATTACTGTGTACTGTTGGGGTAGAGTACTGGCAAACCAAACAGTTACCTTATGTGATAAGTTCCACAGAATATCAGTGTTAACACTATTTTCCCCAAACTTTTGTTTTCCAGTCCCATGCCTGAAAATATTTGAAGTATTTTCTCTCCTTTCATCCAAAATGACAAATTTTTACTTCTTTGTTCCCCATGTTTAATCACTCATTAATCCCTGATTTATACAACGAAATTACACTGTAAATCACAAACTGTATTATCTTAAGTGTTACCGATGTTAACATCAGTAACACTATATAATACAACACTAGGTGAAATAATCCCCCATTTTATCAGTGATATTACATCTTGACATATATTTTCATAACATATTGTTGAGGTACACTATCTACAATAACATTGCCAATTCCTTAAGTAAAATCGTTGCCACCGGGAAAGGGAACAAATGTCATCTATTTTTCTAATCCCTTTACTGGTGTCCACTGTCCATCATTATCTAACCTCCTGTTTGCTTCAGAACAAAAAATACAGAAAATCTGTAAACACTCACCTTCACGCTTCCTAGACGGTCTACATATTGAATATATAAAAATGTCACTTATTTAAATTTTGAGAAGCAATTGATGACAGACATCAAGAGGGATCTACCAACATACATGCACATTTCATGTACACACAGTTTATTGTTCACATTAAAATGTTGAAAAATTGTTTAAATGCAATTTGTTTTCTGTTTCTGTAGCTTACACCTTTTTTCCAAGGTAACTTCTCCTCCTTCAGGTCCTTGGATGTGGTGGAATTCAGGTAATTTGTCAAGACTTCACTTGTTACAATTTAAGACTAGTGGCCTAAACATGATATTTCAAACAATATGTTTTGTTTCTCCTTCTACAGAAATGGATCAGTCTTCAACTTTATGAACGTTAACTTTGACAGCACAAATGTTCCCAATAACACTGAGATTGCAAACGTTTTGATCGGCGCAGCTTCAAGTGTCAGTGGCTTCGACATTGAAGGCAGCTCCATCGTCGTCAATGGAATTGGTAAGTAACTTTGACCTCTACTTGATCACAAATTTCAAAAGTTACACAACAGTGCACAATTGTTTGTTAAACTAATCTTTTCTTTTCTTTTTTTCCTCATTTACAGTTTCAAGTGGAGTGAGCCACCAGATCAGTCTCTTCACCGCATCCTGCCTGGTACTGTTGTCATGGCTACTGTCAAGCCAGCAATAGCATCAGTCCTGATTTCCATTTGAATTGGCATCAGAACATGATTGCCACCACTAGTATGAAAAGAACTTTTCTATCAGTAAAAGCTAAGATTCAAGACTGTACCAAGTGTTGTACAGCTTCAGATAAACTTATTATCATATTTGACTTTGCACTGACTGGTCACAATAATGACAATGGATTAGGTATGTCTGCTGAACTGAACAAATTTCTTTGTGGGAATACCCAGGATTCCTGGGCCAGACGGAATGACACAGCGCCTTGTCCATTGAATAATCACTAGAATAAGTAGCCAGATAAGAAAACAACACCATCTATTAAGCACTGGGGAATCATCAAGTAGTTTGACTTGTCATGTACAAATGCATCTTCTTTCAATATTTACCTTAATGAGAGTTACTATTGTTGCCTTGTTTCATCTTGTTTGCCAAACAAGTCAAATCAGCCACACTGGAAGGGAAAACTGCAAAACAACTCTCACAATTGTCTGAATGCTGTGGTAGTGGTTTTATTTTAAAACATGCAGATTGAGAAATCTCCACAAAGAGCATGTTTAGTCTTAAATTTAAGGTAGTATCAAATGCAGGTCACTGCTCACCCCTACTCTGATCCCATGCATTGAGTTTTCAAGGGTCTTGGGATACATGATAAATGTGTCAAAACATTGCACTGTCAGCTTTCTTATTTATACAAAGTTTATTTATGTAATCATGCATAGCTGTATTCTGTGAGATTTCTTGCCATTTGTACAATTGCTGTCAACAATGATCAGAATACAACATTTCTGAAGAAATTAAATAGTCTCTCGTGATGGTTTACAGTTTTGATGGGTAAAGAGAAAATGTATCAGGGAATGTTTAATGAAGTTTTAATCAAAACATCAGTGATGATTACAGACAATCAAACCCTGCTGTGTGATTTGCTATAATTATATTTCACAATAGTGTCTTACAATGAGCTGGTCTCAGCCTTTATTGTGTCAGTGAAACAGGTTTGTTCAGGAAGAGAGAACTAGGAGTGGTCCACGGTTAACTTTGGCTATGACATTCAGACAGTCTGAGAGACGCTATAACCGTAAGAATAATGTTTATCATAAATCTTCTTTGAAACTTGCTGTTTACTCACATTCACAAAGTTCTCCTTTTTTAAATTGACAAGAAGACACTTCTATTGTCTTAGGGGCTTGTCTAAACAAACATTATAGAAGCAAATAATGTTGCAGTGGTAAATAAAGAAAAAAATAGTACAGATGACTCGACTTTGTCAAAATTACCAGAAAATGAAATGTGAACTTGAGACACATTTACTTCTGTGATAGTCTGTTTGCAGCAAGACGCACATTTTGCCTTTACTGTTGATAATGTACTTTTAGTAAGTGATGTGGAAAATTTGGTTGATCTTCCCTTTAGATGAATAAAAGAATAAACTCAATGAGCCTCAGCTGTCCTTTCTTTAATTTTTATGCTTATTAGAACACTTAAAACAAAAAAACAGCAACTGCACACTCACAACACTGTGCAATCATCAATTTATTTCTGCAAGCTTTCGGTCTATGACCTTCTTCAGGCATGCACACCGAGTTCACTCTGTTGCTGTTTTTTTGTTTTAAGTGTCTCAGTTCAGCTCCAGCACCTCTAAGAAGAATCTTGCTCACGGATGAGCGGTGGCTTTTTTCACTTTTGAAATGCTTATTAGAACACAAATCAGATATCAGAGAAATCTTGGTACAGCATGCGCGCTTGAACTCAATAAAACACCAAAGCTTAAAGTAACATTACATTCACTCAGCTTTATACAGTCCAACATCCCGCAACTTGTTAATCACGCCACCAGGGAGGAGGCAAATCAATGTGGGAAGCCCCCTCATTTCTCATTCAATATTATCAGAGAAGTCTGAAACATCCAAAAGTTCTCAATTTTTTGTCTTAATTCATGGGCACACAAATGTCCAATACATTGTTTTAAAAACGTATTGGACATTTGTGTTAAGAGAACAAATAATTATGGTGACAACTTTAGTTCATACAGTCTTGATTATATCCACCTAAGAAGTAGTATATACTTAACTGTCATGCCTTAAAAAAAATCCTGAATTTTCAAATTTCTCAACTGCCAATAAAGGAAACCAATATCTCAAAAAGATTCAGAACACCAGTCAAAGCTATCATGTCACAGATTCATGTTCTACTGCCAATGTAAAGCAAATGTACACTATGTAACATTGCACTAAAGCATCGCAATAGCACAGGTAGATATAAAAACTGACTTAATAATGAATGTTATACAGCAATCTCTATCTAATGTTTGCTAATGTTAGCCACCATTATCTATTAGTCATGACCAAGCAAGGCTGAAGCATTAAAACTCCTGAGCAGGGTTGAAGCTACCATTGAGAACACTGGTATTATGTCAGTGGTGGTTTAGGGGAATTTAACTGACTGATCCCACCCAAGCAATCTTTTAAATCTTGAATGTATTTGACTAAAAACAACAACAGTTACTGCAACTGCTGTACAACCCATAAAACAGATGCTGACTTTTAGGGGTTCAATAGCTTCCAGATATCCACGGAGAGCCAACATTGCTCGCAGGGGGAACCATATTGTTTGGGGTGTTTTTTTTTTTCTCTTCTCTTTGATTGAGCCCCCATGGATGAACACACACAAGGTAAAAGGCTGGACCAGCTGAGACATGCAGGGGGCCAGAAAGAGAGCGGTGCGTGTGTTCATGCATGTGTAGTGATACACACATTTACAGTACTGCTTCATGTTCACAATAGTTTATATGTGCAGTACTGTGCATACGTTTTAGGCAGGTGTGAAGAAATGCTGTAAAGTTAGAATGCTTTCAAAAATATAAAATATAATTGTTTATTTTTAGCCATTTACAAAATGCAAAGTAAGTGAACAGAAGAAAAATCTAAATCAAACCAATATTTGGTGTGACCACCCTTTGCCTTCAAAACAGCATCAGTTCTTCTAGATACACTTGCACAAAGTCATGGATTTTGTAGGATCATAGTCAGATGTATGATTAACCAATTATACCAAACAGGTGCTAATGATCATCAATTTCATATGTAGGTTGAAACACAGTCATTAATTGAAACTTCTGATAACTTCTGATATTTATTGTGATATTGACAGCTAAAAAGTTGACAGGAAAGGGGGTAGAGAGAGGGGATGACATGCAGCAAATGGGCCGCAGGCAGGAGTCGAGCCGGTGGCTGCCGCAGAGGACTGACAGCCTCAGTACATTGGACGCATGCTCCACCAACTGAGCCACAGGGACGCCCCACAATAATAGTTGTTATAGTAGTAGCATTAATAATTGAACACCATCATCATCATCATCATCACAGCAGCAGTGACAGTAGTAATTGTATAAATATTGTAATTAATAATTACATAATTGTATATATAGTAATAAGTAATAAAAGCTGGAATGTGTCAGACACCTAAGATGTAGATCTACTTTGAAAGTAGTTTGTGAGTGTGTGCATGCGTGTGCCTGTGTGTGGGTGTGTACATGTATTGTTCATTTAAGGACATGAATCAGGTTACACAGTAACTTGTAGGGACTTGCAGTCCTTATGAGGACAAAACTCAAGTCCTCATATCGTAGATCATATATTTCATGGTGAAGACTTTGTTAACTTATTGTTAGGACAATGTTAGGTTTAGATGAAGTTTAGGTTTAGGGTTAGGGTTATCCATTGTGTTTGCTAAACACAAGGATTTCAGAAAACTTTTATCTATATGATTATATGATATGATTATAGAACATGACACTCAATTTAAATTTAAACACATGCTGACAATGTTATGTGTGGACTCATTAAAGGAATTTTTTAACAATTACAGTAATTACCTTTTCTTTTAGAGAACCAGTTTGGCCAGCTTGTTTGAAGTTTACCACATCATGAATCAGCCTGCAGGGCAGCATCAGGCAAAGGTGAGGGCTGTGAAGGTTGCTGTAGATGTTCCTTTGTAATCAACCATTTTTATTCATGCATCAGGTCACCCTGACTTTAAATGTATTACCTGATGGCTCTTTCCAAACCACCAAATCATATTCACCCTAAGAGCACCCATAACCACTGCTTGGTGACTTTTCAGTTTTTTATAATCATTAACATCCTTTTGTCCAAACAGTTAGCACAATATCTGTCTGTTGTGGATCACGCCATTAACATTATTCATGTTTCATATTATTCATGTTCATATTTTTCACTTTTTTTCATGTTTCACAGAATATGCAGTCAGTTTTTAACCTTGTTAGTATGTCCATGTGGTGTTTTTTGTGTGTGTGTTACAGTAAATATCGGGGCAAAATAAGCGGTAAATGGCATGTTTGAGGATTTCTTACCTTGAAACTGCTGTGAACATGGGCAGCCTCAAAAATGCAGATTCAGTCAGCCTGGGTATATGATGTTCTAAACCTAGGAACCCAATCCCGTTCATCAAGGGGGTATACATATCATTAGTGGTGATGCCCAGCCCACAGGAGAAGCTAGATGTAGCTAGTTACCGTGATCATCGAGCAAAACAGAGGAGAAGCCAGGTGTGTCTACATGGGGAGGGGTTGGGGGGTGAGGATCGGGGTGTGGAGAGGGTGTAAACTATTTGCATATTCATGAATTCTTGAATACTAAATGAAGGCAAGGTGGAGAGATATATGTAAGCCATGATGACAAGGTATTAGAACTTATTTAGAAAAAAACATATCAGACACAATTAAGTACCTCTCGCAGAGTATTTTATATAGTTGGACTTTAAATTTTATTTACATACAAGTTTACCAAAATTATGGATCTTTCTTCCTTAATTTACAAATGCTTGCACCTAGCATGAATGTTCAAAACCTCACAGCAGATACAGTATAAAGTATTTATTTAGGCAACAACAGCAGCTCAAAGGGGAGTGGTTGGACCAGAATTTCTTTCTTTCTTTTTTGTAATTTACTGTATTCTTAAACATTGGTATCAAATTATTATTATTTTTTTTTTTAGGGGCAGCAGTGGTTAGCACTGCTGCCACACAGCAAGAAGGTCCTGAGTTCGACTCCCTGAGCCGGCAGGGCCTTTCTGTGTAGAGTTTGCAGGTCCTCCTCATGTCCACGTGGGTTCTCTCCAGGTACTCCGGCTTCCTCCCACAGTCCAAAGACATGCAGCAATAGGTTAACTGGTGACTCTAAATTGCCCGTAGGTGTGAATGTGAGAGTGAGTGGTTGTCTGTCTCTATGTGTCAGCCCTGTGATGAACTGGCGACTTGTCCAGGGTGAACCCCGCCTCTCGCCCAATGTCAGCTGGGATAGGCTCCAGCCCCCCCAACAACCCTCACAGATAAGCGGTTACAGAAGATGAATGTATGATTTTTTTTGTTGATCACTGGCAGCAATATCATGTTGGTAATACTGTAAAGCTTTTACTGCAGCAGTTATGTCACTCACTTTTTTCCTAAACTCTACAAATAATACACTGGCTCAACTTAAAAAAAATTAAGGTAACAATTTGCATGGATCTTTTTAAGTAATTCCAAATCAGTTATGATTTGAGTAAATCCCACTTAACTTTTATAGTTAGACCAACTCAGTTAGTTTTGTACAACCAAATTGATTTGCTTTGTCCTCTACAAGCTTAATTAAGTTGGATCAACTGGTGCTATTAAGTGGTCAAAATACTTCATTTCAGTTATTCTAACTTATTTATTTTACTTTCAGTCTACTCAGAAAATTATTACCTTAATTTATTTTAGTACTCGTAACGTATTTCATTTCAGTCCAAATAAATTACACATAACAATTCAAGTTTTATGATTAAACTGTTTATTTTAAAACCAATGATAAACTTCTGTGCAACAATTTTATACCATCATCTGTGCCCAAATAACTAAATAAACAAACATACATACACACACATATATACATACATATACATATATATACACATATATACACACACATATGTATATATGTATATATACACACAAACGTGTATGTGTGTAAATATATATATATACACACAACACATACATATATACATACGTATATAAGATCAGGAGGGAAGTGCCAAGGAGATACAACAAGCTATCCATAGATGAAGCTCTGGAGACTGCCAAGCAGAGGCTTACAGCACTGGCTACCTGCCTTAAGAGATACAGCAGAGAAGCCGAGACCAGGAGAATAAATAGACTGTTCTCCAGCAACCCAGCTAAGGTCTTCTCTCAATGGCAGGGTCGTAAGAACACCCAGATAGACCCACCAAAGGCTGAAACTGAGCTCTACTGGAAGAGTATCTGAGAGAAGAAAGCATCACATAACACCAATGCCCAGTGGTTGCTCAAACTGAAAGCAGACCACAGTTGCCTCCCAGAACAGGAACCAGTAGAAATTATTGCTGCAGACATCCAAGAACAAGTGTCTAAGATGAAGAGCTGGACAGCACCATGGCCCAACATGATCCACGCCTACTGGCTCAAGAAGCTAATCGCACTCCATGAACAACTGGCGGCACAGATGAACCAGCTGCTAAGATCGGGAACCCGCCCAGAGTGGCTCACCCAAGGCCGTACAGTCCTCATCATGAAGGACCCACAGAAGGGCCTGGTGCCATCCAACTACCGGCCTATAACCTGCCTGAGTACAACATGGAAGCTCCTGTCAGGCATCATAGTCGCTAGGATGAGTAGGCACATGGATCAATACATGAGTAGAGCAGAGAAAGGAATTGGCAACAATACCAGAGGTGCCAAACACCAGCTACTGGTTGACAGGGCAGTCACCCAGGACTGTAGGACCAGAAATACCAACCTGTGCACTGCCTGGATTGACTACAAGAAGGCCTATGACTCAGTGCCACACACATGGATACTGGAGTGCCTAGACCTGTATAAGATCCACAGGACACTTAGAACCTTCATCAAGAACTCGATGGGGTTGTGGAAAACAACTCTGGAAGCCAACTCACAGCCAACTGCAGATGTGAGCATCAAATGTGGTATATACCAAGGAAATGCATTGCCCCCCCGCTGTTCTGCATAGCCCCGAACCCCCTCAGCCAGATCATCACCAAGAGTGGCTTTGGATACCGATTCCGAAGTGGGACAACAATCAGCCACCTCCTCTACATGGATGACATCAAGCAGTATGCCAAGAATGAGCGTGACATTGACTCCCTGATTCACCTCACCAGGACATACAGCAATGACATTGGGATGTCATTCGGACTGGATAAGTGTGGACGGATGGTGTGCAGAAGAGGGAAGTTGATCACCACTGAAGGGGTTGAACTACCTGAAGGCAACATAGCAGATGTTCAGGACAGCTACAAATACCTGGGGATCCCACAGGCAAATGGCATGAGGAGGTAGCACGGAGATCAGCCACAGCCAAATACCTTCAGAGGGTGAGGCAGGTCCTGAAGAGTCAGCTGAATGGCAAGAACAAGATCCAGGCAATAAACACCTACGCCCTGCCAGTAATCAGATACCCTGCTAGTATAATATCCTGGCCACTGGAAGAAATGGAAGCCACTGATATCAAGACAAGGAAGCTCCTTACGATGCATGGAGGGTTTCACCCTAAGTCCAGCGTCCTGAGGCTATACACTAAGCAGAAAACTAAGCGGAGGCCGCGAACTAGTGAGTGTCAGAGCCACTATCCAGGAGGAAACCACAAGCCTCTGTTCTGTTCAATTTAGCCATTTCTTTTTTAGAGACATTACCTCTGGACGGGCTTTCGGACAGCTCAATTAATATCTTTTGAAGCACTTGAAAGTCTTTTTCAGTTCTTTTGAGTAGCTGAGATTGTGTATAAGTCCTATTAGCAAGGAATACACAGGCTGTAGGTACATACAGGTCTTCTAAGACTTCAATTTCCTCAGTCATGATTCTTGAACTGGCTGGACCGGACATCAGGCACCTCTTCATCACTTCATTGATAATGCCACCATCCTGGTATAAGAAGGTCAGACTCAATGTAAGCACTTAAATCATCACATTTAAAAACAAAAGGAAAACAAACTATATTGTGTCTGAACTGAAGTGATTTACCAACTGCTTTGTAAAGAGATCTTCCTTCTCTTCTCTGAAATACACCACTGAGCCACATATAGCAACCTCTCATTCTTTCCACAGAATCATCCTGTGAATAATAAAAGAAAACTGCTGATTTTACTGATTACTAACTTAACAAAATATGCCAGCTGCCTACCTATCCAGATTATAGAGCAGACTGTTAAGTGGAAAAACAGGTTTCACTTAAATTTTGTAATACCAAATCAAAGATTACCTCTAAAGAGAACCCGACCTGAAGCTAGGCCCGTGCGCAGGTTTCTTTGCAGTGGCAAACCCTGAGCACCTCTACTGCAGCAGCATGTATGACAGTCTCCCAGAGAACACTATCCAAACGTTAAAAAAAAAAAAAAAAAAAAAGAATATCCTGTCTTTTAACCATAAATGTCCATATCATGTCCATATAACAGTTCATACTCACTCAGAAGCTTGGTGCAAGAAACCTGTGCTACTCACACGCTCGCTCTCATCCATCCTCCTCCTAGAAAGCGAGGGCGAAAACTAGTTAGCTGACAACAGTCCATTCATGACTCACTGAAAACTCGCTCCAAAGTCGTCTTATTCCTCCGTTCACACAGGGTACACACTCTCATAAAAACTTCCGGCTTTTAACTTTAAACAGTATCTTAACAGTATAAAATTAATTAACAAAGCACTCACCATGTCTTTACTTTTCCCTCATGTTGAGCTAGCTTCGTCTGCCGCTGGCACGGAGATTTAGCCCCCCCACAGGAATACGGTAGGTTACAGCATTCATCTCAATTTGAACGATTGGCTGATAACAACAAATTGACACCTGGCTACCCAATACGCAAACAGAAAACAGACCTGAGGAGTTCAAGGTCTACTCAAACCGAGGGAAATTTCAACATCATACTGAAATAAACTTTTCTCAATAGCGATAAAACTGAAATGCAGTCAAAGAAATCATGTAAATGAAATTAGTAGGGTACTACACATAAAAAAGTGCTCATGTTAAATAATGTGACTAAAATAACTAGTTTTCTTAACTAAGCTCTTTCCTGTGGTGTTTCTACAGCGTGGTGTCGCTGTCCCAGCCCATGTTGGCAGCTTGTGCTTGGTTATATAATATTCTTTAGCTGTGGCTCAGTTAACCTATTTTAAATGCAACAAAATTAACTCTAGGGTTTCAAGGTATTAACATACACTGATTAAACCCCAAAATATGTGTAGTAACCTTCACTTGATACAGGTTTAGTCATTTAGCTGCCACTGAAAAACAAAGTATAAAAAAAAAAGATTTGGGCCTACACACGCTAGCTAAGTTTACCAACTTTAACAGGTTGGACAAGCTACAAATTAAAAGTAAATTTTAGTGTACAAAAACTATTTATTGCTTCTTGTATAAATATAGTCATTAACTACTGCAAATAAAACAGCAAAGTACTCACCAAGTAGATATTCAAAGCAAACTCCTGTTTTTCTTCCTCCTTTCTCTTGTGGCAGGTGCAGTCTGGAAGCAAAACAAGTCTGGGCAACTCTTTTATAAGTTTGCTCACTACATATTCAAGATGCTCTAACTTCTGTTGTTGAATAACGGGAGAAAAGTTTGTTCAAAACCAAAATATTATTGAGTTAAGACAGCTTTCTTCATTTCAAGTTTGACCAACTTCTTAAAATAAGTTATCAACTCATTAAAATGTGTACATGTGACAAACTTCATTTTTTAAGCTGAAAAAGCTCTTCATTTTAAGCTACAGTCTAAGTAGAGATTACTCTTTCACTTTTAGATCATATGCACACACAGAAATGCACACATTTGACACTCAAACAAAAAAAATGGAGAATGGGTCACAATAAAAGGAAACTGACCTATAAAAAACAATGCGTTTCATATTGTTTATTGTATTTAAGTAGAACTACAGCATTAACAGTAATGCAGTTTTTGTGATGCCATCAACAATTAGTGTTTTGAAAATCGTTGTAGGCTATTATTATCTACTGCGTGTTTGTTTTTTTAAAGGATGTTTTGAACAGGAATTAATATTTGGCTAATTGTGTGATACAGGTGTGTTGCTGCGTTAAGAGTTTAGAAAAAGCATCACAATTTTTATTAAAATACAACATATTAATTAGGGCTGCCAGAGTTAACGCTAATGACGCGTTAACGCAAATTCCATTTAAAGCCACAATTTTTTTTTTTAGCCGCGATTACGCACGCTCTGTCACATTGGCCTGACTCATAGTCTGAATCAGCAGCTTGAGATGAATCAGCTCGAAGTCGCGAAGACGCTTCTGTCACCCGACAATGTCAACAGGCTTGTCTGTTTAGGCAACTAACTCCGTGCAAATAAACAGAAATATATGAGGAGGGAGACGAGCGAGTGCTGATGGATTGAAACCAGGTAAAGATAGATAGATAGATAAATAAATAAATAAATAAATAAATAAATAAATAAGCAAGCTGACCCACAGCAGAGCAAAAGCGTGTGAATATGGACAGATGTGTCGACTTGATATAGAAACTTTTTATGATCATAAAATTAACGTACACTTCTGTGGTGCGTGACGTTTTACTCCAAGTCCTATTTGTGTACTTTTAAATGCTTAATTACTCCACACCGATTAATCATAACAGGGAGGGAGAGGAGACGAGCTGCAGAGAGCAGGGAGGGAGGAGGAGTGAGTGTGTGAAGATATAAAAACTTTATCGATCGTGAATCCTGATGTGACTGTACGGTTCTGTGGTTTAAATATTGCAGATTAAAATATCTGTCGCATTAAAGGCCAAAGTGACAACGCTGGTCTCCGCCACAAAACGTTTGTCACTGCGCTGCGTTATTGTAAGTCATGATGAAGAGTCCAGACTCTGTCTCTCCTCTTCATCTCCTCGGTGTGTGTCGGTGTGCAGTTTGCTGACAGAGTGACACTGATGTAAATGATCCTGCTGCCTTAATCCAAAATCATTAATTAGACCGAGCTGAATAAAGGTGAGGATTTTTCTCCTCATAATAATAATATTTTATTAAAGAAATACACTTTTATTAACAATAATAATAATAAATGAATAAATAAATGCATATAAATAGAAACTTTCCCTAAAATACTGTTTGTTCTGTGGTGTTGAAATTTTAAATCTGAAGCCTGAAGTTCCATAGAAGCTTCAAGTGACTTTTCTATTCAAGCTTTTAGTGCGTTTTGGCCATAATATTAAATTGAGCAGGTCAGTATGCTCATCTGTGCCTGATGGATGGGTTTGTCATGTTATTAGTTGAGCATATTTTTCATGCCAAATGCAGTGCCTTTGAGGGTTTCTGGACAATATTTGTCATTGTTTTTGGTTAATATCCCTTTGAGGCACATTTTGAACGAAAAAAAGTGCGATTAATTTGCCATTAATCGCAATTAATTATTTTAATGGATTGACAGCCCTAATATTAATATATTAAAATAGCAATTGTAAAACAAACAAACAAAAACATTTAGTCTTTAAGAGTTGAGAACAGCACAGTGATCTGACAGCTTTGAAAGTCATGTAGTGTGACTGAGGCACAACATAACATATCTAAAACCTAAAGAGGAGAACTGTGTGGTGGATGCACCAAGCACAAACGTAACGGAACATAATCAAGTTACATTACTTTAATATTGTAATACTTAGATTAGGTTACTGACTACATGTTTTAACAGGTAATTTGTAACTATCAGAATACACTTAAAGTATAACCCTTCCAATCCTCAGCCTAACGGAGAAGGTACCTGTGAAATCATCTTATTTTTTTTAGACAAACTGCTTACCTTCCACACATAAATACATTTAGAGTACAGGAGTATTTATTTTATCAATATGTTATTTAAAAAAGTTTCATGACACACAGTATCTGCTGAAGGAATATCATTTTAAATTGACCAAAGTTTCTGCTTCTCGTGACATGATGTGAAACAACTCATTTTCATAGGTTATTTTAACGTTTTCAAATAAGTCCATAACGTGAATTCATCCCATAGGATGTTTGTATAAATGTTTTTAAATTAATGTGCCCATGTTCACTTGCAGGGGTAAAAATAGTAAAAACAGCAGTTCTTTTAACAACACTGGTGAGTACACATATATTCAGATTTTTATAGACCCAACCCAGTGATTGATCGTTTTGTTGTTGTTGTTTTCCAGATAAATCAACAATACTCCATAGCAGTTGCTCTAATTTGCTAAGTATATGTTGAATTCATTGTCATGTTTGTTTTTCTGTTTTTCTGTTTTACATAAATGAAATAAAGTTTCTTTGTATTCACTGAAATTTACAACAACAAAAAAAAGGAAAAAACAAAAAAAAAACAAAAGCAATTCTGACTTATGCTTTTGTTTCCCGGAAATATTACAGTGTAAAAATTTTTGATATACATAAGATAACGTAGGCTATGACGTCACTAGTAGTGATGCATGAACATTATCAGCAACTTGAAGCAAAAGAGAACAACTTCTATTTGTCATGTGTCTCGAATCTCTCTGTAATACAAAGCAGATCCACAGCACTGATGCATCTTACCTTAGAAAACAGAGAATAAGAAAAAACAGAAATATAACTCAAAGAATGTTAAACTAGCCATATTATAATTTAAAAAAAATTTTTTTGGGGTTAATCTTATTATCAGATTGTCCTCCCAAAGCAATATATCAAACGCAAGCATACCTTGTTTGCTGCATCATTGCTCTTTATGAGTCATGATTATTGCCTGGCATGTCTGAATTATGAAAACCCGTAATACCATTGCTAACAATAAGCGCACAACACAACACAACACAGAAACAACACAGACATAGACGGCATAGCCAAAGACGTCACTAAAACTATGCACCCTTATAATGTGCACGTAAAAATAGAACATCAAGGTATGTTGTCACGGGAAAGGTTAATTATGAAACAAACTACAGTAACTATGAAGGTCTTAATGGACTCACAATGGGCAAGTGTCAATCTGGGCAAAAACTTCAATAAACTTGATTAAATTCATCATTTTTCATTGCTTAATCCATTCATCTATTTTATGCTGCTTATGTAGGTTGATGATATATTGAGTCAATCATTCATACCATTTAGAAATATCTTTACATACTGCAGGGAAGTACTCAAAAATGTGATGGTAATTTCAGCCCGTAATGGTTTTCCATCATACTTTCATACTTTGGCCAGTAAAAATAAATAAAACAAGTTTTATTTATTCTTTGCAAGTTTTATTTATATGCTTGGGAATGTTTTGGGGGTTTTTTTTTGTTTGTTTGTTTGTTTGTTTTGTTTTTTTAATTTGCTTGCTATGAAGTTTCTGCAGTTTGTGACATGGGTTTGTTTAGCAAAGTGGTCTAAAAATAACTGATTATTATTAATCCTGTGTTATGTAATGATTATAAATCACTTTTACACCTTAAAGGGTCTTTAAAACCCTTAAATTTGACATAGTGAACCCCATAGAAACCCTGTAAAAGCACCTACAGTTTTTGTCTGTGTTCAGTATGTTTGAATATGAAATTCCATAATCATCATTACTTTTTCTTCTTTCCCTTTTCCTGCTCCATTACTGCTTCACTAGAACTCTTTATTTGTTTGTCTTGCCTTGTCAGACTGGCAGAACTTCTTTTAACATTCACATGGATGGAATTCATCAACTTGCCTCATAGGACAAAAGAAGGGAGTATCCCATAATCCTGAGCCAAGTGAAAGACAGCTTCATTGATGCGGTTCTATTTTGTGAGCAAAACATTTCTCAAATAGTTATCACGTATGAGTCACGTCATTACCCTTTTTTCTGTTCAAATATATATAGGCCTTAATAGATGTGGACTGGCACATGAGGGGGAAGGTTGACAATATTACAGCTGTGAATTAGACTGGATTAAAATACATTAATATAGCCATTTAACTAGATCATATTTCTTTCATTTTGGGTAAGTACATTTTTAATTATATATTATATATATTGTACATATACATATTTTATATTTATACACTGTGTGTTTGTGTTTAAAATTTGTGTTTGAGTTTTTATTGTGCCAATTTTAACCACATTTCAATTGCATGATGTGTCAGTCTGAGCTATTACATTTAAAGTGATAAGTAATCACCTCAGAAACAAAAGAAAAGAGAATAATTTCAGAAACTTAATATTTTTTGATATATTTTGTGAAATACTGCTTCAACAGTTCAGATATAAATAATAAGAATCTGATACAGTGTTGGTTCTCGTAGGGATCTCGTATTGTCCTGATCCATCATGGGGCCAAATGTAAGGATCAGTTTGTAGAACCCCTGCACTAACATAGGTTCAGAGCTTTGCTGAAAAATATCTTGGCTTGGCTGATGCTTGTGAACAGTTGCACAAAGGTGTAAAGTGTGGTTAAAGAGCAGTCTCCTAACTTAGTGCACCTGCTCATACAGAAAATAATAGAAATAGTCTAAAGACACTTGAAATTGAAGATTTAATATGGGAAGCAAACATATTTGTCAACGAGGTGTTAGGAAATTTATCAGGCAGACTTAATTCTGACAACGTGACTATTTGATTTTGTTTTGCCTTTAGGAGCTTCAGGAGACTGAAATCATGTCTTGTGAGGGGGAGGGGCCTTTTCCCATAAATGAATAGGAAAAATCTGTTGAAAAGAGATGTTTTCATCAACTTAAATGTGGCTGTTATTACTGAATTTTGAAAGAATGTCAAAATGTTTTACATTATACTGAGCAATAAATGAGTTTCAGAGGAGTGAAAGTTGCATTTTATCACAGTTGTTTCAAAGTACAGAACAAAATCTATACTCTTCAGGAAACATGTTATCATGAAGGTGATACATACCACACAGTTATTTCCATCAGACCTTTGGCTTGGATATTTTTTGCACTTTGAGCTATAAAGACTAAAATCATTCACATCACAAATTTAGTCATTTGTAGACTGAATAATGAGTATACATGGGAATTAAGCTAATTTAAGAAAAAAAACAACATCTCATTTAAAACACAATTTGACATAAATTCAAAGACCAGAAATTTGTTATTGTTTTATCTGTTTAACATTTGTTTCGACACCTAACATTAAATAGAAATGAATGATTGTAGTTTGCAGTGACTGTAGTGCAAAAGGTTTTGGCATGCTGCTTCTTTGGCTGAGTCTCTGTATCGTTTGATCTGATAGATTCAAAGGAAGACAAGATGGGTGTTGGACGGATCACATCAGTTCTCCTCATTTTAATAGGTAAGCTGAGTCATAATAAATCAACTGCCTTTAAAGTGCCTTGATACAAAATACTAGAAAAGGTGAAAAGGAAAAGGAAATTAAGGTATAGCACCTTATCCTACTTGTCTGATACCACCCGTCAATCATGATCAGTTAATAAAGACAAAAAGACAGCTGTATTTTAGTCATTCTTGATATTTTTGCGCTTTTTATCAAGTTTGTTTACAGTACATGAAATCCACTGTGAGAATAGCTGCACCAGTGAATAATTTTGTAAAGAAGTGTCAAGTACACGAAATGAGTATATTCATGGTGACCTGAAGCTGTGCAGGAATTTAGAAAAACAGCTTAAAAGCTTTGTGTGGCTTTGTGTGTCAAAAACAGCAACAACAACAAGCACAACAGCAACCACAACAACAGCAGCAACGACAGCAGTGACAACAGCAACTCCTGTTCCGACAACACAGACAGGAGTAGTAACGACAACAACTGCTGCTCCGACAACAACAACGACAACAGCGGAAACTACAACAGCTCCTGCTGCAACGACAACAACAGCAGCAACAACAGCAGCGACAACAGCAACTCCTGTTCCGACAACACAGACAGCAGCAGCAACCACAACAACTGCTGCTCCGACAACAACAATGACAACAGCGGAAACTACAACAGCTCCTGCTGCAATGACAACAACAGCAGCAACGACAGCAGCGACAACAGCAACTCCTGTTCCGACAACACAGACAGCAGCAGCAACCACAACAACTGCTGCTCCGACAACAACGACAACAGCGGAAACTACAACAGCTCCTGCTGCAACGACAACAACAGCAGCAACGACAGCAGTGACAACAGCAACTCCTGTTCCAACAACACAGACAGCAGCAGCAACCACAACAACTGCTGCTCCGACAACAACAACGACAACAGCGGAAACTACAACAGCTCCTGCTGCAACGACAACAACAGCAGCAACGACAGCAGCGACAACAGCAACTCCTGTTCTGACAACACAGACAGCAGCAGCAACCACAACAACTGCTGCTCCGACAACAACAACGACAACAGCGGAAACTACAACAGCTCCTGCTGCAACGACAACAACAGCAGCAACAACAGCAGCAACGACAGCAGCGACAACAGCAACTCCTGTTCTGACAACACAGACAGCAGCAGCAACCACAACAACTGCTGCTCCGACAACAACAACGACAACAGCGGAAACTACAACAGCTCCTGCTGCAACGACAACAACAGCAGCAACAACAGCAGCAACAACAGCAGCAACAACAGCAGCGACAACAGCAACTCCTGTTCCGACAACACAGACAGTAGCAACAACCACAACAACTGCTGCTCCGACAACAACAACGACAACAGCGGAAACTACAACAGCTCCTGCTGCAACGACAACAACAGCAGCAACGACAGCAGCTACAACAGCAACTCCTGTTCCGACAACACAGACAGCAGCAGCAACCACAACAACTGCTGCTCCGACAACAACAACGACAACAGCTGAAACTACAACAGCTCCTGCTGCAACGACAACAACAGCAGCAACGACAGCAGCGACAACAGCAACTCCTGTTCCGACAACACAGACAGCAGCAGCAACCACAACAACTGCTGCTCCGACAACAACAACAACAACAGCGGAAACTACAACAGCTCCTTCTGCAACGACAACAACAGCAGCAACGACAGCAGCGACAACAGCAACTCCTGTTCCGACAACACAGACAGCAGCAGCAACCACAACAACTGCTGCTCCGACAACAGCGGAAACTACAACAGCTCCTGCTGCAACGACAACAACAGCAGCAACGACAACAACAGCAGCAACGACAGCAGCGACAACAGCAACTCCTGTTCCGACAACACAGACAGCAGCAGCAACCACAACAACTGCTGCTCCGACAACAACAACGGCAACAGCGGAAACTACAACAGCTCCTGCTGCAACGACAACAACAGCAGCAACGACAGCAGCGACAACAGCAACTCCTGTTCCGACAACACAGACAACAACAGCAACTACAGCAACTGCTGCTCCGACAACAACAACAGCTCCTGCTACGACAACAATGGCAGTACAAACAACAGCAACAGCAGCAACAACAACTGCTGCTCCGACAACAGCGGAAACTACAACAGCTCCTGCTGCAACGACAACAACAGCAGCAACGACAGCAGCAACAACAGCAACTCCTGTTCCGACAACACAGACAGCAGCAACCACAACAACTGCTGCTCCGACAACAGCGGAAACTACAACAGTTCCTGCTGCAACGACAACAACAGCAGCAACGACAGCAGCGACAACAGCAACTCCTGTTCCGACAACACAGACAGCAGCAGCAACCACAACAACTGCTGCTCCGACAACAACGACAACAGCGGAAACTACAACAGCTCCTGCTGCAACGACAACAACAGCAGCAACGACAGCAGCGACAACAGCAACTCCTGTTCCGACAACACAGACAGCAGCAGCAACCACAACAACTGCTGCTCTGACAACAACAACGACAACAGCAGAAACTACAACAGCTCCTGCTGCAACAACAACAGCAGCAACGACAGCAGCAACAACAGCAACTCCTGTTCCGACAACACAGACAGCAGCAGCAACCACAACAACTGCTGCTCCGACAACAGCGGAAACTACAACAGCTCCTACTGCAACGACAACAACAGCAGCAACGACAGCAGCGACAACAGCAACTCCTGTTCCGACAACACAGACAGCAGCAGCAACCACAACAACTGCTGCTCCGACAACAACAACGGCAACAGCGGAAACTACAACAGCTCCTGCTGCAACGACAACAACAGCAGCAACGACAGCAGCGACAACAGCAACTCCTGTTCCGACAACACAGACAACAACAGCAACTACAGCAACTGCTGCTCCGACAACAACAACAGCTCCTGCTACGACAACAATGGCAGTACAAACAACAGCAACAGCAGCAACAACAACTGCTGCTCCGACAACAGCGGAAACTACAACAGCTCCTGCTGCAACGACAACAACAGCAGCAACGACAGCAGCGACAACAGCAACTCCTGTTCCGACAACACAGACAGCAGCAACCACAACAACTGCTGCTCCGACAACAGCGGAAACTACAACAGTTTCTGCTGCAACGACAACAACAGCAGCAACGACAGCAGCGACAACAGCAACTCCTGTTCCGACAACACAGACAGCAGCAGCAACCACAACAACTGCTGCTCCGACAACAACAACGACAACAGCGGAAACTACAACAGCTCCTGCTGCAATGACAACAACAGCAGCAACGACAGCAGCGACAAAAGCAACTCCTGTTCCGACAACACAGACAGCAGCAGCAACCACAACAACTGCTGCTCTGACAACAACAACGACAACAGCAGAAACTACAACAGCTCCTGCTGCAACAACAACAGCAGCAACGACAGCAGCAACAACAGCAACTCCTGTTCCGACAACACAGACAGCAGCAGCAACCACAACAACTGCTGCTCCGACAACAGCGGAAACTACAACAGCTCCTGCTGCAACGACAACAACAGCAGCAACGACAGCAGCGACAACAGCAACTCCTGTTCCGACAACACAGACAGCAGCAGCAACCACAACAACTGCTGCTCCGACAACAACAACAACAACAGCGGAAACTACAACAGCTCCTGCTGCAACGACAACAACAGCAGCAACGACAGCAGCGACAACAGCAACTCCTGTTCCGACAACACAGACAACAACAGCAACTACAGCAACTGCTGCTCCGACAACGACAACAGCTCCTGCTACGACAACAATGGCAGTACAAACAACAACAACAGCAGCAACAACAACTGCTGCTGCGACAACAATGACGACAACAGCTCCTGCTACAACAACGGCAATACCAACATCAATGATAGCAGCGACAACAACAGCAGCAGCAACAACAACTGCTTCTCCGACAACAACGACAACAGCGCCAACAGCTGCTGCTGCAACAACGATGACAGAACCAGCAACTACAACTGCTACTGCGACAACGACGACTGCTGCACTGACCACAACCACGACAACAGAACCTGTTACAACAACAACAGCAGTACCAACAACAATGACGGCAGCAACAACAACAACTGCTGCTCCAACAACAACAGCAGTACCA
Organism: Lutjanus argentimaculatus; assembly: GCA_034769285.1. NCBI lineage: Eukaryota > Metazoa > Chordata > Actinopteri > Lutjaniformes > Lutjanidae > Lutjanus > Lutjanus argentimaculatus. The sequence continues at coordinate 929,216 of JAWZSL010000076.1, read as the reverse complement.
ACAACAACAGCAGGTACAACGACAGCAGGGACAACAACTCTTGGTCCAACAACAACAATGACAGCAGCAACGACAACAACTGCTGCTCCAACAACAACTACAACATCAACAACGACAGCAGTGCCAACAACAACAACAGCAGTGACAACAACAGCAGGGACAACAACAACTCTTACTCCAACGACAGCAGCAACTACAACTGCTGCTCAGACAACAACAACAGCAGCAGCGACAACAATAGCAACAACAACAACAGCAGTCACAACAACAACTCTTGCTCCAACGACCGCAGAAACTACTGAAACAACTGCTGCTCCAACGACAACAATGACAACAGCTCCTGCTATGACGACAACGACAGCAGTGACAACAACAGCTCCTCCTTCAACAACAACAGGAGCAACTACAATAACTACTGCTCCAACCACAACAACTACAACAGCTCCTGCTATGACAACAACAGGAGTACCAACAACGACAGCAGTGACAACAACAGCAGTACCAACAACGACAACAACTTCGACAACAACAACTCTTTTTCCAACAACAACAGCAGCAACAACAACTGCTACTCTCACAACAACAACAACAGCTCCTGCTACACCAACAACGGCAGTACCAACAACAATGTCAACTGCAGTGACGTCAACAGCAGCGACAACAACAGCTCCTGCTTCAACAACAACAACAACAGCAACTTCAACAACTACTGCTCCGGCCACAACAACTACAACAGCTCCTGCTCTGACAACAACAGCAGTACCAACAATGACAACAGCAGCAACAACAACAACAACTGCTGCTCCAACAACAGCTCCTGCTATGACAACAACGGCAGTACCAGCAATGATATCAAATGCAGTGACAACAACAACAGCAGCAACAATGGGTCCTGCTTCAACAACGATGACAACAGCTCCTGCTACGACAACAACAGCAGTACCAACAATGACAGCAGTGACAACAACAACTGCAGTGCCAACAACAACAACAGCAGCAACAACACCTCTTGCTCCAACAACGACAGCAACAACAACTGCTGTTCCAACAACAACTGCTGTTCCAACAACAACGGCTGCTACGACAGCAACGGCAGTAACAACAATGTCAACAGCAGTGACAACGACAGAAGCAACAATAACAACTCTTGCTCCAACAACAATGACGGCAGCAACTACAACAACTGCTGCTCCGACCACAATGACAACAGCTCCCGGTATGACAACAATGGCAGTGGCAGTACCAACAACAATGATAGCAGCAACAACATCAGCATCAACAGCAACAGCAGCGACAACAACTCTTGCTCCAACAACAACCATAGCAGCAACTACAACAACTGCTGCCCCAACAACAACAATGACAACAGCTCCTGCTACAACAACAATGGCAGTACCAACAGTGACAACAGCGACAACAACAACTGCTGCTTTAACTACAACAATAGGGACAACAACCCCTACTCTGACAACAACAGCAACAATCACAACAACAACTGCTGCTCCGACAACAACGACAACGACAGCGACAACAGCTCCTGCTACAACAACGAAAGCAGCAACAACAACAACTCCTTCTCCAACAACAGCAATGACAGCCACGCCAACAGCTCCTGCTATGACAACAATCACTGCAGCAACAACAACTGCTGCGCCGACAACAACAATGGCACCAGTGACAACAGCTCCTGCTATGACAACAACAACAGCAGCAACAACAACACCAGGAGCAACAACAACAACACCAGGAGCAACATCAACCACTGTGGCAACAGCAACATCTGCTGCAACAACAACAACAACTGTGGTACCAACAACAAGCACTGTGGTATCAACAACAATGCCAGGAGCAACAACAACTGTGGTACCAACAACAACATCAGGAGCAATATCAACCACTGTGGCAGCAACTCCTGCTCCAGTGACTGCAACAACAACACCTGCTTCAGCAACAACAGTGACTGCAGCAGTAACATCTGCTCCAGTGACTGCAGCAACAACACCTGCTCCAGCAACAGCAGCCACTGCAGCAACAGCACCTGCTCCAGTGACTGCATCAACTGCACCTGCTCCAGCAACATCAGGGACTGCAGCAGCAACACCAGCTCCAGCAACAGCAGTAACTGCAGCAGCAACACCTGCTCCAGCAACAGCAGTGACTGTAGCAGCAACACCTGCTCCAGCAACAGCAGCGACTGCAGCAACAGCAGTAACTGCAGCAGCAACACCTGCTCCAGCAACAGCAGTGACTGTAGCAGCAACACCTGCTCCAGCAACAGCAGTGACTGTAGCAGCAACACCTGCTCCAGCAACAGCAGCGACTGCAGCAACACTTGCTCCAGCAACAGCAGCGACTGCAGCAGCAACACCTGCTCCAGCAACAGCAGCGACTGCAGCAGCAACACCTGCTCCAGCAACAGCAGTGACTGTAGCAGCAACACCTGCTCCAGCAACAGCAGTAACTGCAGCAGCAACACCTGCTCCAGCAACAGCAGTGATTGTAGCAGCAACACCTGCTCCAGCAACAGCAGCGACTGCAGCAACAGCAGCAACTGCAGCAGCAACACCTGCTCCAGCAACAGCAGTGACTGTAGCAGCAACACCTGCTCCAGCAACAGCAGTGACTGTAGCAGCAACACCTGCTCCAGCAACAGCAGCGACTGCAGCAACAGCACCTGCTCCAGCAACAGCAGTAACTGCAGCGGCAACACCTGCTCCAGCAACAGCAGTGACTGTAGCAGCAACACCTGCTCCAGCAACAGCAGTGACTGTAGCAGCAACACCTGCTCCAGCAACAGCAGTGACTGTAGCAGCAACACCTGCTCCAGCAACAGCAGCGACTGTAGCAGCAACACCTGCTCCAGCAACAGCAGCGACTGCAGCAACAGCACCTGCTCCAGCAACAGCAGTAACTGCAGCGACAACACCTGCTCCAGCAACAGCAGCGACTGCAGCAACAGCACCTGCGCCAGTGACTGCAGCAACAGCACCTGCTCCAGCAACAGCAGTAACTGTAGCAGCAACACCTGCTCCAGCAACAGCAGTAACTGCAGCAGCAACACCTGCTCCAGCAACAGCAGTAACTGCAGCACCAGCACCTGCGCCAGTGACTGTAGCACCAGCACCTGCTCCAATGCCATCGCCTGCAGCACCAACTTATAATTTATCAGCAGACTTGCCAGAAGAACCTTTTACAGATGAACTCAGGAATCGCAGCAGCCCTAGATTCAGAGAGCTTGCGGAACGAGTTACAAATACGGTGAGTAATTTTTCAAATTGAATTTTTTTTTTCATAGACTGTCTGTTGTGCATCAATAATTAAACAGAATGTTTTAGCTAACAGACAAAACGTTGTTGCTAAATGATAGTTGAATATTAATTGCAGTCAGATGTGCTTTTCTCTTTAAAGAGATGCTGCACACTTAAACATGTTTAAATGATATTACTGTACTGTGATGAAACCCATTCATGCTAGTGTCAATCTTTACATCTGCCTACTTGAGGGCTACTCAAGGTCTTTTGTTGCTTTCTTTTTCCAGTGCAACATCATATACAGACGGAGATTTGGTCGTCGGTTTTCTGAGTGCTTGGTGAGGGAGTTCAGGTAAAACATTTCTCTAATGGCTTTATGGGTTTGTACAACTCTCTATGCAGGGTTATGGTCTTAAAATTAGCATCTTCCAGTGTTGATAGTGTCATGTCTAAATCATATATGACACCCAGAAACAGAATCATTTCATATCATTACTTGACATTTGTCCCTTTTGGTTTTATGATACAGACCGATTCCAGCTCGAGTGAATGGAACCCAGGCAGACATCGCGGTTGTGTTCAATCAGTCTACTCCTACTTCAGAACTCCCAATGAACAGTGCTGTTGCTCAAACTTTGATTGACGCTGTGAATAATTCTAGCAGTAACTTCAGCGTGAGCTTCAGCGCCTCTTCAGTCCAAGTAGTAGGTGAGTAAACGCAGCACGATGTTTCACTGTAATCAGCTCCTATACGTCTGTGAAACTGGCACCAAAATCTGTTTGACATCAAACAAGGGTTTTAAAGTCGTGTGTGGACAAATTCTCATTTACTTATTCTTTCAAAAAATGTTTTCACAGCTGGTCCGGTTCCTGGAGCTGCTGCACCTGCAACTGCTGCACCTGCAACTGCTGCACCTGCAACTGCTGCACCTGCAACTGCAGCACTTGTAACAGTAATGGTGTCTTTCAGATCTGTGCAAAGCACATTTACATCAGACTTGCTGAATCCATCATCTCAAGCTTTTCAAAATCGAGCTTCAATGATAAAGGGACAGGTAAGTCTCACCCTTCAAACACAATCACCCTCTGAATTAACTTGTCAGAGATCAAGTCCTCACTCAAAGAACTGGAATGTCATTTTCATTGTAATCATGTTATATTAATTAGGCACCAATAAGATACTTACCAGTTCCTTTTTTTAGAGGAGAGGAGCGAGAAATTTTATTCGTATGTATTTTTATAATTACTGTGTACTGTTCGGGTAGAGTACTGGCAAACCAAACAGTTACCTTACATGATAAATTCCACAGAATATCAGTGTGGACTATTTTCCCCAAACTTTTGTTTTCCAGTCCTGTGCCCTGAAAATACTTAAAGTATTTATCTCTCCTTTCACCCAAAATGACAAATTTTTACTTCTTTGTACCCCATTTTGAAATACGACATCAAGAGGGATATACCAACATACATGCACATTTCACGCACACACAGTTTATTGTTGTAATTCAAATGTTGAAAAATTGTTTAAATGCAATTTGTTTTCTGTTTCTGTAGCTTACACCTTTTTTCCAAGGTAACTTCTCCTCCTTCAGGTCCTTGGATGTGGTGCAATTCAGGTAATTTGTCAAGACTTCACTTGTTACAATTTAAGACTAGTGGCCTAAACATGATATTTCAAACAATATGTTTTGTTTCTCCTTCTACAGAAATGGATCAGTCATCAATTTTATGAACGTTAACTTTGACAGCACAAATGTTCCCAATAACACTGAGATTGCAAACGTTTTGATCGGCGCAGCTTCAAGTGTCAGTGGCTTCGACATTGAAGGCAGCTCCATCATCGTCAATGGAATTGGTAAGTAACTTTGACCTCTACTTGATCACAAATTTCAAAAGTTACACAACAGTGCACAATTGTTTGTTAAACTAATCTTTTCTTTTCTTTTTTTTTTTCCTCATTTACAGTTTCAAGTGGAGTGAGCCACCAGATCAGTCTCTTCACCGCATCCTGCCTGGTACTGTTGTCATGGCTACTGTCAAGCCAGCAATAGCATCAGTGCTGATTTCCATTTGAATTGGCATCAGAACATGATTGCCACCACTAGTATGAAAAGAACTTTTCTATCAGTAAAAGCTAAGATTCAAGACTGTACCAAGTGTTGTACAGCTTCAGATAAACTTATTATCATATTTGACTTTGCACTGACTGGTCAATGGATTAAGTATGTCTGCTGAACTGAACACATTTCTTTGTGGGAATACCCAGGATTCCTGGGCCAGACAGAATGACACAGCACCTTGTCCACTGAATAATCACTAGAATAAGTAGCCAGATAAGAAAACAACACCATCTATTAAGCACTGGGGAATCATCAAGTAGTTTGACTTGTCATGTACAAATGCATCTTCTTTCAATATTTACCTTAATGAGAGTTACTATTGTTGCCTTGTTTCATCTTGTTTGCCAAACAAGTCAAATCAGCCACACTGGAAGGGAAAACTGCAAAACAACTCTCACAATTGTCTGAATGCTGTGGTAGTAGTTTTATTTTGAAACATGCAGATTGAGAAATCCTAATCTTGTTTTATTTTGAAAAATGCAGACTGAGAAATCTGAATGCTAGATTTCAAACTGGACTTTTTGTTAAGTTAGTTTCAAAATAAACATAGGAATTTAGTAATATGTGCAAGAAAACAAATAGCCAATAATGCTATTTGCACCCAGGATAGAATAGCCGATGTAGTTATTTACACCACGATCTTCTTTTATCTAAAGATAACCTCAACCTTGAATTCATTCACCACAACCTCCTCCCTATGTGGACTTAGTCACTCTTTAAACGAGGGGGCTGGGAATAATTAGCCAAATAGCGGCCATGTCACTATTCTCACCTGGGTGCAAATAAACTCTCCATTTGATTAATTGAGTTTCTTTGACCTTGAAATCATTGAAACCTTTCCATAGTCTCCAAATTTACGTCAAATTGAAGTTTAGGTTTCATTTGCAGCACAGCAACCTAACAGCTCCACAAAGAGCATGTTTTTATGGCAACAAGAGTCTTAAATTAAAGGTAGTAACAAATGCAGGTCACTGCTCACCCCTACTCTGATCCCATGCATTAAGTTTTCAAGGGTCTTGGTATACATGATAAATGTGTCAAAACATTGCACTGTCAGCTTTCTTATTTATACAAAGTTTATTTATGTAATCATGCATAGCTGTATTCTGTGAGATTTCTTGCCGTTTGTACAATTGCTGTCAACAATGATCAGAATACAACATTTCTGAAGAACTTAAATAGTCTCTTGTGATGGTTTACAGTTTTGATGGGTAAAGAGAAAATGTATCAGGGAACGTTTAATGAAGTTTTAATCAAAGCATCAGTGATGTTTACAGACAATCAAACCCTGCTGTGTGATTTGCTATAATTATATTTCACAATAGTGTCTTACAATGAGCTGGTCTCAGCCTTTATTGTGTCAGTGAATCAAGTTTGTTCAGGAAGAGAGAACTGGGAGTGGTGCACGGTTAACTCTGTGAAATTCAGACAGTCTGAGAGATGCATTGTTCTTAAATAACCTCAAACTCACTTTTACTAGAATATTGCCAACGACTTAAAGCATAAGTTCGTTTTTTTGACACCTGGACCTTATTGTTAGGATTAAATATGCTCGTAGACTCCCCCAGACAATTTTGGTGGAGCTCGGAGCCGTTTTTGAGCAATTTAGATCCAGCCGACGGCGTTTTTTCTCATGCCATAGTAGCGGACGGGGCCAGAAATCGAAGCCCCTAAATTAGACATTATCTGCTGCGAAACTCGCTCATTTCACCTACATTTTATAAATGAATGGCCAGTGTTATCACCATGTCAGCTCAACTTCGTTGTTATGGTCATCCGGGGCTTTACAAGAATGGGTAACTTTTGGTGATGTCATAGACGTGCGCCGCAGCAGCTGAGTAGAGACGCTGTTGTTGCTAGGCTACACGGCAACACGGCTATTTTTGTGCAGCATGGCGGAATATTTATCCGATGTAGAAGTGTCTGACGACGACTTTGAGTATAATGGATGCCCGTATCGTTTTGAGCCAGAATACACCGACGAGGAGCTATTTGAAAGGAGGATGCAGAGTAGGGTGACCAGGTCCCAATAAACCAAAAGAGGGACAAGGGGTATGTTTGTGAGGGACAAAGTGGGACACCGCCTGTAGCTGCATCGTCTCTTCTTGTTTGGCGTCTCCCCCTCCTCCATTTCCAAAGAAGAACGCGCGATGCGAGTGTCATTCACTATCTGTCACCTCAGCTGTTGGTAGCGCGGAGAAAATTAGGGGCGGGCCCAAGCGCCGTACGTGCGGTGCTACTATGACAACAACAAACAGCCCAGAGTGCAGTAACATCACCGGCTTCTCATTGCTGGGGCCTGAGGGGGATGTTGTGCGGGACATGGTCTCAATTTGCGTGATGCGTGAAAAGAGACAGAAAATGCGTGAAATCACGCGCAAAGCGGGACATCTGGTCACCCTAATGCAGAGGGAAAGAGCCGAACAGCTGGCCAGAGAACGAGCAACCACTGCACGTCCACGAATGGGGGCAAACTGGTGGTGTTGTTGTGGACATTGCATGAGTTTCGCAGCAGATAATGTCTAATTTAGGGGCTTCGATTTCTGGCCCCGTCTGCTACTATGGCATGAGAAAAAACGCCGTCGGCTGGATCTAAATTGCTCGAAAACGGCTCCGACCTCCACCAAAATTGTCTGGGTGAGTCTTCGAGCATATTTAATCCTAACAATAAGGTCCAGGTGTCAAAAAACCGAACTTATCCTTTAAGGCTATGCTGGGGTACCTGGGGCAAACAAACACGTAAAGGAGAGAACAGAGAAGCTCACGCAACTATAAAGCAAAACATGGCAGGAGACTATTTTCCTAATTTCGTTCATTTTCACTTGCTGTGAAAATCATGGAAGTGCCGCACTTAAGTGTTATAAGGTTAATGAATGAATGAATGAATGAATGAATGAATGAATGAAAAATACCTTATTAATCCCCACGGGGAAATTCAAGGGGTAACGCCGCTCACACAGAACACAAAAAACACAAAACAATACAACGGAAACATCAGAGTCCGGTATGGACAGACAGGACAAGACAGTACTGCACAGTGCACGGCCAGCCATTAAAGATAAGAACTGCGAAAGTATATGGATTAAAAGGAATGTGAATAGTGTGAATAAAAGCAGGTAGACAGTTGCGTTCAGTAGCAGCACATGGGTGTATAATAAGTTAAAACCATGAAGAGCCTGTCGTTGGCCTGGCGGCCATTAATATTTTTTTCTTGCCAACACTGGCAGCCTACCGGACCACCAAAAAACCTGATTTCTTTTGTCGTCCCGCCACCCAACTATCCTCCCACTTGGAAGTTGCACATAATAACTTGTGGCTAAGCTAGAGCTGCAAGCTAAGTTAGTATGACTGAGCATTATTACCGGACATTTTGACCACCAAGTTTTTACTGCATCCTTTTTAAAAACATTTTACCAGATAAAACCTGCAATTACCGGCTGTCGGAAACCTCACAGCCTTTTATTTATTACACTACAGACCTCTAGTATAAAGCCGCTTCCTAAAAATTTCTTCAAAATAGCCTCTGGTTTACTTTATTTTTATTTCTATAACCATCTGAAAACTGAAAAGCCGGTAGGTAACTCACTTTACTTTGCACACTTTATTCTTACCTTGAAGTTCAGTCCGCACCGTCCTTTGCCAAGGAGTTTGGTTAATGTCCAACCGTCACTGCATAAAATAGCGGACCTCGCATTGAGTGACAGGCACCTCACATTTGAAAGAGATCACGTGACTTCACCCATTTGCAGATTAATCATTTTTATCAGTGTAAGACTATGCATCCTGACAATAGACACGTAAAAATAGAACATCAGGGTACGTAGTCACAGAAGGTTAATTATGAAACAAACTACAGTAACTATGAGGGTCAATGGGCAAAAACTTATACAATAAACAATAAACTTCATCATTTTTCATTACTTAATCCATTCATCTATTTTATGCTGCTTATTTAGGTTGATGATATATTGAGTCAATCATTCATAGCATTTAGAAATATCTTTACATACTGCAGGAAAGTACTCAAAAATGTGATAGTAATTTCAGCCTGTAATGGTTTTCCATCATATTTTCATACTTTGGCCAGTATGATCATGAAAGAGGTATTAAATGGCATTCATCTGTGTTGACAGATGTTCAACTTTGTATGTGAGGAATTTATTATTTATTCTTTGCAAGTTTTATTTGTGTGCTTGGAAATGTTTTTTTTTTTTTTTAATCTGCTTGTTATGAAGTTTCTGCAGTTTGTGACATGGGTTTGTTTAGCAAAGTGGTCTAAAAATAACTGATTATTATTAACCCTGTCTTGTGTAATAATAATAAATGACTTTTAGACCTTAAAAGGGTCTTTAAAATCCTTAAATCTGACATGGTGAACCCCATAGAAACCCTGTAAAAGCACCTACAGTTTTGTCTTTATTACAACAATATGCTAAAAATTATTAACTTTAAAAAGTCTTCATTTTCAACTGACATTGAGGTTGGAGGCAAGATACGGGTGGATTTTCACAATTTATTAACAGTGATTTCCAACTGGATCATGTTGATGTGACATATTTACTCCAATAAACCCAAATATGACGTACAATAGTCGTTCAATATGTTTGAATATGAAATTCCTTAATCATCATTACTTTTACTTCTTTTTTTTTTTTTTTTGCATTTTTCCTGCTCCATTACTGCTTCACTATAACTCTTTATTTGTTTGTCTTACCTTGTCAAACTGACAGAACGTCTTTCAACATTCACATAGATGGAATTCCCTAACTTATCTCATAAGACAAAAGAAGGGTGTATGCCATAATACTGAGCCAAGTAAAAGATTGTTTCATTGATGTGGTTCTATTTTGTGAGCAAAACATTTCTCAAATAGTTATCACGTATGAGTCACGTCATTACCCTTTTTTCTGTTCAAATATATATAGGACTTAATAGATGTGGACTGACACAGGAGAGGGAAGGCTGACAATATTACAGCTGTGAATGAGACTGGATTAAAATACAATACAATACAATATAGCCATTTAACTAGATCATATTTCTTTCATTTTGGGTAAGTACACTTTTAATTAAATATCATATTATGTATTTAGATATTTTATGTTTATACACTGTGAGTGTTTGTGTTTAAAATTTGTGTTTGAGTTTTTATTGTGCCAATCCATTTTTTTTTTTTTTTGCAATATTTTGTGAAATGCTGCTTCAACAGTTTTTCCCCATTTTAAAGTGCTATTTAATTTCCATTATCATGGCACATGTAGCCTCTCTGATGAAAATAAGTAATAACAGTTCAGATATAAATAATAAGAATCTGATACAGTGTTGGTTCTTGTAGGGATCTCTTGTTGTCCTGAGCCATAACGGGGCCAAATTTAAGGATCAGTTTGTAGAACCCCTGCGCTAACATAGGTTCAGAGCGTCACTGAAAAACATTTTAGCTTGGCTGATGCTTGTGAACAGTTGCACAAAGGTGTAAAGTGTGGTTAAAGAGCAGTCTCCTAACTTAGTGCACCTGCTAATACAGAAATATTCTAAAGACACTAGAAATTGAAGATTTAATATGGGAAGCAAAAATATTTGTCAACGAGGTGTTAGGAAACAGGTGGAATTTGTCGGGCAGACTTAATTCTGACAACGTGACTATTTGATTTTGTTTTGCCTTTAGGAGCTTCAGGAGACTGAAATCATGTCTTGTGAGGGGGGAGGGGCCTTTTCCCATAAATAAATAGGAAAAATCTGTTGAAAAGAGATGTTTATAGAACATCCACATTTTCTCAATTTTCATCAACTTAAATGTGGCTGTTATTACTGAATTTTGAAAGAATGTCAAAATGTTTTACATTATACTGAGCAATAAATGAGTTTCAGAGGAGTGAAAGTTGTATTTTATCACAGTTGTTTTAAAGTACAGAACAAAATCTATACTCTTCAGGAAACACGTTATCATGAAGGTGATACATACCACACTGTTATTTCCATCATACCTTTGGCTTGGATATTTTTTGCACTTTGAGTTATAAAGACTAAAATCATTCACATCACAAATTTAGTCATTTGTGGACTGAATAATGAGTATACATGGGAATTAAGCTAATTTAAGAAAAAAACAACATCTCATTTAAAACACAATTTGACATAAATTCAAAGACCAGAAATTTGTAATTGTTTTATCTGTTTAACATTTGTTTCGACACCTAACATTAAAGAGAAATGAATGATTGTAGTTTGCAGTGACTGTAGTGCAAAAGGTTTTGGCATGCTGCTTCTTTGGCTGAGTATGTAATCGTTGATCTGATAGATTCAAAGGAAGACAAGATGGGTGTTGGACGGATCACATCAATTCTCCTCATTTTAATAGGTAAGCTGAGTGTCATAAATCAACTGCCTTTAAAGTGCCTTGATACAAAATACTAGAAAAGGTGAAAAGGAAAAGGAAATTAAGGTATAGTTCTCTCCTGCACCTCATCCTATAAGTCTGATACCACCTTCGATCATGATCAGTTAATAAAGACAAAAAGACAGATGTGTTTTAGTCATTCTTTCTTGAAATGTGTATGTTTATGGTGACCTAAAGCTATGCCGGAATTTGGAAAAACAGCTTAAAAGCTTTGTGTGGCTTTGTGGTCAACAAAAGCAGCAACAACAAGCACAACAGCATCTACAGCAACAGCAACAACAACAGCAGCAACAACAGCAACTCCTGTTCCGACAACAACAAAAACAACAGTTCCTGCTACAACAACCATGGCAGTACAAACAGCAACGGCAACAACAGCAGCAGTGACAACAAACTCCTGCTACAACAATGACAGCAGCAACTACAACAACTGCTTCTCCGACAACATCAGCAACCACAGTGCCAACAGTTCCTGCTACAACAACGATGACAGCACCAGCAACTACAACAACTGCTACTCTGACAACAACGACAGCAGCAACTACAACAACTGCTGCTCCGACAACATCAATGACAACAGTGCCAACAGCTCCTCCTACAACAGAGACAACAGCACCAGCAACAACAACAGCTCCTGTTATGTCAACAACTGCTGCTCCAACAACATCAACAACAGCTCCTGCAACAACAACAGTGGCAGTACCAACACCAACGACAGCAGCGACAACAACAGCAGCAGCAGCAGCAACAACAACTCTTGCACCAGCAACTACAACAGCTCCTGCTACAACAACGATGACAGCACCAGCAACTACAACAACTGCTGCTCTGACAACAACGTCAGCAGCAACTACAACAACTGCTTCTCCGACAACATCAGCAACCAAAGTGCCAACAGTTCCTGCTACAACAATGATGACAGCACCAGCAACTACAACAACTGCTGCTCGACAACATCAGCAGCAACTACAACAACTGCTTCTGACAACATCAGCAACCACGTGCCAACAGCTCCTCCTACAACAGAGACAACAGCACCAGCAATGACAACAGCTCCTGTTATGACAACAACTGCTGCTCCAGCAACATCAACAACAACAGCTCCTGCAACAACAACAGCGGCAGTACCAACAACTACAGCAGCAACAACAACAGCAGCAGCAGCAACGACAACTCTTGCACCAAACGACAGCAGCACAACTACAACAGCTCATGCTGCAACAACGACAGCAGCAGCAACTACAACAGTTCCTCTGCACAACGATGACAGCACCACAACTACAACAACTGTACTCTGACAACAATGACAGCACAACTACAACAACTGCTGCTCCGACAACATCAATGACAACAGTGCCAACAGCTCCTCCTACAACAGAGACAACAGCACCAGCAACAACAACAGCTCCTGTTATGTCAACAACTGCTGCTCCAACAACATCAACAACAGCTCCTGCAACAACAACAGCGGCAGTACCAACACCAACGACAGCAGCGACAACAACAGCAGCAGCAGCAGCAGCAACAACAACTCTTGCACAGCAACTACAACAGCTCCTGCTACAACAACGATGACAGCACCAGCAACTACAACAACTGCTGCTCTGACAACAACGTCAGCAGCAACTACAACAAACTGCTTCTCCGACAACATCAGCAACCAAGTGCCAACAGTTCCTGCTACAACAATGATGACAGCACAGCAACTACAACAACTGCTGCTCTAACAAACAGCAGCAACTACAACAACTGCTTCTCCGACAACCACAACAGTGCCAACAGCTCCTCCTACAACAGAGACAACAGCACCAGCAATGACAACAGCTCCTGTTATGACAACAACTGCTGCTCCAGCAACATCAACAACAACAGCTCCTGCAACAACAACACAGCGGCAGTACACAACAACAACTACAGCAGCAACAACAACAGACAGCAGCAACGACAACTCTTGCACCAACGACAGCAGCAGCAACTACAACAGCTCATGCTGCAACAACGACAGCAGCAGCAACTACAACAGTTCCTGCTGCAACAACGATGACAGCACCAGCAACTACAACAACTGCTACTCTGACAACAACGACAGCAGCAACTACAACAACTGCTGCTCCGACAACATCAATGACAACAGTGCCAACAGCTCCTCCTACAACAGAGACAACAGCACCAGCAACAACAACAGCTCCTGTTATGTCAACAACTGCTGCTCCAACAACATCAACAACAGCTCCTGCAACAACAACAGCGGCAGTACCAACACCAACGACAGCAGCGACAACAACAGCAGCAGCAGCAGCAGCAACAACAACTCTTGCACCAGCAACTACAACAGCTCCTGCTACAACAACGATGACAGCACCAGCAACTACAACAACTGCTGCTCTGACAACAACGTCAGCAGCAACTACAACAACTGCTTCTCCGACAACATCAGCAACCAAAGTGCCAACAGTTCCTGCTACAACAATGATGACAGCACCAGCAACTACAACAACTGCTGCTCCGACAACATCAGCAACCACAGTGCCAACAGCTCCTCCTACAACAGAGACAACAGCACAGCAATGACAACAGCTCCTGTTATGACAACAACTGCTGCTCCAGCAACATCAAAACAACACAGCTCCTGCAACAACAACAGCGGCAGTACCAACACCAACGACAGCAGCGACAACAACAGCAGCAGCAGCAGCAGCAACAACAACTCTTGCACCAGCAACTACAACAGCTCCTGCTACAACAACGATGACAGCACCAGCAACTACAACAACTGCTGCTCTGACAACAACGTCAGCAGCAACTACAACAACTGCTTCTCCGACAACATCAGCAACCAAAGTGCCAACAGTTCCTGCTACAACAATGATGACAGCACCAGCAACTACAACAACTGCTGCTCCGACAACATCAGAACCACAGTGCCAACAGCTCCTCCTACAACAGAGACAACAGCACCAGCAATGACAACAGCTCCTGTTATGACAACAACTGCTGCTCCAGCAACATCAACAACAACAGCTCCTGCAACAACAACAGCGGCAGTACCAACAACACACTACAGCAGCAACAACAACAGCAGCAGCAGCAACGACAACTCTTGCACCAACGACAGCAGCAGCAACTACAACAGCTCATGCTGCACAACGCAGCAGCACAACTACAACAACTCCTGTTGCAACAACTGCAGCACCTACAACAAATGCTGCCCTGACCACAACAACGACAACAGCCCCTATACAACAACAAGGGCAGTACCAACAACAACAACAGCAGTGACAACAACAGCACGCACAACACTCTTGCTCCAACGACAGCAGCGACTACAACAACTGCTTCTCCGACAACGACAACAGTGCCAACAGCTCCTCCTACAACAGTGACAACAGCACCAGCAACGACAACAGCTCCTGTTATGACAACAGCTGCAGTACCAACAACAACAACAGCAGCAACAACAACAGCAGCAGCAGACAACAACTCTTGCTCCAACAACAACAACAGCACCAGCAACTACAACAGCTCCTGCTGCAACAATGACAACTGCTGCTCTGACCACAACAATGACAACAGCTTCTGCTACAACAACAGCAGTACCAACAACAATGACAGCAGCGACAACAACTGCTGCTCCGACAACAATAATGACAACAGCACCTGCTATGACAACAACAGGAATACCAACAACAACTCTGCTCCAACAACAACGACAACAGCAACTACAGCAACTGCTTCTCTGACAACATCAATGACGACAGTGCCAACAGCTCCTGCTGCAACAATGACGACAGCACCAGAAACTACAACAGGTCCTGTTGCGACAACGACTACTGCAACTACAACAACTGCTTCTCCGACATCAGCGACAGCAGTGCCAACAGCTCCTGCTACAACAACAAATGGGAATACCAACAACAACGACAACAGCAACAACAACACGAGCAGCAACAACAACAACTCTTGCTCCAACAACGACGACAGCAACAACTGCAACAACTGCTTCTCCGACCACATCAATGTCAACAGCTCCTGCTACAACAACAAACACAATACCAAGAACAACGACAGGAGCAAACAACAACAGCAGCAGCAACAACAACAACTCTGCTCCAACAACAACGACAGCAGCGACTACAAACAACTGGTTCTCTGGCAACAACAACGACAACAGTGCCAACAGCTCCTGCTACAACAGTGACGACAGCACCAGCAACTACAACAACTGCTGCTCTGACAACAACATCAGCAGCAACTACAACAACTGCTTCTCCGACAACATCAGCAACCACAGTGCCAACAGTTCCTGCTACAACAACGATGACAGCACCAGCAACTACAACAACTGCCGCTCTGACAAGAACATCAGCAGCAGCTACAACAACTGCTGCTCCGACAACATCAATGACAACAGTGCCAACAGCTCCTCCTACAACAGAGACAACAGCACCAGCAATGACAACAGCTCCTGTTATGACAACAACTGCTGCTCCAACAACATCAACAACAACAGCTCCTGCAACAACAACAACAGCAGCAGCAAACAACAACTCTTGCACCAACAACAACAGCAGCAGCAACTACAACAACGATGACAGCACCAGCAACTACAACAACTCCTGTTGCAACAACTGCAGCACCTATAACAAATGCTGCTCTGACTACAACGACAACAGCCCCTGTTACAACAACAAGGGCAGTACCAACAACAACGACAGCAGCGACAACAACTCTTGCTCCAACATCGACAGCAGCGACTACAACAACTGCTTCTCCGACAACGACAACAGTGCCAACAGCGTCTCCTATAACAGCGACAACAGCACCAGCAACGACAACAGCTCCTGTTATGACAACAGCAGCAGTACCAACAACGACAGCAGCGACAACAGCAGCAGCAGCAACAACTCTTGCTCCAACAACGACAGCACCAGCAGCTACAACAGCTCCTGCTGCAACAATGACAACTGCTGCTCTGACCACAACAATGACAACAGCTTCTGCTACAACGACAGCAGTACCAACAACGACAGCAGCAACAACAACTGCTGCTCCGACAACAACAATGACAACAGCACCTGCTATGACAACAACAGGAATACCAACAACAACTCTTGCTCCAACAACAACAACAGCAACTACAGCAACTGCTTCTCTGACAACATCAACGACGACAGTGCCAACAGCTCCTGCTGCAACAATAACGACAGCGCCAGAAACTACAACAGCTCATGTTGCGACGACTGCAGCAACGACAACAACTGTTCTTCTCGACAACATCAGCGACAACAGTGCCAACAGCTCCTGCTACAACAACAACATGCCAAACACAACAACAATGACAACAGCAACAACTTAACACAAGCAGCGACAACAGCAACATCTTGCTCCAACAACAACGACAGCAGCGACTACAACAACTGCTTCTCTGCAACAACAAGACACATGCCAACAGCTCCTGCTCAACAATAACGACAGCAGCCAGAAACTACAACAAGCTCTTGTGACAACGACTGCAGCAACACAACAACTGCTCTCCAACAATCAGCACAACATCAACAGCTCCTGCTACAACAACAGGCAATACCAACAACAATGACAAGCAACAACAACACAACACGCACAGCAACTCAGCTCACACAACAAACAGCACACAACAACGCTCTCAACACAAACAACAGCCAACATCCTACGTACAACAATGTGCAGTACAAACAACAACAACGCTGTTGTGACAACACTGCAGAAACGACAATAACTCTCGCTCCAACAACAAAGACAGCAGCAAGCTACAACAACTGCTTCTCTGACAACAACAACACAGCAACCAACAGCCCGCTCACAAACAAGCATCACCAACAACGACGTCAGCTACCCTGCTGTGACAAAACGACTGCTGCCTACCGACATAGCAACACTCATGACAGCGACAACAACCATAAGTCCTGGCCAACAAACAACAACTGCTGCTGCCAGACACCAACGACCAGCATCAACTTACAAACAACTGCTGCTCCGACACACGCGACAGCAGCGACGACAACCCAAAGTCCTGCTCCAACAACAACAACTGCTGCTCCAACAACAACAACAACACAGTATGACAACAACTGCTGCTCCGACAACAACAGACAGCAGCGACAACAACCACAGGTCCTGCTCCAACAACAACAACAACTGCTCCAACAACAACGAACAGCAGGACGACAACCACAATCCTGCTCCGACAAAACGACAGCAGGACAACAACAGCAGCAACGACTCCTGCTCCAACAACTGCTGCTCGACAACATGACAAACAGCAGCGACGACAACCACAAGTCCTGCTCCAACAACAACAAAACAACACATCTGCTACTCTGACAACAACCACAAGTCCTGCTCCAACAACAACTTCTGCTCAAACAACACGAAACAGTCAACGACAACCAAACAAGTCCTGCTCCAACAACAACTGCTGCTCCGATTACAACAACATAGCAACGACGACAACCACAAGTCCTGCTCCAACAACAATGACAGCAGCGACGACAACAACTGCTGCTCCAGCAACAACAACGACAGCAGCGACGACAACCTCAGGTCCTACTCCAACAACAACAACTACTGCTCCAATAACAACAACGACAGCAGCAACGACAAACATAAGTCCTGCTCCGACAACAACGACAGCAGTGACAACAACAGCAGCAACAATGACTCCTGCTCCACCAACAACAACTGCTGCTCCAACAACAACAACAACAGCAGTGATGACAACAACTGCTGCTCCGACAACAACAACGACAGCAGCGACAACAACCACAGGTCCTGCTCCAACAACAACTACTGCTCCAACAACAACGACAGCAGCGACGACAACCACAAGTCCTGCTCCGACAACGACAGCAGTGACAACAACAGCAGCAACGACTCCTGCTCCAACAACTGCTGCTTCGACAACAATGACAACAGCAGCGACGACAACCACAAGTCCTGCTCCAACAACAACAATAACATCTGCTACTCTGACAACAACCACAAGTCCTGCTCCAACAACAACAACTTCTACTCAAACAACGACGACAGCAGCAACGACAACCACAAGTCCTGCTCCAACAACAACTGCTGCTCCAATTACAACAACAATAGCAGTGACGACAACCACAAGTCCTGCTCCAACAACAATGACAGCAGCGACGACAACAACTGCTGCTCCAGCAACAACAACGACAGCAGCGACACAACCACAGGTCCTACTCCAACAACAACAACTACTGCTCCAATAACAACAACGACAGCAGCGACGACAACCACAAGTCCTCCTCCGACAACAACGACAGCAGTGACAACAACAGCACCAACAACAACGACTCCTGCTCCTCCAACAACAACAACAACTGCTGCTCCCACTACAACATCAACAGCAGCGACGACAACCACAGGTCCTGCTCCAACAACAACAATAACAACTGCTGCTCCGACAACAACCACAGCAGCGATGACAACCACAAGTCCTGCTCCAACAACAACTGCTGCACCCACAACACCGACAGCAGCAACTACAACAACTGCTGCTCCGACAACGACGACAGCAGCGATGACAACCACAAGTAGCACTCCAACAACAACAACAACTGCTGCTCCAACAACAACAACAACAGCAGCGACGACAACAACTGCTGCTCCGACAACAACGACGACAGCAGCGACAACAACCACAGGTCCTGCTCCAACAACAACAACTACTGCTCCAACAACAACGACAGCAGCAACGACGACAACCACAAGTCCTGCTCCGACAACAATGACAGCAGTGACAACAACAGCAGCAACAACAACGACTCCTGCTCCAACAACAACAACTGCTGCTCTGACAACAAGGACGACAGCAGTGACGACAACCACAAGTCCTGCTCCAACAACAACAACAACTACTGCTCCAACAACGACGACGACAGCAGCATCAACAACCACAAGTCCTGCTCCAACAACAATGACAGCAGCGACGACAACAACTGCTGCTCCAGCAACAACAACGACAGCAGCGACGACAACCACAGGTCCTACTCCAACAACAACAACTACTGCTCCAATAACAACAACGACAGCAGCGACGACAACCACAAGTCCTCCTCCGACAACAATGACAGCAGTGACAACAACAGCAGCAACAACAACGACTCCTGCTCCTCCAACAACAACAACTGCTGCTCCCACTACAACATCAACAGCAGCGACGACAACCACAGGTCCTGCTCCAACAACAACAATAACAACTGCTGCTCCGACAACAACCACAGCAGCGATGACAACCACAAGTCCTGCTCCAACAACAACTGCTGCACCCACAACACCGACAGCAGCAACTACAACAACTGCTGCTCCGACAACGACGACAGCAGCGATGACAACCACAAGTAGCACTCCAACAACAACAACAACTGCTGCTCCAACAACAACAACAACAGCAGCGATGACAACAACTGCTGCTCCGACAACAACGACGACAGCAGTGACAACAACCACAGGTCCTGCTCCAACAACAACAACTACTGCTCCAACAACAACGACAGCAGCAACGACGACAACCACAAGTCCTGCTCCGACAACAATGACAGCAGTGACAACAACAGCAGCAACAACAACGACTCCTGCTCCAACAACAACAACTGCTGCTCTGACAACAAGGACGACAGCAGTGACGACAACCACAAGTCCTGCTCCAACAACAACAACAACTACTGCTCCAACAACGACGACGACAGCAGCATCAACAACCACAAGTCCTGCTCCGACAACGACAGCAGTGACAACAACAGCAGCAACAACAATGACTCCTGCTCCGACAACAACAACTGCTGCTCTGACAACAAGGACGACAGCAGCGACAACAATAGCAACAACAACAACAGCAGTCACAACAACAACTCTTGCTCCAACGACCGCAGAAACTACTGAAACAACTGCTGCTCCAACGACAACAATGACAACAGCTCCTGCTATGACGACAACAACGACAGAAGCATCGACAACCACAAGTCCTGCTCCGACAATAACGACAGCAGTGACAACAACAGCAGCAACAACATCGACTCCTACTCCAACAACAACAACTGCTGCTCTGACAACAACGACGACAGCAGGGACAACCACAAGTCCTGCTCCAATGACAACAACAACTGCTGCTCCCACTACGTCGACAGCAGCAACGACAACCACAAGTCCTGCTCCAACAACAACTGCTGCTGCTCCAACAACAACAACCACAGTAGCGATGACAACCACAAGTCCTGCTCCAATAACAACAACTGCTGCCCCGACTACAACGATGACAGCAGCGACGACAACCACAAGTCCTGCTCCAACAACAAGCACAACTGCTCCTCCGACAACAGCAACCACAACAGCAACAACAGCTCCTGCTACAACAACCATGACAGCAGCGACGACAACCATAACTGCTGATTCGACAACAGCAGTGACAACAGCAACAACAGCTCCTGCTACGACAACAACAGCAACAGCGACAACAACCACGACTGCTGCTCTGACAACAACAACATCAGCAACAACAACTCCTGCTATGATGACAACAGCGACAACAACCACAACTGCTGCCCCAACAACAACGACACCAGCAACAACAGCTCCAGCTACAACAACAACGACAGCAGCGACAACAACCACAACTGCTGCTCCAACAATGACACCAACAACAACAGCTCCTTCTACAACAACAACGACAGCAGCAACAACAACCACAACTGCTGCTCTGACAACAGCAATGACAGCAGCGCCAACAACAGCACTTTCTGCTACAACAACACCAGGAGCAACATCAACCACTATGGCAACAAGACCACCTGCCACAACAACAACATCAGTTGTGGTACCAACAACAACCACAACAACTGCTGCAACTGCTGCAACTGCTGCACCTGCAACTGCTGCACCTGCAACTGCAGTACTTGTAACAGTAATGGTGTCTTTCAGATCTGTTCAAAGCACATTTACATCTGACTTGCTGAATCCATCATCTCAAGCTTTTCAAAATCGATCTTCAATGATAAAGAGACAGGTAAGTCTCACCCTTCAAACACAATCACCCTCTGAATTAACTTGTCAGAGATCAAGTCCTCACTCAAAGAACTGGAATGTCATTTTCATTGTAATCGTGTTATATTAATTAGGCACCAATAAGATACTTACCAGTTCCTTTTTTTAGCGGAGAGGAGCGAGAAATTTTGTTCGTATGTATTTTTATAACTACTGTGTACTGTTGGGGTAGAGTACTGGCAAACCAAACAATTACCTTACATGATAAGTTCCACAGAATATCAGTGTTGTTAACACTATTTTCTCCAAACTTTTGTTTTCCAGTCCTGTGCCCTGAAAATACTTCTTTTTGCTTCTTTTAAATTTTACTTCTTTGTTCCCCATTTTTAAGTACCTCATTAATCCCTGATTCATACAATGAGATTACACTGTAAATCACAAACTGTATTATCTAAAGTGTTTCCGATGTTAACAGCGATAACACTATATAATACAACACTAGGTGAATTAATCCCCCCATTTTATCAGTGATACTACATCTTGAAATATATTTTCATAACATGTTGTTGAGGTACACTATCTACAATAACATTGCCAATTCCTTAAGTAAAATCGTTGCCACCAGGAAAGGGAACAGATGTCATCTATTCTTCTAATCCCTTTACTGGTGTCCACTGTCCATCATTATCTAACCTCCTGTTTGCTTCAGAACAAAAAATACAGAAAGCATGGGAAAATCTGTAAACACTCAACTTCATGCTTACTAGACTGTCTACATATTGAATATTAAAAACATGCCACTTATTTAAATTTTGAGAAGCAATTGACAACAGACATCAAGAGGGATATACAAATATACATGCACATTTCATGTACACACAGTTTATTGTTGTAATTCAAATGTTGTTGAAAAATTGTTTAAATGCAATTTGTTTTCTGTTTCTATAGCTTACACCTTTTTTCCAAAGAAACTTCACTTCCTTCGGGTCCTTGGATGTGGTGGAATTCAGGTAATTTGTCAAGACTTCACTTGTTACAATTTAAGACTAGTGGCCTAAACATGATTTTTCAAACAATATGTTTTGTTTCTCCTTCTACAGAAATGGATCAGTCATCAACTTTATGAACGTTAACTTCGAAAACACAAGTGTTCCTAACAATACTGAGATTGCGAGTGTTTTGATCAGAGCAGCTTCAAGTGTCAGTGGCTTCGACATTGAAGGCAGCTCCATCATCATCAACAGAACTGGTAAGTAACTTTGACCGCTACTTGATCACAAATTTCAAAAGTTACACAACAGTGCACAACTGTTTGTTAAACTTTGTATAAATAAGAAAGCTGACAGTGCAATGTTTTGACACATTTATCATGTATACAAAGACCCTTGAAAACTTAATGCATGGGATCAGAGTAGGGGTGATCAGTGACCTGCATTTGTTACTACCTTTAATTTACTACCTTTGCTCCGACAACAATGGCAACAGTGACAACAACAGCAGCAACAACAACTCCTGCTCCAACAACAACAACTGCTGCTCCGACAACGACGACAGCAGCAACGACAACCACAGCAACCACAGGTCTTGCTCCAACAACAACAACATCTACTGCTCCAACAACAACGACAGCAGCGACAACAACCACAAGTCCTGCTCCGACAACAACGACAGCAGTGACAACAACAGCAGCAACAACAACGACTCCTACTCCAACAACAACAACTGCTGCTCTGACAATGACGACAGCAGGGACAACCACAAGTCCTGCTCCAGCGACAGCAACAACTGCTGCTCCCACTACGTCGACAGCAGCAACGACAACCACAAGTCCTGCTCCAACAACAACTGCTGCTCCCACTACGTCGACAGCAGCAACGACAACCACAAGTCCTGCTCCAACAACAACTGCTGCTGCTCCAACAACAACCACAGTAGCGACGACAACCACAAGTCCTGCTCCAACAACAACAACTGCTGCTCTGACTACAACGATGACAGCAGCGACAACAACCACAAGTCCTGCTCCAACAACAAGCACAACTGCTCCTCCGACAACAGCAACCACAACAGCAACAACAGCTCCTGCTACGACAACAATGGCAGCAGCAACAACAACTACAACTGCTTCTCCCACAACAATGACACCAGCAACAACAGCTCCTGCTACAACAACCATGACAGCAGCGACAACAACCACAACTGCTGCCCCAACAACAGCAATGACAACAGCAACAACAGCTCCTGCTACGACAACAACAGCAGCGACAACAACCACAACTGCTGCTCCGACAACAACGACACCAGCAACAACAGCTCCTGCTTTGACAACAACGACAGCAGCGACAACAACCACAACTGCTGCTCCAACAACAACGACACCAACAACAACAGCTCCTTCTACAACAACAACGACAGCAGCAACAACAACCACAACTGCTGCTCTGACAACAGCAATGACAGCAGCGCCAACAGCTCCTGCTATGACAACAACGACAGCAGCGTCAACAACCACAACTGCTGCTCTGACTTCAACAATGACACCAGCTCCTGCTTCGACAACAATGACAGCAACGACAACAACAGCACTTTCTGCTACAACAACACCAGGAGCAACATCAACCACTATGGCAACAAGACCACCTGCCACAACAACAACATCAGTTTGTGGTACCAACAACAACCACTGTGGGATCAACAACACCACCAGGAGCAACATCAACCACTGTGGCAGCAACACCTGCTCCAGTGACTGCAGCAACAACACCTGCTCCAGCAACAGCAGTGACTGCAGGAACAGCACCTGCTCCAGTGACTGAAGTGACAACACCTGCTCCAGCAACAGCAGTGACTGCAGCAACAGCACCTGCTCCAGTGACTGCAGCGACAACACTTGCTCCAGTGACTGAAGTGACAACACCTGCTCCAGCGACAGCAGCGACTGCAGCAACAGCACCTGCTCCAGTGACTGCAGCGACAACACTTGCTCCAGCGACAGCAGCGACTGCAGCAACTGCACCTGCTCCAGTGACTGTAGCGACAGCACCTGCTCCAGCAACAGCAGTGACTGCAGCAACAGCACCTGCTCCAGTGAATGAAGCGACAACACCTGCTCCAGCGACAGCAGTGACTGCAGCAACAGCACCTGCTCCAGTGACTGAAGTGACAACACCTGCTCCAGCGACAGCAGCGACTGCAGCAACAGCACCTGCTCCAGTGACTGCAGCGACAACACCTGCTCCAGTGACTGCAGCAACAGCACCTGCTCCAGTGACTGAAGTGACAACACCTGCTCCAGCGACAGCAGCAACTGCACCTGCTCCAGTGACTGCAGCGACAGCACCTGCTCCAGTGACTGAAGTGACAACACCTGCTCCAGCGACAGCAGCAACTGCACCTGCTCCAGTGACTGTAGCGACAGCACCTGCTCCAGTGACTGAAGTGACAACACCTGCTCCAGCGACAGCAGCAACTGCACCTGCTCCAGTGACTGCAGCACAGCACCTGCTCCAGTGACTGAAGTGACAACACCTGCTCCAGCGACAGCAGCAACTGCACCTGCTCCAGTGACTGCAGCAACAGCACCTGCTCCAGTGACTGCAGCAACAGCACCTGCTCCAGTGACTGAAGTGACAACACCTGCTCCAGCGACAGCAGCAACTGCACCTGCTCCAGTGACTGCAGCGACAGCACCTGCTCCAGCACAGCAGTGACTGTAGCAGCAACAACTGCTCCAGCAACAGCAGTAACTGTAGCAGCAACACCTGCTCCAGCAACAGCAGTAACTGCAGCACCAGCACCTGCGCCAGTGACTGTAGCACCAGCACCTGCTCCAATGCCATCGCCTGCAGCACCAACTTATAATTTATCAGCAGACTTGCCAGCAGAACCTTTTACAGAAGAACTCAGGAATCGCAGCAGCCCTAGATTCAGAGAGCTTGCGGAACGAGTTACAAGTACGGTGAGTAATTTTTCAAATTGATTTTTTTTTTCATAGACTGTCTGTTGTGCGTAAATAATTGGACAGAATGTTTTAGTTAACAGACAAAACGTTGTTGCTAAATGATAGTTGAATATTAATTGCAGTCAGATGTGATTTTCTCTTTAAAGAGATGCTGCACACTTAAACGTGTTTAAATGATATTACTGTACTGTGATGAAACCCATTCATGCTAGTGTCAATCTTTACATCTGCCTACTTGAGGGCTACTCAAGGTCTTTTGTTGCTTTCTTTTTCCAGTGCAACATCATATACAGAGAGAGATTTGGTCGTCGGTTTTCTGAGTGCTTGGTGAGAGAGTTCAGGTAAAACATTTCTCTAATGGCTTTGTGTGTTTGTACAACTCTCTATGCAGGGTTATGGTCTTAAGATTGGCATCTTCCAGTGTTGATAGTGTCATGTCT
Organism: Lutjanus argentimaculatus; assembly: GCA_034769285.1. Classification (NCBI taxonomy): domain Eukaryota; kingdom Metazoa; phylum Chordata; class Actinopteri; order Lutjaniformes; family Lutjanidae; genus Lutjanus; species Lutjanus argentimaculatus. The sequence goes on along the minus strand of JAWZSL010000076.1, from coordinate 903,012 downwards.
AAATTATATAAGACACACAGAAACAGAATCATTTCATATCATTACTTGACATTTGTCCCTTTTGGTTTTATGATACAGACCGATTCAAGCTCGAGTGAATGGAACCCAGGCAGACATCGCGGTTGTGTTCAATCAGTCTACTCCTACTTCAGAACTCCCACAGAACACTGCTGTTGCTCAAACTTTGATTGACGCTGTAAATAATTCTAGCAGTAACTTCAGCGTGAGCTTCAGTGCCTCTTCAGTCCAAGTACTAGGTGAGTAAACGCAGCACGATGTTTCACTGTAATCAGCTCCTATATGTCTGTGAAACTGGCACCAAAATCTGTTTGACATCAAACAAGGGTTTTAAAGTCGTGTGGGGACAAATTCTCGTGTACTTATTCTTTCAAAAAATGTTTTCACAGCTGGTCCGGTCCCTGCAACTGCTGCACCTGCAACTGCTGCACCTGCAAATACCACAGCTGCAACTGCTGCACCTGCAACTGCTGCACCTCCAACTGCAGCACTTGTAACAGTAATGGTGTCTTTCAGATCTGTTCAAAGCACATTTACATCTGACTTGCTGAATCCATCATCTCAAGCTTTTCAAAATCGAGCTTCAATGATAAAGGGACAGGTAAGTCTCACCCTTCAAACACAATCACCCTCTGAATTAACTTGTCAGAGATCAAGTCCTCACTCAAAGAACTGGAATGTCATTTTCATTGTAATCGTGTTATATTAATTAGCACCAATAAGATACTTACCAGTTCCTTTTTTTAGGGAGAGGAGCGAGAAATTTTGTTCGTATGTATTTTTATAACTACTGTGTACTGTTGGGGTAGAGTACTGGCAAACCAAACAATTACCTTACATGATAAGTTCCACAGAATATCAGTGTTGTTAACACTATTTTCTCCAAACTTTTGTTTTCCAGTCCTGTGCCCTGAAAATACTTCTTTTTGCTTCTTTTAAATTTTACTTTTGTTCCCCATTTTTAAGTACCTCATTAATCCCTGATTCATACAACGAAATTACACTGTAAATCACAAACTGTATTATCTTAAGTGTCACCAATGTTAACATCAGTAACACTATATAATACAACACTAGGTGAATTAATCCCCCCATTTTATCAGTGATACTACATCTTGAAATATATTTTCATAACATGTTGTTGAGGTACACTATCTACAATAACATTGCCAATTCCTTAAGTAAAATCGTTGCCACCAGGAAAGGGAACAGATGTCATCTATTCTTCTAATCCCTTCACTGGTGTCCACTGTCCATCATTATCTAACCTCCTGTTGGGAAAATCTGTAAACACTCACCTTCACACTTACTAGACTGTCTACATATTGAACATTAAAACAATGCCACTTAAGGCATCTGCTAAATATTATGTACACTAGATTTAGTAAAGATTCTAAAATTGCCGTTCTCGCCCTTGACGCTCAAAAGGCCTTTGATCAAGTTGAGTGGTCATACATACTGGCTGCAATAAGGGAGTTCGGTTTGGGGGAGAATTTTGCCTCCTGGGTCAAAATGCTATATGCCCCTCCTACTGCCTCAGTTATCACTAACAACAACAGATCCCCTGCTTTCACATTACAACGATCCTGCCGACAGGGCTGCCCCCTCAGCCCATTATTATTTGCTGTTGCAATGGAACCCCTCGCCATCAGTATCAGGAATCACCCTTCTATTGCCCCATTAATCTTGGGGGGAGTTGACCATCGCATCTCGCTATATGCGGATGATGTGATTTTGTTTTTGTCCCACCCAGAAGATTCCCTCCCCCCTTTGTTAGGACTCATTGAAAAATTTGGTGAAATTTCTGGGTACACTGTAAATTGGGATAAAAGTGAATTCATGCCCCTTACAGGTGATCTGGACCCGAATTTTCTTAAAAACCTGTCATTTAAAATTGTCACAGATAAAATCAAGTACTGAGGAGTTACAATTCCTAAAGACCCCAAGTTAATTTATAAATTGAATTTTCTGGATATGATTGACAAGTTAAAATCCAACATTGAATCCTGGAGACTGTTACCATTATCTCTGATAGGTCACGTCAATGCAATTAAAATGGTAGTGTAACTCTTCCCAGATTCCTCTACCTCTTCCAGAATCTACCTGTTTTTTTGCCCAAATCCTTTTTTAAATTATTAGATTCATTCATTTTACCTTTTGTGTGGGGTTTCAAAGCACATCGTATTTCTAAAAAACATTTAACTAAACCCAAATCAGTTGGTGGCCTCAGTCTACCAAACTTCTGCCACTACTACTGGGCTGCGAATTGTAGAGCATTAATGTATTGGCAAAACGCACATCAAGGTAATGTTAGTGCCTCCATCCCGTCATGGCTTGCAATCGCACAAAGTCTCCCTATTAGCTCTATGCAAGCCCTCCTCTTCTCCTCAGCTCAGCCCCTAAAATCCATTGCTGGAAATAATTTCATAGTTACAAGCTCTTTAAAAATTTGGTATCAAATAAGGAAATCGTTTAGCCTGCCTGAGATCTCCACCTATACCCTCTCTACTGAAACCACACTTTTCCACCCTCACTGTCTGATGATGCTTTTCTGCTCTGGGTGAACAAGGGTATCGTCACCATTGGGGACCTTTATCTCAATAAGACTTTTGCTACCTTTACTCAGCTGAAAGGGAAATATACACTGTCAGATACGCACTTCTTCGTTATCTGCAGGTTAGAGACTTCGCCCGTAAAAACATTCCTCATTTTCAGTCGTTGCCAGCTCCCACTGAACTGTACACTCTTTTGAATCGACCCCCTGACTCTAAGAGACTTGTTTCACGATTTGTTGATCTTTTTACCTCACTTAATCCGACTTCAACCCAACACTTAAAAGAAGCTTGGGAAAAGGACTTATCTTTGTCAATAAGTGACAGTGACTGGGAAACTTATCTTGGTGATATTCACAGATGCTCAATAAATTCAAGACACCAACTCATTCAATTTAAAGTTATCCACAGGCTACATTATTCTTGTACTAAACTTCACTCTTTCTACCCTTCTGTATCCCCAATCTGCTCAAAATGCAAATCAGCTGAGGGAACCCTGGGCATCTCTTTTGGTTTTGTCCCAAATTAAACCAGTTTTGGTCTGATATTTTCAAGTGTTTTTCTGAGGTATATAAGTGTAATATTTCTCCAGACCCACGCACTGCAATTTTAGGTGGCTCTTGACACCTTTCTATGCTCACCAATGTGCACCGTAAAACTTTACAATATGGTATGGTCATTGCAAAAAGGAACATCTTAACTCAGTGGAAAGGTGATGAGGTACCTTCCTTTAAGGCCTGGCTTTCAGAAGTCACCAGTTTGTTACATATGGAAAGGATCCGACATAATGTCTCTCTCAGCACTGCTACTTTTGACAAGATGTGGCAACCATTCTTTATTATATTTGTCAAGAATGACCTAACAGTAATAGTTATGCTTCACTCACATCTTTCTCTGTCAACGTAACTTTATGTTTCTGATTTTTACATAATGCCGGGTACGGTCTGTATGTCAAGGTGTGTATTGTTTCTGAGCAGGTTTTTTTTTTTTTTCCTTTCTTTCTTTCTTTTCTTTTCTTTTTTTTCTGTCTGGGCATCTATATTGTGTGTTTGTTCATGAACACTTGTTCAATGTCGTGCTTTTCTTATTGTGCCACAGTATGCCTGTTGACCCATTTTATATATTGAAAAATCATAAATAAAATATTGAAAAAAAAACAAAAAAACAATGCCACTTATTTAAATTTTGAGAAGCAATTGACGACAGACATCAAGAGGGATATACAAATATACATGCACATCTCATGCACACAGTTTATTGTTGTAATTCAAATGTTGTTGAAAAATTGTTTAAATACAATTTGTTTTCTGTTTCTGTAGCTTACACCTTTTTTCCAAGGTAACTTCTCCTCCTTCAGGTCCTTGGATGTGGTGCAATTCAGGTAATTTGTCAAGACTTCACTTGTTACAATTTAAGACTAGTGGCCTAAACATGATTTTTCAAACAATATGTTTTGTTTCTCCTTCTACAGAAATGGATCAGTCATCAACTTTATGAACATCAACTTTGACAGCACAAATGTTCCTAATAACACTGAGATTGCGAATGTTTTGATCGGCGCAGCCTCAAGTGTCAGTGGCTTCGACATTGAAAGCAGCTCCATCATTGTCAATGGAATTGGTAAGTAACTTTGAGCGCTACTTGATCAAAAATTTCAAAAGTTACACAACAGTGCACAACTGTTTGTTAAACTGATGTTTTCTTTTCTTTTTTTTTTCCTCATTTACAGTTTCAAGTGGAGTGAGCAACCAGATCAGTCTCATCACCGCATCCTGCCTGGTACTGTTGTCATGGCTACTGTCAAGCCAGCAATAGCATCAATGCTGATTTCCAGCAGACTTTCATCAGAACATGATTGCCATCACTGGTATGAAAAGGGGCTTGCTAGTAAAAATCCGAGTTTCATGACTGTATTAAGTGTTGTATGGCTTCAGATAAACTTGCAAATTTAACTTTGTACTGACTGGACACAGTAACGACAACAGATTATTCTGTCGAACTGAACACGTTTCCAGGATCCTGGAACAGAAGGACACAGCTGACTTTAAGCACCTGGACCACTGAATCACCACTAGACCACTAAGCCAAACAGCATGTCCTGTTAAGTCCTCGGAGATTATGGCACTATGGCACTATTAATTTCTTAGTCTTCTTTCAAATATATGTAAGTTTGTTTGGAATTTGTATAAGCACTTATCGGTATAATATTAATCTATTGTTTTACTATGCACTTACAATTTTCTAACCCATGTAATATCCAAATGCAAGTAAAATTGTTGAGGTTTTCATATGCAGCGTAGCAACATAACAGCTCCACAGAGAGCATACTGTAAAGGGAATAAATGTCTCAAATTAAATGAAGGAACACATGCAGCTCATAATGCTGCCCACCCCAACCCTGAACCAATGCATCAAGATTTATGAAGGGTTGTGGTATACATGATATATTATGTCACAAACAATGCACTGTCAACTTTCTTATTTATACAAAGTATATTTATGTAATCATGCATAGCTGTATTCTGTGAGATTTCTTGCCGTTTGTATAATTTCTGTCAACAATGATCAGAATACAAAAACTCTGCAGAATTTAAAATGGTCCCTTGTGTGATGTTTTGCAGTTGTAAAGAGAAAGTGTTTCATGTCAGGAGCGTCAAATGATAGGTGATGTTTTTAGACGATGAAACCCTGCCCTGTGAGCAGGTGTATAATTATACATCACAATAGTGTCTTCCAATGAACCAGTCTCAGCCTTTTGTTATGTCAGTTTGTTCACAAATAGAGAACTGGGAGTGGTGCATAGTTTACTTTGGCTATGAGATTAGAATTTTTCGGATACCACGAGACAGTCTGAAGGAGGTGTTGTTCTTAAACTTCACGTCAGACTCAAAAAACAACATTAACTCACAGCTCTAAAAAAATGTATTTTAATAGACAGGTTGCCAGACAAGAGTTATCAAAGTAACAATGTTTCCCATAAATCTAAGAAACTTGCACTCGTACTTACATTCACAAATTTCTTTTTCAAATTGATAAAGAGAGAAGAAGAACATGCTGCAGTGTGGTCAGTAAAGGTCTTTCACAAAATTAAAAAAAATCAAGTTTTGTGACACAAATGCTTAAGCAGTAAGCTAATTAGCTAGTAAGTCCTAGCAAGACGTATATTTTTGTGTTTGTCATAGATGGCAAAATCTCTCCACTGGCTTTTGTTTTGTAAGAGGAAAAGAAGATAGACAAAAGATGTTAGAATTGTGGTGGGCTGCAGTTTTGACTGTTATTGAAACACCTAAAATTTCCCCTTTGGGGAATCAGTAATGGCTCAAATTATTTTTGAACAGCAGCTTCACCCACCCAAGAAATAATAACCAAATACTAAAATGTGATTTTTTTTTTTTTTTTTCCATCTGGAAAGTTTGCGAGGTGATAAAAGGAACCAATATCCTCAACAATTAAAAACACAAGTCAAAGGAGTTATGTCACAGATTTGTGTTACAGCACAGATATGATCATCATCATGCTAAAGTATCGCAAAGCAGTAGCACAACAACTCGATATAGGTCCTAAAACCGATGAACTGCTCCAATAGTGTCTGTTATACAGCAAAATCTATCTAAACATTTCTATTGTTATAATTGTAATAACTTTATTTACATAGTACTTTTAAAAACTGAGTTTATAAAGTGATTTGACAGACAAAGCAAAGACAAAGATAAGCTAAAATTGAGCACAATAAGCAAAAGACACAAAAACAAAGATGAAAATAGTAGAAGACAGAGCAATAAAAGGATGAGGATTAAAAATATAATATAAAATTAAATTAATAGATATAAACATATAAAAAGAACAAGGACAAAGAAAACATCATCACATAATGTTAACTTAGAAAGAATACAAAGAAGACATCACTTGAAGGCCAATCTATAAAAATGGGTTTTAAGCAGTAAAAGATGTCACTGATTCTGCAAGCCTCATCTCCTCTGGCAGGTTGTTCCAAAGCATGGTTGCCTTTAGATTTAAACCTCGACCTCAGAACAGCCAGGAGGGCCCTGCCTGAGGATCTAAGGCTGCGTACCGGCTCACATGGAACCAACACTCCAACGAGCCCCTAAATTCGGTGGCCCAAACCTAAACTTATGTAAATGCAAAACAGAAAAGGCAATTCAACTCAACTTAACACAGTTCGTCTTAACTTTGAGACTTGTGTTGTCTACTTTTCTCATGAACTGCGATGAGGTGTTTCCTGAAGGTATTGTTTCAACAACAAGTTGGACTTCTCGACTAGTACAGGAAACTGGTGACACGCGGTAGTACTTCATGTTCCAGATGTATCACATTCTAATCATTCAAACTCCTGTTTCTATTTATTCATTACCTTTTTGCTTTGTCATAGTCTGCCCTTTCCGTGTCTGTTTCTTCTGTAAGGACAGCATTAGCATTTTTGAGTAGACACATTAGCAACCAGCTCATCGAGCACTGTTCCTGTCACATCTATTGGAAAACTTCTAAAATCCTGCTCGTTTAGTGTATTGAATTGGACAAAGCGTTGTTTTGTTGCTTAAGAATTTAACTTTTTATTTGTTAGATTTAAAATCTTTTCAACTAATTAGTCAATATTTAGTATAAATAGCCCAACACATTACAAATACTTTGAAAAAGCACATTGTGAGCCAGAGCTGAAGCAACTGATTAGATAATCATATTAATCTGCAACAGTTCTTTCACCAGAAAGTCCAAAATGTTTCTGGTTCCCACCTCTTAAATATGAAGACGCCTTGGCTACTTTTTTCTATCTTATAGACCAAACTTTTCATTGATAATGAAAATAATCAATTAGTTGAAAAAAATGTTGATGGATTACAGGATATAAAGAGAAAGTTCCACCCTAATACAATAGATTCTACATATTTTTTACCTCTCAAAATATTCCTGGTTGAATAGATGATTTATATAACACAGGCTTGGACAGGGCACTACTGAGTAAAATTAATGAAATTCTGAATAGATCATTCATTATTCATGCATTATGTCCCCAAAACAAAATTCATACTCTCACAGGATATAGAGAATAAATAGAAAATATTTATTAATGGATTTCTTTATCAAGACCAATGTAGAGTTCGCTGTAGAGCACAGGTCTCAAACTCAATTTCATTCTGGGCCACTGCAGCATCAAGTTTGACCTCAAAGGGCTGGTTGTATATAAGATGATATAAATGAATCCACCTGTTATCATATTAGATAATTGCCCCTGCAGCTAATGTGATGAAAATAAAAATGATCCTGTTGAGTCATCATAATGAAAATCTTTCCTGAAATAATAACTTCCAAGTATTTTTTTTTTTTTTGAGATACTAACTACAGTAAATATTTTGGGATACTAACTAATTATTTTTAGACACTAAATCCTTATTTTGAGATAGAAAATATGTCTAAAATATAAAAATAAAATCATCCTTAACTCTTAAGTTAAATTCATCATTGTTTTATTTGACAGCTTTGCTGCTGTGGTGTCTGGCCTTTGTGCCCCTAAAGTGATGAAGGCCTGCTCCTCACGCTTCGTACAGAGTTGACTGTCTTGCTGTAATAACTCAGTGTGTAGCCATGGTAACACAGGTTAGCAAGCAAGACAACAGCAAAAAAATCAAGTTTGTTCTAATGAAAAACGTTTCAGCTAAAATGAATAATTCAGTCATCACTTTCTAGCTGGCTTGCTAGGCAAAAATTATTTAACTAATTCAAAATCAAAACACAACTTTAATATTGCAAGATAACATTATTAGTAAAATAACAAGTGTGTGTGTTCATTCAGTTATGAGCGATTTGGTTGCACTGCTGGGGTTTTGGGGCCACAAAAATTCTGGGAACGACCCTGGATTTGTAACAAAAAGGAAAGCAGATTTGGATGATGACATAAAAACTTAAAAAAAAAACAATACAAGGCAATAGCAAAACATTCACCGAATTACAGGGATTTAAATTAAAACTGGGCAGCTTTTGAGAAAGTTTAAGATTTTAAATATTAGATAGCTCTAATAAACCTTATTATATCTCTGAGAATAATCAGTTAGTTGCAGTCCAGTAGTGTTTACATACCAGCTTTATAGAAAGTGAGGTTTACAACAGCCAAACTTTATTTATTTATTATTTATTTATTTATTGCACACACAGGTTTTTAATTTTGATATTGCTGTTTTGTTACTCATCTCGCTCCCAGAACTGCATTGTGTATCACTGCTCTCTCAGTGATGGGAGAAAGCGTTCTGGCTGAGAAGAGGTTATTTTTATATCTGCTGATCAGCGGAACCGGAAGAGGAAAACGCATGGATTAGTGTGTTTACAACTCGCATCATCCTGAGCTGGGTGCACCCAGCCGGTACCACCCTGCTGACCAAAAACAGGACCCATGCAATTTGAATTTGCAGGCTGGGGCTCCCTGAGGCATAACGCGTATTATAACACAGGCCTGTTTTACTTTGTCAGTGAGGAGAAGCGGGTTTTTATCGAGGAATAGCTGTGTGATAACTGCCGCAGCGTCGGGCCACCCACCATCTGTGGAAGTGGGACAAGGGAACAGATGGCGCATCCAAGCCGGCCTGCAGGGCTGCTGACGCTGACTGTTAGGACAGCACTGGAGATGAGTATCAATCATTAAAAATAAAAGGCTGTCGTTGGCTATTGCACAGTATATTTTGCAGACGCGACGATGCCAGAGCGACTTGGATAAGAGCGTCTGACAGGAAGCATCGCAGCGTGGCCGAATTGATGCGCGACGACTCGACCACTGGCATCAACTTAATCCCTTTTTGACGCGTCTCCGGCTCGGTGAACAATGGTTGACAACCGCTACGCCACAGCTCTGGTCATCGCCTGCGTGCTGAGCATACTGGCCACCGTGTATCTGTCGGTGGCCATCGGTACGCAGCACTGGTACCAGTACAGCAGCCCCACCGTGCGCGGTGAGGCCAACGTGTCCGAGCTGCGCTCCCTGTATGAGGAGTTCATGGACGGAGAGTTTGACGAGAAGACCTACAGCGACACCCTGTTCCGCCTCAACGGGACCGTGGGCCTCTGGTGGCGGTGTGTGCTCGTCCCTGCCAACGCTCACTGGTACAAAGAGCCAGGTATGTTTATTTAGGCCCAACTGACCGAACCTGACCAAGAGGCATGTCACCTCTGCAGACAGGTGAGTCATTAGTCTCAGACGGTTTGAACTGTAGAGCTGCTGTGAGCCCCACCTTTCCCAGGTGGATGACTCCAGGTGTGGCTCATTATCCAATATGAGGCGCCATAAGGTATGATGGTATTCACCTCTCAATGAGAAGTACATCTGAGTCACAGAGCAAAGCATCCGATTGTGCAAATTGATACACGGCTACCTTTGAAAAACAGGATAGTCTGACAACACTTACCACTGTGAAGGTGTTGACCTTTTCCAAGGCCGCCATATTGACATGACATAACAGGCTAAACACAGGTGTCACCAATAATACTAATTAAAATCCTGTGGCATTTAGTGCAGCAGAGCCTCTCCAATGAGCAGCACCCTGACTCTGTTTGACCCGAATGAGACAGAACCTTAATCAGCATTGTTGGTAACACCTGTCCTGTTACTAAAAATGTCAAAATGGCGTCTTAAAAATATCTTTTAAAGTCTGTGTAAAGGAGATAAAGAGATTTGTGTTACGGAATAATATCTGAGAACATGTGAAAAGATTGTGAACTGTGTGCTACAATAACAACTGTGGAACCTGACCGTTAAACTGTTTCTGTGTTCAGGATTTTTTGGGCATGACTTGATGACACACTTGAGTCATATGTCCCCTAACACCTTATAAAAACTAGGGCGGGTGAGCACCAGTGTTAGTGATGAGAGGACTTTCACCTGCCACTAGCAAACCGACACATGAACGACTCTTTTGGGTTCTGTACTTTTTAATACCACCCCAAATAGTTTCTCCCAAATAGTTTAGTGGAGGTGGGAAGTCATAAAGTTGTGTTTTAATCAAACAGCTTTATTTTTCCTCTGCATGTTAAGTAATTAACTCACTGAAGTGGTTTTCCACTAGTGGAAAAAAATGCAGAGATGCAAAAAAAAAAGTCTGTCTACAGTGGCCCGACAATGTGCAGCAAAATGTGAAGAAGTGTCCTCTACCAAGGTGCAAATAAAATATGACAGCGTCCTGTGGGGGCCCTTAAAATGGTGCAGGCTGCTCTACATGCCAGAAAACGGAACTGTACCACCATAAATGCATCACAACTTTCTGCACACGGTGCTCTTGTAGTTTGTTTTCTCCCCACCTCTGCCTCTCAGACAGTTGTTTATGGTAGCATTATTTCATTATAGTACTGCAACCAACAATCACTTTCATTATCATTACGTCTGGCAATTTTTTTTTTCTTCAACAGTGGATTGATTGTTCAGTGCATAAAATGTCAGAAAATATTGAAATGCTCATCACTATTCCCTGAAGCCCAAGTTAGCAAAGTGAAATTGCTAATTTTTTCTCTGACTAGCAGTCAAATACCCTAAAATGTGGAGTATACTTTCATAGAAAACTTTCATACCACTGAAATCTTTGGCCTTTTTGCCTAAAAGTGACTTTAATAAAATATAAATAGACTTTTTATTGTGTGAAATAACACATCTGTTCTTATTACCTCAGGGATGACATAACCGACAAAAGTTTATTAGCCTTTTTTTTTCCTGTTAGCCAAGGAGGCCCTTGTTACAGGTTCATCTCTGCTACAATACACTGTGTTAAATGTAGGTTTCTCAACCCATATTATCCAGTAAAATCTAAGGCTGCACAATGTGGCAAAAATGTCATTTTGCAATTATTTTCACTGATATAGCGAAATACAATACGATTAGTGGGAATGATAATTTTTACATTACATTTTTCCTTTTTACTGGAAAGATATTGTGATGATGCAGCATTAGTTGCAGTCTGTACCAAACAAGCATCTGAAGAGGATATTTATAGGCCAGGGCATCTCTGCAGCACTACAGTACTTCATTATAATGCTGTCTTCTCCTTCAAAAAATGTGATTTTGTCCTGGTTCTGCAATTTGGATAGTGCATTTGTTGTGATTTTGCTAATGTGTTTTGGCTGTTGTGATGTACCTGTATCTGTCACTACAATTGTTAGAGTTTTGAGGTTTTTTCTTAGCCACACAAAGTAATTAAATAATTTACATTTTCAGTATAAAACCATTTTTATTTTTTATATTTGTATTTTAAAAAATACATCCCGCTGGTTCTTTACCTAAACAACCTCTTTCAGATGCCAAGATGGTGTTGGAGTGTCGGAGCTTCACTCTACCTCAGCAGTTCATTCCCAAGTATAAAGAACCAGGAAATCACAACAGTGGAGAGGACATGCTGCGCACCTGTAAGTTCAGTCACAACATGTTTACCCGCATTTAAAAGTTGCATGAAACTGTAAGAAAATTTGCACCATATTCAGCCTCTTCTCTGCATTAATCATGACCAATAGCGTGATTGCCCACAAATGTGTACTTTTCTGTGTTTGTGTGCATGTATGTATAGACTTGTGGAGGAGCCAGTTTCTGTTGCCACTGGTTTCCCTGGGCCTGGTGGTGTTGGCAGGCCTGACGGGGTTCTGTGCCTGCCTCTGCCGAAGCCTCACCCCCACCCTTGGCATAGGAGTACTACACCTGCTGGCTGGTAAGACCTGTTCAGCTGCACATAACCACTTGCTGCTAACTGGCAAGTTTCACCGTATGAGTCATTAAAGTGGATGATCAAGCATTTAAGCTTGGATAATCAGTTAGCCTTGACCTAAATCTGAAAACAGAGAGTTGTAATATTAGCAACCAAGACGAGCATGTTCAGAATTTAATATGTCGAATTTTTAATTTATTTAGTTTTACTCTAATCAGTTCATACATTAACATACACAGTTATTTGGATCACTCTCACTGCATCAACGTAGTTTCCCGTCACGTCAGGCAGCTTTTTATTGCCTCTGCCCAGTCAGCAGACGTGGCTGGAGGCATTATGTTATCAGGTTGTCCATCCATTTATACGTCTGATTCTTGTGAATGTGATATTTCAAGTACACCTTGAATGAATTTATTTGAACTTGGCACTTGAACTCAAGGATGAACTAATTAGATTTTGGTGGTTAAAGGTCACGTTCGTCCCATTCTCATGAACGCGGTATTTCAGGAACTGCTGGAGGGAATTTCTTCAAACTTGGTTCAAATGTCCACTTGGACTTGAGGATGAACTGATTAGAATTTGGTGATTTGGTCACTGTGACCTCCCAAACATGGCCTTGGCCATAACCCATAACTTCCTGTGTAAATTACGGCCAAATTTCACACACGTCTTCTAGTAGGATAAAATGAAATAATGACATTTTGTGTCTTAAAGGTCAAAGGTGAACTTCACTGTGACATCATAATATTCTGCAAAAACACCTGAGTCTCTCTATTAGTCCTTTCTGTGAAAATAGGCTCCAAGTTTCTCACTAGAAATTATTCACTGGAATCATACATGTCAACAACTTCCATTTTAACTTCCATTTTGCCAAAATATACCCTCAACACCTCTTGTTAAATTCCTTCAGAGTCTTCAGTACATATGATATGAGGCTTGAATAACATGGATGTAAACCTCAACTTCACTGGTTGGTGGAGGTAAATAACCTTATAGGCGGTAATTCTAGTTTGAGCAAAAAAACAAACAAACAAAAAAACTAACAAAAAAACTCTCAAAGCAGCAGACAGACAAAGTTAGCAACTACCTGCTCAACATAGTGAAGAATTTAGCAGCTAAGAAGTCAAATATGTCTCAGAACAAAATCGAACTAAAAGAAGAATGAATATTGGACTTAGATTTATCAGGTGGCCACAAATATGATTCCAAATGAACGCTAATCTTGTTTGTTGTCTGCTGGATGTGTCAATAAGCAATTGTTTGCTAACATGATCACCATATTGACTTCATAAGGGGATAACATTTGCCTACAGCTTTTTACACTTCCCCTGCAGTCAAAAAAAATCAATTAATTGAGGTTTAATGACAGTTTACAAATCAATGAATGACCTGTAACTTAGCATTGTGTAGACTAAAGCAATGCATCCATCCAGGCAGGAGGTACAATTTGGGCTTTTCCATGGAACTTTTGGCAGGGACAAGTCAAACCATGCCACGCTAATTTGCGCTTTCACTGACTCTTAAAACATGGTGAGCTGTGTGCCAAGTCGCACCCCAGTCCATGTGTTACGAGACCAAACGTGTTTGTGCAGGAGAGCAGAGACAAAGAAGTTTTTAAGTCTGAACACAGTTCAGTTCTAACTTCTTTTGTAGCTTCTAACTGAATCTCTGTGGTTTGAAGTTTGTACTTTCAGCACTTACTGTTTCATGTTTGCTTTCAGCCAGACAGAATTCATGTTTAAGTTACAGCTGATGAAACCCAACATTTCCTGATTTTGCTGATTCATAATAAAAGCCATCAAATAACAATATAACGGGAGACTTTTGTAGTGAGAACATATAGGACATTTAGTGCTTACCCGCCATTTTACAGCTGTTCGACTCAAGCTAAGCTTGTCTTCAGTTAAAAGACACACCTTCGAGTGGTTAGCCATGTTCTAATGGAGATGCAAATTCCTGACTTGCTGGGCTGACGTGCCAAGTCAGCTTGGCTTTTGCATCTGTAACAAGTCAAAATGTCTGCTATGAGTCCGCCATGTACGTATATATGCACAGAAATTTGTCATCTAAAAATGTCACTTCAACCTGTGCCCTGCAGGTCTCTGCACCTTAGCCACTGTGTGCTGCTACCTGGCAGGGATGGACCTGCTCCACAGGGTGTCGATGCTGCCTGATAAGGTGGATGGCTCTCTGGGCTGGTCCCTCTACTTGGCCCTCATTTCCTCTCCGCTCCACATGATGGCCGCCGCGCTACTGGTGTGGGCGGCACGCAGCCACAGTCAGAACTACTACCGCATGACCGCCTACCGGGTGGCATAGACTGAGATTCAGCTCTGGATCTCTGCCCTGTTTCAATTCAAGCCCCACTCTTACACCAAGATGCATTTTATTATGATCTCAGAGGAATGGGATGTAGGTTAATCTGTGCATTTTGCCCTCTGACAGATTAAAGTGCATGTAGTCTATAGTAACGACCCTATCTGCTGCATTAAAAGATTTGATTTTTATCTCTCGAGGGGTTATGGAATTGGTTTGAAAAAGGTCAACCAGAAAGATGTGTCCGGTGCAACATATGCTTCGTTCAGAGTAACTCAACACCAAGCTGAAAAGCATTAGCTGTGTCCCAGTTTCATGTTACAGATTCATTCGTGCCAGGTTCTGAACATAGAGGGCATTTACACTGTTACAATTAAAGGATAATTATGGTATTTAAGTTAATTGCTGTCCTTTAGGTATATAGCGGCTTTGCTTCAATGCAAGTTTGACAGAGCAAGAAACAAGTTTCAGACAAGTTTTATACAAGCCCACAGGTAAGTCAAATTTATTTACAGATTATTTAGAGAAAATTAAGGCAACCGATTAAATTATTACTCAAACAAGAGGGCGGAACGATTTTGAAAAAATATAGATTGCATTGCAGTATTTATGGTGTGTGGTTTTTTTTTTTTTAATATCAATAAAAGATGTTTTCTTTAGTCTGTAGAATATGATGTGTAGGCCAGGACATCTCTGCAGCATGACAGTATTTGATTTAAAATGGTATTTTGACACACATTTCACCTTTAACAAATATTGTGCCCTCCTGCGATTTGAAAATTGCAGGGTTTTTTTTGTTTTTTGTTTTTTTTGGTGGAACACAGTCCTGCACTTACATTTTTGACAAAACGTTACAAAAGGCAGCCTGTCTGCACACATGCTCCTTGAATCAGTGGGGGCCGGCTGTTGCCGTGACAGATGGGTTGAAATTGTATGTTTTGTGTGGATTGTGATTCATAGACAATCTGGCAACTTGGTTGACATCAGACTACGATTATAGTTAAATAATTTCACCAAGTTTTATATCGAAAACCTCTCAACAATTTAAAATGGCATCATGTCCTTTTGTGATTTTGATGTTTTTATTTGATGCAAAACAAACCCACCTTGCATGCTTTGCCTGCATCTGGGAGAGTGTTCGTAACTGTGGCTGATGCTGCACAATATTTGCCGTGAGTTTTTCAAAACACTAATCAAACACAATTTTTCTAATAATTAAAATTTAAAATAGTAATACTAATCGTTGGACATTTTAACATGGTTTATTGTGAAACAGATAATCATACTTGTATAAATTTATTCTTAAAAAAAGGAAGTCAAGGGCCATTCAAATTATGTACTTGTAGTTTTCCTGTGCAACAATATATAATAACCAATATTTCACTCGTGCATCTTGCTGTTTACAGCTTGTTTCTTGATTGATTTGATTATAAGGATGCTGTCTGCGTGCTCCGACTTGAGTCGATCCAAATTTATCCAAACTGAAATAAACAAGAATTGTCGTTGAAGTATGAAGCATGTGACGTGGAACTGGGACACACCTTTCACTCAAATCTGACGGTTGAGATTTTCAAGTGTTTTGCACCTCTTATCACACCCAGAGTCCCAATGGGGTGTGGTGACATCTACTCTTTGTTGCCCTCATAAAAAGACCTGGCAGTGAAGTAAAGATGTACAGGACACACCCTGAGTTGTGTCTGTGACATTGACTGCAGCAAAACAATAACCGTGTACGCAAACCATTATATATTTATTTTGACAGAGGGTTGCTG
This sequence comes from Lutjanus argentimaculatus, assembly GCA_034769285.1. Classification (NCBI taxonomy): domain Eukaryota; kingdom Metazoa; phylum Chordata; class Actinopteri; order Lutjaniformes; family Lutjanidae; genus Lutjanus; species Lutjanus argentimaculatus. The sequence goes on along the minus strand of JAWZSL010000076.1, from coordinate 886,668 downwards.
TTATATAATTGGTCTTTTACTTGTGCTGCTTCAAAACATATTCTGGGAATGTGGTGAATACAATGAGAGAGACGATGACTATTACTGTACATATGTTTCAGGTTTTGTTCCATTTACATTCACCCTTTTTTTTATTTGAAGTGACATTTATTTATTCATGGCCATTATTAAGGTCAAACTGTTCATTATTTGTTTACCCAGTGCATTGTTTTCTTTGCTATTTTCAAGCATATTTTTAACGTTTTGACTGATTTTTTTTAGTTTTTTTGTAGAAAATATCAAAAAGTCATACTTTTTTTCAACATAGTAGTAGTTTTCACCACTTTGTGTTTTGTTTTTTTGACCTTACATGCTCATATAAATTGTTTTTGTGAATTCAGTTGTGTTTGTTTTTATTTATTTAATTTATATTTGCTCCATTATTTTTTATTCATTTGTTGTCGCCATTTCAATTCAGCAGGATTTAAGGGAAACTGTGTTTCCCTGTTAGGCATTATGAATGTAATTTAAAGGCCATATTGTGATAAGCTACAGTATTCCTTTGCACTTAAATTATTGTCAGACATATCCTGAATATCGCTGTAGTGGTGAGTAGTGAATTTCTATTTTTGATGATGTAAATGTCCGAAAAATACATTTAAAAAAGAAAAAATACCATTGTTATCCTAAAACTCATGCTATACTTGTGTCCAGTAATATAAAAATTACCACCAGTAACACGATTTCATAAAACTAAAGAATGTTGGTGAAATGATGCACTATGTGTGATAGGTCTCATGATAAATCAGATTGTATTTTGCATATTCAGCCTTTTAATTCAAGAAATGATTATACCCCTGAAGCCACTGTAGCGTGCATATAACCGCAAATGTCACTGTATGACTGTGCTTTTGTGAATCTGCAATGAATGTGTTGTTCATTCTCCAGTTGTGAGCTGAAACGGTTAATAACTGTACACTTAAATATTTTTTGTGTATGTGCGTTGCTATGCGAATATACACGTGCATATTCCAAGCAACTGCCGTCATTCCAATAAAAGTTACATTTTTGTAAAATTTATTACGTAGTCACATCAGTCTCATCATGTCAGGTGTTTTAAAAAGTCCATCCTCACTCTTCCTCCTCCTCTTCTTCTTCTGATGCTAACTCCTCTTCGTTAGCTTGTTCCTCCTCCGCTGTCTGCACTCGGACTGCAGGAACCATCACACGTCTTTTTCTTGCCAGCGAGAGAGCGATGCCCTTCTCGTAATAAGCGCATTCATTGATGAAGAAAGGATAAAGAGGTTCTTTGCCTTTGTACCTCAGCGTTTCACCTGAGAAAGTCTGGAACAGCGGGTCTTCTGGGTGGAGCAGGCAGAAGTCTCGGTCCTGTGGGGAAGGACAGACTCTTAGGTTGAGATTGTAAATGTGTAAACCAACAGACCTTATTCACAGCAGCCATATTGATATGAAATAACAGGGTAAACACAGGTGTCAACAATGATACTAATCAATGTCCCATCCAAACAAGGCTTTCCAGTGAGCCAACATGCACAATAGTAGCAGCACTCTGACACTGTGGAGTGGTCCAATAATACCTCAATAAAAGTCCATTATAAGTGCATTATTTAATATTAAAAGACAAAGAAATATGACAACTTATCCTTTACTATACCCTTTATTAAATAAATCAGATGTGTTGCATTTTTATCCATGTAACATTAGTTTTTCCTTTCAACTTAAAGTGCTTAAATTGTGTATATACAGCTGCAAAAACAACACAGCAATCAGCATCAGTCCTTGCATAAAATGGAAATAATAAACATTTAAATGAAGCACATAATATTACAGTAGACATTGCAGTCCAGTATGATGTTGAGACATTATTTCATTTCGATACTAGATGATATATTGGGGAACATGTCTATTTCCCACAGCCGTATGTTCCCACTTTTCTAAGTAATCTAACTATATAATAGAGAAAAGTATGTCTGTGTGTGTGTGTGTCCGTGTCTAACCCTAACCCTAACCTAATACCTAATATTAGAAATGTGGGAACATGGAGCTGTGGGAACATAGGGCCTAATTTTGGAAAAAAAAAAAAAAAATCTTAGAAATGTGGGAACATAGGACTGTGGGAACGTAGGGCCTAATTTTGAAAAAAAAACAAAAAACAAAAAAAACTTAGGAATGACTCCATATATTGTTATTTCAAAATGCTGTGAGAGTCGTGTTTTTATTACATGTTACATGCTACTGTATTTCTCTCCACATGAATTGATGTGAATTGATGTGCCTTGTTGACTCATGCATACTCAAATTATGAGCTGTTAAGTAACAAAAATCGACCACACAATGAACCTTTACTTGGCACACGCACATGGCAGGTATTTATGGAAAGGCTGCTTTTCATGCTAGGTCAAGGTCAGTGACAAGGTTGGGTTATCAGATACTTTCATCTCAGTGTGGTTGCTATTCCTGTTTACTATCGATGTTAACACATTCGGTGCCTGCAGTGTGATTACAACCATCACACATTGTGCCGTACAGACTTTCAGTCTCAAGTCTTAAGTGTCTAAAATTAGTTAGTTAGTGAATTAGCTACTACTACTACTACTACTACTGGTGAAAAAGTTAAAGCTAGGACAGCTTAATGGTTACCTAAAGTTAGGAGAGTTTATTTTAGATTTTGGGAGATTAAGACGTGCGTGTTTTCCAATTTTAAACCAGGATTGGAACATCGATTTAGGAAGTTTTTTTCCTCAGCCTAATTACCATGGTTACCAAACAGTTAAGATCTGCAAGTTTAAGTTAAGTTTCTGTAATATTGCTAAACTACATGTTCAGTAGTACTGTATGTTGCACCATCATTTGGACATTTGAATTCTGGACAACAGAAAAGAGAGCAGCAATTTATTTTATGGGTCCGTAATTTATTTGCACATAATTCCTTGAAAGGACTACATAATGAAATTGCTACCGATGATGGGGAAAATCTGATTTTTATGTTTATATATATATATATATATATACACATGTTTAATAGTAAGCTTGACTGTAAGTAAATTTCACATTTTTGTATGTTCAGCTGACCTGCTGTACAATGACTGAAATATAGTAGCATTTAATTGGAATTAATTAATTCAAAGTGTATTTATTTTCTCTGTAATTAATACAAAATTACTCTCATTTTTTCTAATTTCTAATTACTCTAATTCTATTCTAAATTAATGTAATTCTAATTTCTCTATTTCTGTCCAGTGGAGCTTCTGGATGCAAAGGATTTATCAGACGCCATCAACTCTGTCTAGTATGTAAATCACGCCATGGACGTCAATTGGTTTCATGATTGCACTTTGGTATGAAGCCATTTTACAGGAGGAGGCCCCACCCTGTGTTGTGAACACTAATATGGTTTAATATCCTACACTGAATACGTTGCTATTCTCACACATACATATGATTCATCCCTGCAGAGTATAAAGCACGTTTATACAAAGGTTGATTCTTTTTCTTTGGACAAAAGGCTTTAAGGTATGTCACAAAAGCTGTCTTGTACTTTATTGTCCGGTAATTTGTAGTCATATAGTTGATTGGTCTCATTATTCTTGGTTTGGTGCCTTGTTTATTCAAACTTAAATGACTGAGCTCAGTAGCATTTAAATTGGACAAAAGGCAAATACGTTTCAGACTGTACCTGGAGTTGAGGACGAATGGCTGCTGTGACGATGTGAGTCTCACTGTCTCTTGGGTAATCTATGTGTTTAACCAATGATGCTAGTTAATGTCACGTTCTATTTAGTGTAGCTGAGCCTTTCCATTGAGCCCACATGCACAACAGTGGCACCCTGACTCTGTTTGACCTGAATGGAATGGTACCTTAATTAGTATGACTGATAACACCTGTGCTTACCCTACTATTCCATATCCAAATGGCTGCTGTGAAAAAGGCCCCATACTGTATGTGTGAAGTTTTAAAGCAGCCAGGCAGCAAACAATAAGTCCTGAAGCTGTATACTGCAGTTGTTGGAGCTGTGGTCACAAAAACTGCTAAATGAATAAAAGAAAGAGGGTGGACTACGGTCGACAAAGTCTTCGCTGTGTCTGACAGCCATTGTGTAAAAGCAATAAAAGAGGCTGATATGGATTAAACAAATTAACTAACCGTACTGTTAGCTAGTTAGTAAATTAGCTACCTCTACTGGTGAAAAAGTGAAAGTTAGGACAGCTTAATGGTTATCCTAAAGTTCGGTGAGTTTATTTGGATTTTGGGAGATTAGGATGATTGTGTTTTAAGACAGGACTGGAACACTGATTTAGGAACAGTTTTTTATTTTAGTCAGGCCCTAATAAGCCTAATTACCATGGTTACCAAACAGTTAAGATCTGCAAGTTTAAGTTAAGTTTTTGTAGTATTGAACTACATGTTCAATAATAGTGTATGTTGTACCATCATCTGGAGCAATTTATTTTTTGTCATCAACTCTGTCTAGTATGTAAATCACGCCGTGGACGTCATATGGTTTCATGATTGCACTTTGGTATGAAGCCATTTTACAGGAGGAGGCCGCACCCTGTCCTGTGAACACTAATATGGCTTAATATCCTACAGTGAATATGTTGCTACGCTCACACATACACATGATTCATCCCTGCTGTGTATAAAGCACCTTTATACAAAGGTTGATTCTTCTTCGGACAAAAGGCCTTAAGTTATGTCACAAAAGCTGTCTTGTACTTTACTGTTAAGTAATTTGTAGTCATATGGTTAATTGGTTAGTTCAGTGAGAGAGTTCCGTGAGAATGTGATATGTTCTCATATCAAATAACAACAATATTGTGGTTTTAAGTGAGTTACATGATACTGCATTTCTCCCTAAGAGACCGTAGTTATGACTAGTCGAATTACAAAAACCATTAAATAGCCACAGATCTCAGTTTGCACTTGAGTGACAGAACAGGAACTGCATGGTATAATTATCAATGTCACTAGACACTGCTACAGTGCACTATTATCAAATAACTCAATGCCATTGCTCTTCCTGTTTATAACTGACCTACGTGCAGCCTGATCACCCCCCACATCATTTTTCTCATTCCATTCATCCTGTAAATTTCTATTTATAACAAAACCGTACAGATTTTTACAAAGTAACATGAATGCACCGTCTTCATACTTTTCTGATTCCCAGTAATTTGCGCTATTATGCTGTATTACAGAGAATTTCTATCTTAAGTTACAGCTGTTAGCTCTTGAGTTTCTACACATTCAGTACCATGTTGCACCATCATTTGGACATTTGAATTTTGGACTACAGAAAAGAGAGTAAGACTTAATTTTATGTGTCTGTAATTTGCACATAATTCCTTGAAAGAACTATGTAATATACCAGTGACAGGAAATCTGACTCAATTTAAACCTCAAGAAATATTGATTTATTAATATAAACAATAGAAACTTTTCATCTATGTTTAATAGTCATTTGTCAACACTTTATTTTCTTTGTAATTAATACAAAATTACTCTCTTAACATTTCTAATTCGAATTACTCTAATTCTATTCTAATTCAATTCTAGTTTCTATTTGTCTATCCAGTGGAGTTTCTGGTTCATCAACTCACGGTGTTTGTGCGGTTGCATGATTGCACTTTGGTATGAATGTTACAGGAGGTGGCTCCACCCTGTGTTGTGAACATTAATATTCTATAGTGAGTATGTCACTGCGCTCACTCACACAGACATGATTCATCCTTTCAGAGTCCACAACACCTTTAGACAAAGGTTGATTATTTTTCTTCGGAGAAATGGCCTTTAAATATGTCATGAAAATTGTCCTCAGCTTTATTGTTTGGTAGTTTGTCATCATATTGCTAATTTGTCTTGATGGTTCAGTGTCTTTTAAACTTAAATGACTGAGCTCAGTAGCATTTAAATTGGACAAAAGGCAAATATGTTCCAGACTGTGCCTGGAATTAAGTCTCATTAACTCTTGGATAGTACATGTGTTTCACCAAGGTGAAAAAACTAGTACAGTAAACACAGTTTTACCAGTGATATTAGTTATGGTCCCGTTCCATTTACTGTAGCAGGGCCTTTCCTGTTTGCCAACAGTTACAGTAACAATTACAGTATGAAATTCACAATGCCAGTTATTTATGGTAAGGCTGTTGTTCATGCCAGTCAAAGCAATTATCAGGAGCTATTACTGAATACTTTGCACTCAGTGCAGTTGTTATTCCTGTTTACTACTGATTTCAGTCTGCCAGAGTCATGTGGCTGCCCTACACTTCCAATAAAAATTAAATACATTTTATTTATAGGCGCCTTTCTTGACACTCAAGGTCACCTTACATGATCAAACATAACAGCAGACACAATATTAAAAGAAACAATAAAAAATAAAATAGCATAGCTATAGCATGTTGCGCTGTCATTTGGACATTTGAATTTTGGAGAACAGAAAAGAAAGCAAGACTTAATTTTACGTGTTCATAATTTGTATGTAATTCCTCAGAAAAACTATGTAATTGACTTTTCTAGAAAGCCCGATTTAAACCCCAGTAAATTTTCATTTATTATTACAAACATTAGAAACTCTCCATATATGTTGAATGGTATGCTTGTCTGTGAATAAATTTCACATTTTTGCATGTTCAGCACACCTACTGTGTAATGACTGAAAGACTCAGTCAGATACTTGAGCAGTTAATTGGAATTAATTAAGTGACAGTGTAGAAACTGAACACTGTTTTTTCTGCAATTAATACCAAATTACAGGCTTATTTTTTTCTAAATGTAATTATTCTAATTCTAATTCTAATTATTCCTCTCTATTATTGTTCAGATATAATAGACATGTAAAATAGTGTAGCTGAAAAAAGATTTGATGAATCATGCAGTGGAGTATCTTGGACGCCATCAATTCACATTTTAAACCCTCAGCTGTTAATTATGGTACACTATATTTAAAACAGAAAGTAAATCATGGCGTGGACGTCATTTGGTTTCATGATTGTACTCAGGTATGGAGCCATTTTACAGAAGGAGGCCCCACCCTGTCCTGTGAACATTAATCTTGTACATCTTTTAATGTGCCATTATGAATATGTCACCACGCTCACACATACACATGATTCATCCTTGCAGAGTGAACGCACCTTTAAACAAAGGTTAATGCTTTTTCTTCGGACAAAAGGCCCTTTAATTGTATCACAAAAACTTTTTTGTTCATATGGTTAATTGGTCTTGCTGTTCTTGGCTCTTGGTTAGTCTTGTTTATTCAAACTTATGACTGAAATGACTGAGCTCAGTAGCATTTAAATCAGACAAAAGGCAAATACGTTTCAGACTGTACCTGGAGTTGAGGATGAATGGCTGCTGTTATGTTGCGAGTCTCACTGTCTCTTGGGTAGTCTATGTGTTTAACCAAGGTGAACACATCCACAAATCCTCCTTCAAAAATAGTACCTGAAAACAAAAGCAGAATAAGCGGAAGAGGGCTGAAAACAAAACGACAAAGGGCTTAAAAGATACACAGTGTTTGAAAAAAGACTTTTGGAGTTGCGACGCAAAGCAGAAATACTCAATTGGTAACCTGCGCTTAATTGCACCTGAGTTGAATAAACGGACCCAGTCGAGCATGTGCTGCACACCAAATTTCATCGCTGTGTAGATGTTTGACCTCACCACACCGTGGGGCTGGGGGCCCACCTCCATGGCTGCAGAAAGTAGATTTAAGATGACAAATATTACGTTATCCCGTATTCAAATGCTTTTGATGAGATGATGTTATAATAAAAATGAAAACTTACCAAAGCCATGTTTTCCCACTGAATCAAGGGAATATGATTCCTTTTTGCTGACATCAAAATGGATGTACCTCATCGGTACATCTGGCATATTCCTCTGAAAGTGACACGTCAGACTTAACTTTAGTTTTCTTTTAGCATTACCGACCTCAACGGGCCGTTTTCACAGCAGCCACTGTGACATGAAGTAATAGGTTAAACACAGCTGTTACCAATGATACTGATTAAAGTCCTGTTACCTTCAGGTCAAACAGAGTCAGGGTGCTGCAAATTTGTGTACTCTGGAGAGTTTCTGCTACGCTAAATGGAACGGGGCCTTAATTAGTATCATTGATAACACCTGTATTTACTCCACTACTATTTCATATCAATATGGCTGCTGTTTCAGTGTAGCCGATTCTGGAAAGTTTCTCAAAATATGGAGGGTGAGTTGATGAAGTTTTCTGACGTGAACTGTAAGAAATCATATTCTCATTAACTCTTCTCATTAACTTAAAAACTTATAGTTTTATTTATTAAAGTAATTTTACTTAAAAATTCTAGGTTTTTATTCTCAGAACTTATAAACATGAGTTTTTTCTAACTTGAAGTCTTTTGATTTGAAATGATGAGTTGAATAAATGTTTCTTTAGAAACTTAATTTAATTAGTTTAATCAGCTTATTAAATAAAGTTTCTAAAGAAAATAATCAGCATATGAGGCTTCGCAGCGTGCAGCATGTTTGAGAGTTAAACTCTCCAGGGACCCTCCTTTTTTAAAGTTTGAAGAAAACAAATATGATGAAAACTTGCTCTAACAACGTTAAGATAACAACACATTGTTTAACCATGATGGGGGTTAATATTGAATTCTTAAAATGTAATAAATTCACTGGGAGCAGTTTCACATATTGTCTTTGTTCTAACAAAGTAGCTCTTGGTGTGAAATAAAGAACTGACTCTTCAAGCTGAGAAAATGTACAAGGAAATCAAATTTGTTCAACTAAATATCTTGAACTTGTTATCTGTTAAGCACAACTGAATCAGTATGAAGTTCATTTTTGACGAGAAAAAGTTAATTTTTTCACTCAAAATAAAATGCTAATGCAGCCGGGACACTAACCTGTTAAAGTTAAAACCAATTAGTTTATTTTTACAGTGCGCGAAGTAAAAACCTCTGTGCTTACCTGCAGGTGTCTGAATGTGTGCAGGCAGATCCAGTCACTATCAGAGTACGTGATGAGGCACAGGCCCATGTTGGCCGTGGTGTTGTGGAGGTCGCATATAAGATCCACCGCGTCAGGACTCCCTTTGGGACCCAGCATGGCGTTCAGTTCTCGTGATCTGAGGATCTCATAGGGGGTCACATCTGATATGGGAGCGCTGGGAGATGGAGAAACGATCTGATCACAACTCAGCATCATCCGGGGCCGTATTACATAAACTTCCTAACTTACAGATCCTATCTTAACTGTTTGGTAACCATGGTAATTAGGGTTAGGACCTGATTTAGGAAAAAAGCCATTACAGATGGACAGTTCCTATCCTAACATGAGACAGGAAATGTTTATTACACAAGGGGCCTCATTACAGAAACTTCCGAAGTCTGAAATCCTCTTATCTCAGTTTAGGAAGACATTTAGGATTTCTGGTATTACAGCAACACGTTTCCTCACTGCATTTACCAGAACACCGTATCTTAAATTCGGATAAGAATTTAGCTATAACAGAAGCGTCCTTACTGAACAATGTCCTAAGTTAGGAAACCTAACTTAGGGTGGCATTGACGCCGTCCAAAATAACTGTCAGAAACGGCAGCATCACTGTTGTTAGGTCTGTATGGAAATGACCATGTTGACGGGAAACACGAACACAAAAAATTATGATTGAAAGGCTACTGAAACCTACGATGATGCTCTAAATTTCCATGTATATCGACTGCCAAGACGATTCATTTTAATTCGACCGATGTGTAGCTTGTTTGGTGGAGCGTGTGCCCCATGTACTGAGGCCGTTAGCCCTCTGCAGCGGCGCACCTCCCCCCAACCCAATTGCTGCATGTCGTCCCCTCTCTCTACCCTGTTTCCTCATATTTTCAGCTGTCCTTATCGAATAAAAGCAAAAAGCACAAAAAATCCTCATCATGGGTCGATAATTGTAAGAAAACTCCTGTGACTCATCAAAGCTAAAATTGAATGGCCATTTTTTCTTTCTCATTCATAAGCTAGCCAGTGACGGGTGGAGGGAGACAGCTGTTGTCATGGATACAGGCAGGTATCTGTACACATTTTAAGAACAGATGCTCTAGTTAGGATTTCCTAAGAGACAGGACAGGACACAGCCATGAGTTTCGGAAATGCTTCCGTGATGGGTTTTTTCCTATCTTGGAAACTTAAGTGAAGATAGGATAAGCACTTAGGAAATGTTCCTGTAATGATCTTAAAATCTACTAATTTTAGGAGAACTGTTAAGCTGTCCTACGGTCCAATTATCCACCTGTAGTAGTGGTGGGGTTGTTTCGCTAACAGTAGCTAACGGTAGTGTTAGCTAGCTTGTTTAATCCATATGGCTGCTCTTTTATTGCTTTTTCACAATGGATGCTGGATACGATGTGCAAGTTAGCTTTTTTTGTAAATTTATCAAAAAGAACATCTTTGGATTTCACCACAGATGTTACCAAAAAAGCTCTTGCTGTTTTGATCCATTTTTTTGTGTTTAAATTAATTTCTCAAGGATAAAAAAACAACAATTACATAGTTGTTGAGCTCAACCAGATGAGAAATATAGTGTTGGTTGCTAGGTAACCTGAGACTGGATGAGGCAAATACGAGAGGATTCCTAAAGTTAGTTAGGGTTTGCTTTTGTAAAACCAAATTAGGAAAATTCTTATTTTAGGCTCTTCCTCTCTTAACTTGACACTTATGATAGGAAGTTTCTGTAATGCAGCCCAAGAACTTTTACCATGAGCATCGTCACCTTCTCAAAGCTGCCTTACTTGAGGGTGGCATGGGTGAAGCAGCGGTTCAGGTCTGTCTTGATGTATCTGCGACACTGCTGCATGGCCCACGGGTTTGACAGCACCTTCAGCACTGTCACGGGCTTTTCCGCCTCCTCCTCTTCCTTCTTCTCCTTCTCCATCACTTTCTTGTCCGCCTTCAGAAGCTCTCTCACCAAGTACACCCCAGACAGCTCGTTGCCATGGGTACCGCCGCACACAGCGACCCGGGACAACCTTGGCAAGCACACCACCTTGTCTACCTCCATCTGACTGGGAGCAGGCACAGACAGAGTGGGAAAAAGTGCAAGAATATGAAGGCGTATGCAACCAAAATATTGTTTTTTTAAGTCTTCATATATTACTCTATATTATGCATCCAGATTTGAGCAGCACATGCACAGACTGAGTTGTATTTCCTCTGTTCATACACTACTTGTATCTCTTTTTATTCAGTATTTCACTCAGTGGGAGGTTATCAGTTTCCCCAGTGTTGATGTGACCGGGTACATTGAAGACAACACTGCAACACAAAGCAGAGATACTGATTTGTGAAACCTTACCTCGTTTTTTCTGGCTTGCTGAAAACTGTTAAGGGGCAGTTCCGGCTTTAAACCCTACAAACGTACTCTGCCCTGAAGCAGCACTGAGATTAAGTCTGTATAAAGTCTCTTAACTGAGGATATCTTGAGGTAAAACAGGGCGAACTGTCAGCTCCGCATTCACAAATAAGACATGAAATGAATGACGAAGCATCATACTGTACATCTTACCCAAGCCGTTACCTTTCTCTTCCCTCTCCCCCTGCCGTTTACCCTCTTCCACCCTCTCCCAGGCTTTCATGCAGTTTTACTGATTCAGCATTCCCATCCCTCCCTCTGTACAGGCTGTAGCTGCCTGTTATGCAAACTCTCACCGTCTCTCTACCACCTCTTGTCCACTGCACTGCACTGTACTACACTGTATCATAGGCAGGGTGTGTCCTGAGTGTGACGCGGCGTGTTGGTCGCTCCCTTTTGGTCCCAACAGCTGTGAGGTCCGCCGAGCTGCAAGCCCCTCCCCAACTTTCCCCAACTCCCCGTTTCTCTCTCTGCCCCATGTATAGGATGGTAGGTTCCAGTCTGCCTTTCAGAAAATTGGCTGAAAATAAATCTGCTGGCATGACACAGCAGGAGAGGCGCCTGTGGTGTGTACAGTGAAAGAAACAGCTCTTCTCGCAGGAAAAATAACAAGAGAACCAGCTGATTTAAAGAGAACACAGATTCAGTCCGTCACTGTAAATACAAGGAGGCTGACTGCAAAAGAAAAAGATAAAATAGCAGGTCAAATCTTGTCTTAATGCCCATGTTTCTGTCTGGCAAGTACATTTTCTTTATTTTATTGACAAGTGGCATTTTAAATACATCATGTTTTATTTCTTTTATTGTATTTTTACATTTACTTTGTTGTTTAAAATTTCTGCTATACTGTATATTTGTTAGCTGCCTTTAACTATATAGCCTGACCAAGACCTTTTCATGACAATATTAATTTTGACATGAAGTAGTACGTAAACAGACATTGCAATGATATTAAGATTGTGCTCCTACAAAAAGAGTCAGGGTGCTGTTTTTTGTTTTTTGCATGATGGCTCGCTATTGTTATTAATGCCTGCATTTGCTCTATTTCACATCAATATGGCTGCTGCAAAAAGGTCTATACTGTATTTTAAAGGCAAATACCAACAATGGTACATGTTTATCAGCTGATATTATTATTATTATTTTTTTTTTTTTAACATATAAAAACATTTTTAATAGAGATTACTTTAACTTGTTTTTTAAGGAATTGTGACCTAGATACCTACTTAGCAGGAGATTTTACAGTAAATGAGAAGTCTACAGCCATGCTCATGCACAGCAGCACTTTAAGCTAAATGCTAATATTAGCATGCTAGTGTCAATGTTTACTATCACTGATGTGTGTTTATCAGTGGATTTTCCTTCTTTCTTTCTTTCTTTCTTTTTTACATTTACAAACATGATAAAAATGCCTTAATTCTGTTTGCAAAGGAGCTGCGATCAAGACAGCAGGTTTAAGGTTCACCATGTTCACCATCATAGTTAAGTGTGTTAGCAGGCTAGCATTTGCTAATTAGCACTGAGCACAAAGTACAAGGTAGATTTGTTATATTATACAATATCAGGTTGTATGACAAGATTTATTTCCCTTTTCTTTTTTGTACAAAAACATTATATATAACATTTTATAAACTAAAAATAAGTAGAATGATAGTAAAAAATAAAACAAGCTCTTTGGCATGGTGGAGTGAAGACGATGAATTAAGAAGAACTTGCCCATAAGATTATACTAAATGTATGAAATTTTTAACGGTAGCTTTTGCAATTTAACAAAGAGCTCTGGCACAAATCAAATCACCAGTACGGTGATTTGCTTTTTTTTTTCTTAGTCTGTGAAAATGCAACGACAGTATTTATGGAGTTAAGACCCAACTATAAATATATTTTAAAAAATGAACTGGAACACAAATGAACGACAGCACATCTTCATTGGTTTTTATTTTTTTATTGACAACGTACGTCGTCCCATCCAAAGCTCCTACTGAGAACATGAGGACAGAAATTCCCAAAGAACTGATTTGGCAAATCTTTAATCGTGTTACCTAATTAATAACTAACAGCAGAGTTGGACCCAAATTAAATTAAAGAACAGGATGAAAAGCTATTCGTTTGACATCACAGCATTTGTTTATTACAGATTCTTTTTCTTTGTTAATACAAAATACTGAACAATGTCATGTCTCCTCAGATAAGTATGGAAACTCCCTTTTTTTTCTGAAAGTGAAGACGGTCCTCTTCCAATAATATGAGAGGAACCAAAAATACAAGAAAAAAAAAGAAACTACCTTACAGTTATCAATACTATAATATGAATTTCTATACATTTATAAAATCATAGTTATTTGCAATGCTTCTTTTTCTTTATTCTTCATTTTTAAGTACACTTACAAACAAAATTATGAAATTCACACACACACACACATATCCCATGTTTTTGGTGTCAAAATGTACTTGCATATGTATGAACTCTTCAGCAGATTCACGAGGGTGTGACGTTCATTTTCCTCACTGCATTTACTTTTGTTTGTTGTCTTTGCTCTTGGCGTCAACACAAAAATCACACCCACACTTTTTTTTAAACCACTTTTACTGTCATTCAATTTATCTGCAAAACGGCTACACACAATTCCAATCCTGTGAAAATGGGTCATTTCGTTAAGTGTTATTGAATAAAACTGTGACTAACGTGAGATTTTTTTTCTCAGCGCTGGAACAAGTGTTTTGCCATTTTGCAGCTTTGCTCAAGTTTTGGATGTTTGTACATGAAACCAGCCGTTAATGTCGGCATCATATCCACTCGGGCGTGATGTAAATACAAGTGAGAGCAGGTTGCTCGTTTCTAAGGCGAAGAGAAAAAGTGTTTAGGCCCTCCAAATTTTCACCACCATAATTTCCATCAGGCCTTTGTAAAGGAAAAAAAAAAAAATTCTACCTATAAAACATGACAGTGTGGAGGTTCAACCAGTATTTTGGACAATAATTTCGTTTTTCTTTTTTCTTTTAAACACAGTATACTGCACGGTGGCAGTGTTTTAAAGTGATGGAAGAGCAGATATGCAGTCATACACACAAGCACACTAGAACCTTCACTTCATTACATTAAGACACTAAATCAGAGAGATAAACAAGAAATCCTCGCTAACGTGTTGAAGGCCACCAGTCGACATTTTAATGAAATTATTTTTAAATCATATTTATATATAAATTTTATATATTAACCAGGTCTTATCCCCTTTTTTTAGAGTTATTACCAAAGCACACAATGCTGTGGATGACAATAGGTACACTACATTATCTCACAGGGTGTTATCAGCACAAAAACCTCTTCTGCTCCTCATCTGAGAGACTGAACAGATGCGAGCAGAGAGACTAAAACAATGATCTGCTGTAGATTTGGAAGCACTGCCCATTTAATTTCCTCTCCCCCCTTAATGCTCAGCCTGACAAGAGTCGAAGCAAACATTTTTATTCCAGTGCTCTCAGATGTGCGAGACAGCAACAAGGGGGACTCAAGAAGACAGGAACCAAAATGGGATGAGGGAGGCCGGAGGAAAAAACCCTGCTCCTCCTCTGGATCGGACAGCAGTGCCCGCCGTCCTGGAGATCTCTTAGAACAGAGAGCCACTGGAGGGAGGCGGCCGTCCAAGTGTGGGGAGGGGGGGACAAGCCGGCCTTTGTGGCAGCTGTCTACCAGGCAGCTTCGATGGATCAGTCTCTTCGGGGCACTTTGCAGTCAATGCCGAGGTCAAAATATGTCCGGGCATCCTTCCCAGCTGCCGCGGTCCTTTGCTTCCCAGTAGCCTCCCTTATAGATATGGACCGCCTCGCCTGTGATCCGGTCCTCGCAGCGCTCAAACCAGAGTGCCTGGTAGTTCTCATGAGGTGTGCCTGCAAAAGAGATGAACTGTGTTACCAAAAAAAAGATGAAAGAAAACAATCAAGACATAAACCCGACCCCAAAAAAGTCGGATGTGTAAAACGTCATTAAAAACAGAATAATGATTTGAAAATACCTTTCAGCCTCTATTCAATTGAATACAGTACAAAGACAAGATATTTCATGTTCAAACTGATTAATTTTACTGTTATTTTTATGTGAACATACACACATTCTGAATTTGATGCCTGCAACACATTCCAAAAAAGTTGAGACACCAGTCCAGGGTGTCCATTCTCGTATTTTTTGATTGAATGCACCATGTTTTCATGGGAGACAGGTCTGGACTGCAGGAAGGCGAGTCTAGTACCCACCTCTCTTACTACGAACGCACACCGTTTTGTCTCGGCACCGTCTTGCCAAAATATGAGGCATTTCCCTGAACAAGACATCAAGATGGCAGCATATGTCGCACCATCCTCCACAGATGTGACAGTTACCCCATGGAGAGATGGAGAAATCCCTTGCAGCTGCCAATAAAGTTTTTCCACAAAGTAGTGACCATTACCTCATCCTTGATTGTTAACCACTGAGCCTGAGTCAAGGATGCACCTTTCATACCAAAATTATGATACTCACCTACTATCAACTAAACTGTTTACCTGTGGAATGTTCAAAGCAGATGTTATTTGACCATTCCACAGCTGTCCCAGACTTTTGTTGCCCCTGTTTTTTTGGAATGTGTTGCAGGTATAAAATTCAGAATGCGTGTATATTTACATAAAAATAACAGTAAAATTAATCCTTTTGACATGAAATATCTTGTCGTTGTACTGTATTTGATTGAATATAGGTCGAAAACGATTTGCAAATCATTCTGTTTTTATTTCTGTTTTACACAGCGTCCAAAACTATTTTGGAATCGCAGTTGTAGAAGCTTAGATCAAAAATTAAAGAATGAGAAAGTGGAAGTAAAAGGGATAAAAAAAAGAGGAATACTTGCTTTTTAAGGAGGGATCAGTAAGAGAGTCCTCATCGACAGCTTTTGGAAGAGAAAAGGGGGATCACTGAGATTTTTTCTTGCCCCTTGATTCCAAGATTTGGCCCAAGAAAGGTAGAGAGGAATACACAAGAAGATGTTCAAAACAGTAGATTCTCACCTTCTTCTGACTGGCTTGATGTGCGTTGGCTGGCAGCTTCCCTTTCTCTCTCCCGCCGGGCGCTGCGCTGCTTCTCCTCCAGCCGCTGCTTCTCGGCGTTGGCCTCGTCCCAGCGGCCATCCTCCATCAGGCGCTGGTCGGGCCGGCGCCGGCTGTCTGTGGGCGCCACGCCGTCCTCAGGCTCGTTGAGGGTCAGCGCCAAGGCAGTGAAGTAGTACATGGTCTCTGCTCCCTCGCTGTGGTAGAAAGAAAGAGGAAAGAGGAAGAACAGCACTGAAACTCACAACTTGGTGGGTTTACAACACGCAAAGCTAATGTTACTAAACATAGAACACACTGTGCTTTGTTTGGTGATGCTAATGTTCATTCTCTACCTAAAAAAGTAAACAGACCTATAATCAGCACACAATTCTGTCATCACTGATGGCTGCATAAGATACCTTCCATTTTCAGTCTTGCTTTTAATTACCTGGTTGTTGCCTCTTGTTTATTTTATTAAATATTTAAATGTAAATCTTCATCTAGTCTTAATCTTGAGTTGAATCTTATGTATGAAAGGTGCTTTAAAAATAAGTTTATTGATGTTATTCTAAAAAGTAATAGTACATTTTTTATATTATGGAGGAACACAAAATTAAAAAAACATGAAAAACACAAGGAAAGTAAATGAAGCATCACTGTGTTAACATTTATGCCAAAGGCCTTAGTCATTACTGAAGTACATGTGACAGGCATGGGCAGCCACAGAGCTCTTAAGTGCAGCTGCTGCACTCTGCTGTCATGTTGAATTTACTAATTTTAACTGAGGGTTTCCGACAGTGTTTTATTGTGTGCCTGAAATAATCAAATCTGCACTAGGCTGAGGCGCTATCTATTTTTTCATACCTTCCTGACATTTTATTGAGATATATGGTATATAATAGCTTTGTGTGAAAAAAACTATTTTTTAAAAGCTGGTGACAGACGTCATTGTAGCATATATGACATTATCTAGCTTAGAGCGCTTTGTGTTCAATATGTAATTAGCCTTCTTAGACAAATCTTGTGGTGTTCAAACACTTACAAAAATAAATAAAAATTCAAGTATCTCATACAGTAAGTGACATCTTGACGGATGGTTGGTGACTTTGAAGTGTGTTTCAGTCTGTCATATGACAGGCCAAAGTGTGTGTTGATGCTTGCATGTACAAAAACAAAAACTGGTTCTTGGTGGCACAACAGGAAAGGAGATCATCATACATTACTCAGAGTTAAACAAGGTCAGAAGATTTGGCTCTCCTGCCAAGGATGGATAATCAATTATAACCTTTAATTATAGATTGTGAACATGACCCAGGTCTAGGGACACATCTTGTCAAGTAGTAATACTTGTAAGAGTAATAGTAATAATAGCCTTTCAAAACCAGAGTTACAATGTGCCTCACAAATAAAATACTATAATTCACAGGTGCCAAGACAGCGAATCATACAGAGAAATAAAGCCACAATTTTTAAAGGAACATCATACACAGAAAATGCAAGAAAAAAGAGGGGAGAAATATAACTCAGTGTTCCCAGGATCAAAACCAAGCAAGGTGAAGCAGCCTTTAGTTTCTATTCTCCCCACCTGTGGAACAAACATCCTGAGTACCTGAAGTCAGCTGAAACTATCAGCTCATATAAATCAGTGCTTCAGAGATCAGAGTTAACTGCAGCTTTCCAGTGAAGTAGATATCTCGCTTCTTGTTTAGATAATCTGTAGCGATTGTTTTCATATTTGTTTGCTTTCACTTTTGTTTTTTTTGTTTTTTTAATGCATTATCTATATATATCTACATTGTGTGTTAACCATTTATTGGCTTGCTTTTAGCTTTGGATTTTATAATCTCAAGTGCAAATTTAATGGTCTTTTAATGTTTTATTTTAATGTATTTCTATGCTCTTGTAAAGCGCCCTGAATTGCCTCGTGTCTGAATGATAAATGTGCCTAAAAGACCGACATTAAAATTGACATTAAAACAAACATTCAAGTAATATACTCACGGAAGCGGGTTCCTCCTCCACACCTCTCTGGCTTTGAGAGTTTGATATACGGTCTTCTGTTTGCCCTCCGTGCCGTTCTCTCCTCCTCGGCTGCTTTGCATCACCCGGGAGAACTCCATCTTCTCATCCCATGTGCCCGACAGCACGTAGTGGGCCTTGCCATCCTTGTCCATCACCACACCTGTCACCTGAATGAAGGAGAGAGGGTCAGAGGAGGAGAAAACAGAGGGGGTTGAAAGCAACACAGTTCAGCGTAGATCTTCATTACTCCACAAGACTTTTGTTTTTTTTTTCTTTCTGCATCACACATAAAAAAAATACACCAAAACCGTACAGCTACGTGTGGTAAAGTCAAAGGTGTTTGGATTTTCCTCACCTTTCTGGCCACATCTCTGGAGAAGTAACTGTAAGGAGCGAACTTCAAGTGGCAGCGGTCTCCGGTGGTGTGGTTTACTACGTCTATCTCTCCCGACTGGCAGAGAAAGAAAGACATTTTCATTTGCAAATATTTCAATTTTGGCTTGGAAATATGACAATAAATACAGTGTGACATGAGAGTCTGCCACCAAAGGAGTTGTATTTGTCACCTACACAAACAATATGCGTAGTGAAATGTACTGTAGTGTAGTGTGTACACTACAGCGAGATAATTAAAAATAATCATCGGTTGCGGCCTGATTGCTATCAAGTCTGTAAGTGAAATGTCAAGAAATGAACTTATACCTTTTCCACTGTGGCAGCTATCCCTTTAATATCTCTGATTGCATGTGCCTGATGCAAGAATATTTTGCACGAATGTGATGGAGCAACTTGATTTAGTATTTAGGGGTTTATTTCACCATTTTGCTCAAAAACATCTATATTTTCTTGTTCTTTAGGATAGAACTTAGAACCTTTCTGTTATTCTTTTTTTTCCAGCACTAGGCTGCCTCCACAAATCCTTGACCATCACTGCAGTCTCACCTGATCGATCCATAGTTTTCCCACAATGATGTTGTGCACTGTGGTGGTAACTTTCTTCCATGTGTAGTGATTGTTGCCCTTTTCAAAGATTGCGTGAATTGTGCCTGAAAGGGAAGAGGAAGCAAGGGATATAAATCAGCATCATCTGACAAAACAAGTCATTGTTGGTTGTACAGCTGAGTCTTGTGATTAATGATCTTCTATTAAGCCAAGGTTTGACTGACACATTCCTAAAGCTTTATTCATCGATCTTTCATTAGGACACTTCTAAATGATATGTCGCCTTCATAATCCCCTTCATTGTTCGTATCACACCCTCAACCTACGTCATAGTCAGACAAGGAATGATTAGTATGTTCAGCTCTTACCCAAGGGCATGATGGACAGATATTTTCCCCTAAACTTGCTGGCAACAGTGATTTCCTGTCTCAGTGTCCAAGCCACGATCAGAATCACATGATGCGCTGCTGCAGGTGGGTGGTGACTAACCTGTGACAGAAGTAAAAACAACATGAAGTGTAAATATAAAAATACATCATGAACCGCCATGACATCTACGTTTATAAACGGATAAAGATCACAAGAAACCATGAATTTTAAATGTATGGTGAAATGCATCATAAAAATACATCACAGTAAATATCTCATTTACTGGGTGTTATGTTAAGTTTGTCATCACCTTTCAATGAACTTACACTGTCCACTGAAACGCCAGAGGGTTTTTAATTTATAATGGATACAGGGAGTGTTAAGTTTATATTATCAGCATAATGCAGTAACCTAAACAGGGTTTAAGTTTGCGGTGTTATGTTCCAAAATGCAAATGTTATTTTTTTTGTTTGTGTTTGCACCGGGGCTGTCCAGAATAGCTTTTTTAGGGCTTCAAAGCTTCAGCAGCAATTATTCAATTTTTTTAGAAGCTTCACTACACAAGGAGAATGGAAGGTGACGCGACAGAGGCAGCACGTGCCTCCTCCTCTTCTCTGACCCGATGGCTGCCTCGGTGTCGCCCGTGCTGCCACTGTTTAGTCGGTCTGTGTTCACGCTCGCGCTGAAACTGCTATCTGTCTGCCAGAGAGGCCGTGGTCCAAGAGAGGACGGAGGCAGCGGGGGAGATCCAGTCCGGCTGGTGTAGCGTGTCCAGCTGGCGCTGAAGGGGCAGTGGAGAGAGAGAGAGAGGCACAGCAGGCGCGCAGCACGGGACCCGCTGGACGAAACAGCAGCAGCAACTTCAGTGTGAGCTTGACGCAGACCGTTAAAACACCGGCAGCACAAGTGACACCAAGGTGGCCAGCTGGGAAAATATTAATCTATAGCTGAATACTATTTTTACCATTTGGATACCATCCCAATGAACAAACCTTCAAAGCATTTGGTACAGCCAAGTTTGCACCATTATCTGAACAGAACATGGTGGTTTATGCTGGTAATCTAACCTAACAGATTGCTATCACCAGGTGTGGCTGCGGTGTGTTACAGGGTGTGTTGAGCCATGTCTGCAGGAACTGGTCGTTGCCAAAATACACAGTGCTTGTGATTCCACCAGCAGTGCCACAGCATGTCCCAGATGCTACTCTCTGGCTCAAATACATGCAGAGTCTATTTCTGACAGATGTCACTTCAATCAGCGCAAAGCAAACTGAGCAGGCAGGAAGTCAGACACAGAAAAAACAAAAAGAATCCAGTCAGTTTTCAAAATAAAAAACCCCTTGCAGACTCGCAATCATAAAAACAGACAAAAAAAAGGAAACAATGTAACAACAACATATCCTACTTACCCATGGTGGAGGAACGAAACTCAAGAACCAAAACCTGAGAAAGTCAGTAATCAGGCAGACAAATCTCTTCTGAAATGCTGCTCATGGGACATGCAGCCATGTGGCGGATGGATCAAAAGAGTGGTGCAGACGTGCCATGCCCAGTGGAATCAATGGGTAATCATTATCTTTGTGCTGGCTTATAGTTACAACCTTTAGTGAGGCGGCTGTTTAATTTCTTGACCCCAACTGTATTTTGCTACTGTTTTGTTTTTATTTTTGTCCCCTGTGTTCAATGTCATGAAAGGTTTAATGTGGCTGAGATCTGTATTCCATCGTTCAATGCTGCCGGTCACTATTTGAGGATATGGGGTATGCACCAAAATGGCTGCATTTCACAGCAGCCATTTTGACATGAAATAGTTGGCTAAACACAGGTGTTTCCAATGATACTAATTAAAGTTGTTCCACTCAGGTCAAACAGAGTCAGCAGGCTGCTATTCTACTTGTTGGATCACTGGAGAGGCTCTGTTACACCATGTGCACCGGGACCTTAATTAATATCATTGGTAACACCTGTGTTCACTGCACTGTTTCATATTTATAGAGCTGGTGTGAAAAAGGTCTTATTGGTGACCCAATAAAAATGGGTCTGTGACTCATTTTAGGTACCGACCCGAAGTTTGGGAAACGATCTAGAGTAACAACATAACTCTCAAAATGTGGTCTTTGAGCAGTATGGCTTTGCAGGTTTGAATCCTCCCTTATAGTTATGACTCAGATGTCATCTTATAAATACACAGACACACTGACAGACCTGTCAGGTATGATAAAAAATACCCTGTTGTTATTCTCCCATGCTGGAAAATCCACATTATAAATCTCAAAATCCAATTACATTACTCATCTACACTCCCACTTGCCCAATCTCATTTAAGGCCTGACTGCGACTGAATTAAACCGGTCTATATATAAAGCTCACGCCGGATTTGCTGCCTGAAAGCACAATTTATTGGATTATTTATTGGACTGGATATATTTCCTTGTTCTTTAGGAATAGAAACCTTTCTGTCAATATTTTTTTCCAGCATTAAGTCCTGCAATTTCCTCCACAAATCCTTTCCTGTCAGTGTTTTAAACATACTTTCTTTTTTGCAAAATAACCACAATTTTCATATTACTTCTAATAAAAAGTGCTCAAATGGTGACTGCAGGCTCTCATACAGTCATGTACTCTATGTGTAACCACCTCCATTCCTCTATTCTACTGAATGCTAGTTCCTTTTAACATCTGCATCCCAAATATATATAAAGGAAGCAAGATGCTCTTGAACTGCTGAGTCAATCGGTTTTTTCAAGTCATCCTTCCTGGCATTCATTTTCACTTCCTTCTTAGAAAACGTCCGTCTGTCTGTATTTCTTTCCTTCTCACCTGCTCACAGAGGGAGCGGTAGCCACTCTCTCTCCGTCGGTCCAGCTCATATGTCTCTCCCAGCAGAGGGTTGAAGGGCTTGCCCGTGCGGTGGACGGTGGTCGAGTAAGAGGACACGGAGAAGGCGGCCACGTAGCACATTTGCTCCAGTGAGCTCTGGCACTTCGAGGCCTTGTCCAGCAGCTCGTGGTACTCGAGGTCCTCCGACAACCGCTGCAGCATGGAAATGGGCTCGTTGAAGTTCACCTGCACAGAGCAGAATCATTCAGATGTGAATTCACGTTTGAAGTGTCCATAACATTTGGTGTAAAATAATATTTTGTTTTTGTTCCATCACATTAAGTGAACACATTTAAATATAAACATTGCTCAGAGGTGTCAAGCAGCAC
Organism: Lutjanus argentimaculatus; assembly: GCA_034769285.1. Lineage (NCBI taxonomy): Eukaryota > Metazoa > Chordata > Actinopteri > Lutjaniformes > Lutjanidae > Lutjanus > Lutjanus argentimaculatus. Next base: position 863,687 of record JAWZSL010000076.1, on the reverse strand, counting down.
TTTATGTGTATAAGAGTCCAAGCACCAGACCATGTCATTCAAACATTCTACATATAGCTCATTTGGTCCTTATAACCTTGAATGTGCAGGGCTCAACAGTAAGAACTGCCCACTCGCCCGAGGCAAGTAAAATGCCATCAGGCTAGTAAATCTTGCACTTACTTGCCTGACTGGACAAATTGTAAAAAAGAATTAAACCACTTTGATAATCGATTAATCACTAAAGCAAGTTTTCATGCAAAAATGGTAGAAAAGGCTGTTTTCAGCCACTTAGATGTGGAGATTTGCCTCTTTCATTATCACATTAAACTGAATATCTTTTGGTTTTATACTGATAAAACAAGACATTTAAAGACATCACCTTGGACTTTGAGAAGCTGGGAAGGACATTTTTGACAAATTTTTGATATTTCATAGATGTTGCATCCCAAGATTAAACATGAGAACTAACTTTAGTCTTTGGTGTTATATGAGAGCCTCCCTCACATTTTAATGCCTTTCTTCGTCATCTGTGATGTGAAAACATCAGATTTACACACTGTTTGAGAAAGCGTGCGTCCAGCTCATAGCTCGGTACAGAGCGTCTCTCCTGCCTGCCTACTGACAGCGCTGTCGGCCGCTCTCTGGCATCACCTGCGCTCTGTTTCTGCCGCTCTTCTCTGCTTCCATCACAGTGAGTTCTGTGGTGATTTTGAGATGCAGTGCGTAAAGTTTTCAGCTTGCCATGCTGTTGCACTGCTCTGCGTACAATGATGCAGCTAAAAAACATGAGCTGAAACTTGATTAGCATGCCAGCTAATGTAATGTGGGCAGTGGTGGCCTAAACGTTAGAGAAGCAAGCTTGTGACCGGAAGGTTGATGGTTCAGTCCCCCGACTGGATAAATCTATCTGAGGGGGAAGTGAAAGGCAGCCCCCCTCCCTCATTAACACCAATGAGGTACTCAATGGTGGCAGATAAGACTGTGGTTGTAGGTGTGAGTGTGTAACTGTGAGAATATGATCAGGGTATTTCTGCAAAAAAGAGCATCGCTCTCAGTGAACCTACACTGAATGAATAAAGTTTAAAAACATATATATACATATTTTGTTTGCTCGTAAGTCCTGATTGAAATGTTATCCCTGTGCTTATATGAATGTTGTCTCTTTATTGTAATGCAAACAAACTGACAGTGTAAAAATCTTATCAGTGTTCTTTGGCTTCCATATATCTAAATAACCTCAAACCTAATTTGTAATTTTTTTGTGACTTACTAGCTGATACATACAACACTACTACATCTGCAATACACATAATTTTTGAGTCCAGATCTATTCTCATTATTTTAGTAATTTTTTTTGTGTAATTTAGTAAATATTGTTTGTATAATGAGTGATGTGAGTGATTGTATAATGGGTATTGCACTGATCACTATACTGAATCAGCATATATGTGATAGATAGATATAAATATATATGTATACATAAAGTGATATATATAGATGTATATGTATGTATATAACGTGTATCAACACAGCAGTGTTAACATAATAAACTATATTAACTTAGTGTTTTTGTCCAGCATCATGCCTCATCTATTTATGCATAACAACTTTTCGTATTGTATTTATCTTTGTCTTGACCTTTGAGAACCTAATTTAAGATCACAGATGTATATCTACAGTATGTTTCAAAGGTTTTTCGAATAAACAGACAACTTCATCAGTGATAAGGTGATAAGTTCCTTTGAAGATAATGTCAGTACAGCTATTCTAACCTCAGATGACTCTCACAGAATGTTGTTGACCTTTTACTGCAGATAGGAGGATGATCAGTGTTTCGGTTAGACCAACGTCACTGAAGCATGCCGCTGGCACAAGCACATGCACTGGAATGAACTCAACTTACTGTGGTTAGCTTGTTAAGAGTGAATGCATTTTTTGCGTTGTAACCACACAAAGACATGAAAAGAGCAGCAGCAGAGGAGGTGAAACTGCCTGAGGCCCTGACAAACTTCTTGTTAAGCCACACTGGGTCGTTCATGATAGTCTCTGCAGCAAATACTCACAGGCATCGGGATCTTGGACAGCTCTTTGCCGATACAGTTCTTCATGATACTCCACAGGTTGAGGGAGTAGTTTGGTTTGTCCGGAATGCGTGTCCGCCTCTTCTTCAGGGGAACCAGCTCCTGAGAGGGAGACTCCTGGTTCATTGCTAGAGGCTCCTCGTTGAGCTGAAAAGGCAGAAAATGTGGTCACAAAATGGCATGGCAAAACAAGCTTTGCTGAGTCATTATTAACAAGTTTCTGATCTGTTTTATCATGACCGTAGCACAAAGATCTACCACCCTGCTCCTGCTTTACAGTAAAACTGTGCATTTAATTTAATCAGTTAAAGTAGCTCTTTAAGAAAAAAAAAATCTTAAACACGAATGTTTTCCTGTTTCTTCAGTACTTTATGACAGTAAAGTGAATATATTGGGTTGTGGACAAACAAGACATTTAGGACGCCATCTTGAGCTTTGGGAAAAATTCACTGATCAACATTTTTCATGACAACTCGCTGATAACGACTAATCGATTAATTCAGAAAATAATCAACATATTGGCATACTTTGGGCAGTTTGCTTTAAACCTGAAAAAAGAAACTACAAACTAAACAAAAGCCTGACTGACCTGGCTGGCAATCCTAACAAAATAATAACAAAATAAATAAAAAAAGAACAGCAAAAGTCTCATTAAAAAAAGCAGGACCCCAGATAAAACCTCACTGGGGAAAAAATAATGAATGACGAGGAAATAACGAAAAAAACCCAGAGTGAAGTTTTGAGTTTCATATTTCTTTGCTTTGTGGACTTTGTGGAGTTTGGTTGTGAATATACGAACATTTTGCACTGATTTTGTGGGGTGTTTTGAAAAAGACTTTAAATACATTTACTCTGGTTGTGCACTGAACTTTTGTGTTGATCTTGTTGAACTGTGTGTTCATTCAATGTGCAGGGTGTAGATTTTGATTTATTCACATTTTTTGGTTTGATTTTAACTGAAAACGAAAAGAAACTACAAAATAAACAAAAACCCAACTGACAGATCCTAAATCCCCAGGAGAGAGAGCTTGCTGGCACCCCTAACAAAAATAGTGGCAAAATTAAAAAAAGAAACACAAAAAGTCAAACTGTCTCAAGATTAATCGTAATATAAATAATCATTAGTTGCAGCCTGACATTGAATTATAATAAATGATGGTGAGCAACGTTTTCATGGAGTTTTAACTGGGAAAACAGTCCTTTCAACAGTCAGGATGAAACATACCGATTGATCATCTGGACACATTTCACTGTTGAAACCGCTGATATTACTGCTTGACCTTCTGTAAGAGAGAAAAGACAAAGAGCTTCTGTCAGTGTCTGTGAAATAAACAGCCAGTCTATTATGCAAGGAAAAGGAGCACGAACTGGTTTGACTGATACTCACTAATTCAATTAATCAATGACTGCACAAAAAAAAAAAGAGGAAATCACGAGGGCATCCACCCACATGACATCGTGTGTAACTGCATCTCATACAAGGAAGTGGTTTGAATAATTCAATGTGGGACTTCAGAGAGTCAACAATTTTAAAGGTTTTTTTCTGTATGACTTCCTGAACACTAAATGTGTGGGTGTGTGTTCATGTGAGCATATTTGTGTAAGGGTGAATGGGAGTGCACTGACTTGTGGAACTGGGGGTCTGCGGGTACAGTGATAAACTCAGGAGCCTCTTCCATGGCGTCAAAGAACTCATTGTCGTCATCCTCGTCGCTGGCCTCGCCTTTTCCCGGCCCTGCAGCACCTTAACAAAAACAAACAGACACCTAAGTTTAGTGTTTGTAAGAAAGGAACTGAAAATAGATGTCCCAGTTATCACTGAACCCTTTCTATTCATACTTTTCCGTGACATGTGATTCAGCATTAGATCTACAGATAGCAATCATTTTAATTATCTCTTGTGACTACCAATTATCTTCTTGATCTGTTAAGTTTCGTTTTTTATCCTTTCGAAAATTCTCTTTGCAGCTGTGGCAAAGGTGAGACAAATATTGGGTTCCTTCACCTTTTCTAAAGTCAACTTTTAACACTTCTCAAGAATTTTCAAGGTGTCGTTGAAGCTTTTCCAGCAAATTACAGCTGTGGTAAATTACACATATTTATACATATGCTCAAAGTTAGGGCTGGGGCGATTAGTCTGTGTAATTAATTATGAAAACAGCGTGATTTGCATATTGTGCGTTGATGCTTCACTATGAACTGCTATGCCAAGTCACAGAATGGATTCACCCGTAGAACAAGCTGCAGAGAGCGAGACCCGCCGCGATCATCTTAAGTGTAATCATATTTCAGACAGATATGCAACAGTTTTGCTCTCTTTAAACTCCACAAACTGGACACGTCTTATCGCAGTGGGGTAACTGCTCCACACGAAGTGCTGGAAGTGAAGCACCGACTGCTCTCTCCTCCTGCAGCAGCAGCAGCAGCATCGTCCTGTTTACTTTCTGTCAGCACCCAAGCACAATATATCAGGATTATCAACGCGTGGAGCATGTTCCTGTTAGTAGAAGTCACTTAAACATGATGCGGCACAGCTGCTGTTAACTTTACACAATGCATCATGTAACGGTGTTATTTCGCCGCTTTATACTTTCTGTTGACTCTATCAGCCACATGAGTGAGAAATGGCTAAAAGTAATGTTAAAGACTGTCTGTAATTCAACAAAGTTTCATGTTTCAAAATGCGTCAGTATGGAGACTTTGACATCCTGACTGAGATAATATCCAGCCTGCTCAGTCAGGTAGTGATTTTGTTATGAACCTAATACATTAACAATTTCAAGCAGTTTCAAGCACTTAATACAAAATCCAAGAACTTTTCAAACCTTGACAACACCACAAGTGTTTTCAAGGATTTTCACCTCCCCAAGAAAACTTGGAAATACAACCACAACAGAAATAATAAGATATAGAAAGAAGGACAGACAATTAACAACAACAATCACAAATTAAGTCTAACAAAACGAAAGTGGCACACACCTTATATCACCGGGATGTTTAACAGAGCTCTACTGGAGGGTATAAATGATGTCTGCTTTGATAACAGGCAAAATGAAATAACAAACAAATATCTGACATGCCACAGACACCTGTCGCCACCATGCAGTGCCAGGAGGGAAAACCGTCTGCTACAACTAGCAGTTATTTTCATTATCAATTATCTTTTTTGTGACCAAGTTTTTCTTGTTATTATCAATTATCGATTCATTGACTGGAACAGGAAAAGGTAAAGGTCAAAACTGCCCATCAAAATTTCTTATAGCCTGAGTTGATGACATCAAATAGTAGAGCTGCAACGATTAGTCCGTTAATTGATTAGTCCATCAGTCAATAGAAAGAAAATTAGTTGACCACTATTTTCATAGCTGATTAATCATTTCAGTCATTTTCCAAGCAAAAATGTCAAACATTTGCTCGTTCCAGCTTCTTAAATCTGAGAATTTGCTGATTTTCTTTGTCATTTGTGACTGTAAATGAAGAATCTTTTGGTTTTGGACTGTTAGTTGGACCGAAGAAGCAATTTAAACACGTTGCTTTGGGCTCTGGGAAATTGTGTTGAGCATTTTTCACAATCTTCTGACATTTTCAAGACTAAACGAGGAAATTAATCATGAAACTAAACGACAGATTAATCGATAATGAAAAGAAATGTTAGTTGCATCCTTATGAAATAGCTCCCAAAACTGGACGGTCAAGAGCCCCGTATAAGGTCACGAGTAAAATCTGAGGAGCTGCAAGATGATTAAGAGGAAAGAAATGCAGAAAATAATCTTATTTCTGTGACAATAAAACCATGTTCGTTTTAAGACTTATTTTATCGTGTATTACTAAATAACTGCAAGACACGAAAAAACAAAAAAATAAGGAAACATTCCTTGTCTTGCTGGTCACAATTGGTAGATGCAATTACCGTTGAGGGGTCACCAGTTGATACTGCTTTGTTTCAAGGGGTCACAAGCCAAAAGAGGTTGGCAACCACAAGACCAACAGATTAACCGACTCTTCCTGAGCAGTAGTGATCACTGTTTTTAAAAACACCTTTCTGGATGTTTTTGAACTAAAAAACTTGGTGTTCTTCATGACTAAAGCAAACTACTGTAGCAGCCCTGATAAAGCACAAGAGAAGAAGAGGAGAGGGAAGTGAAACAAGGAATACAGACAGAGAACTGTAAGTTGGGAAGTGGTCAGCGTCGGGGTTACGTCTTACTTTTATTGTCTGCAGTAGCGTTAGCCTGTGCGGCCCCTCTGAACGCTCGCTCCAGGTGGTTGTGCTGCTTGGCGAGTTGTTCTAAAGTCTCCTCAAGCCTCACCCGCTGGTCCCGTTCCGCCTGAAGGGCCTTCTGCCACCGCTTGCTATGAGCCTGAGCCAGCGCGAGGAAGTCTCGGCACGCCTGAGGGGCAACGATGACAAACGGGGTCAATGAGAAGCGCTGAAACTCAAGATCCAATGCATGGGGCGCAGATTCACAAAGCCCACTCTCATCGCACATCAACAAGGCAGAAATAGATAAACTGAGACACACGTACGTTAATCATGGCGTTAGAGGTGATGCGGAACAGCGTGGCCCTCTCTGTCACCTGACGAATCTTATCTCCAGCCTCTCCAGTCAGACGCAAACTGTCCAGTTCTGATAAAGACCTGAAATAAATATTAAAATGTACAACATGGATAAACAGTTGAGAAAATATATCACCAGTGTCAATCGACAGTGTAAAAGGCAAAAGCTTATCATGTTTTTTACCCCAAAATTTTAGTATTCATATATTTGAATGTTGTATTCTTTATGTCTAAGTTAAGAAGAAACACAAGCATTTATCATTTATCATATCATCCACATAAATTAAAACCTGTCAAGTGCAAAAAAAGATCATATTAGCAGCATTTTAAGCCCACTTCATGCTAAACACTATGTTGAAACTGCTTGAAAGAGATGTGAAGCAGTTGGACGTTGGTTTAAAGGTCTTTCCATCTGTTTAACCATGGAAAAACAGATTTATGCCACCAAGGGGGAAACAGAGCTTTTTTAAAACATGGGAACAATTTTAAAAATATCTTGAAAGTCACCAATCAAGATGTTTGCTGAGTACTTGAAAATTGAGAATGTTGTAATGCATAAAGATAATGTGATGTTACTCAGCATAACATAAGGAATGTAGTCAACTGTGGCCTGAGGACTAAAGAGTGAAGCAGAAAGAGAGCAATAGATTGTACAAGCCTGACCTCTGCAGGGCAGAGCCGTGCTTTGAGATCAGGTCGTTGCACGTGCTGAGATCCTCCACTTTGCTGCCTAGTGTTCTGAGAGCAGACTGGACCTCTGAATTCTGTGAGCCGCCACCTTGTCCAGGTGCCGCCGGCGGGGATGATGGGGAGAAGTCATCCCCTGAGTCATCTGTTAATAATCAAAGAAATAAGGAGAAAAACACATCAGCTTTATTGGGTTTCGCACAGCCACATCTCCTGCTCTCATTGCCTCTATATGATTCCAAATACAGTGCCTGACCAAAAAAAAAAAAAAAGAAAGTCACAACCTGGATTTAACTAAGCAAACAGGTAAGAGCCTTCCACTGGATAATTACTGCAGTGATTAATATGTTTCAGCTAGCAACAAGTTATTTTACCCTTTAACTGATGCAGTGAGTAGCTACTCGTCTTTTAAACAACCATGTCTGAAGACATATCATGTGGTCGTGGAAAAGATGTTACTCTGTTTCAGAAGGGTCAAATTATTGGTCTGCATCAAGAAAAGAAAACAACTGAGGAGACTGATGAAACTACTAAAACTGGGTTAAGAACTGTCCAACACATTATTAAAACCTAGAAGGATAGTGGTGAGTCATCATCTTCGAGGAAAGAAATGTGGTCGGAAAAAAATCTTGAATGATGAATGGAGATCACTTAAACGTTTGGTTAAAACTTTCACTATGTGTAATAGTGAAAGTAAAAGCATTTCCACTTGTACAATCTGAAGCGAACTGAAAGGATTGGGACTAAACAGCTGTGTAGCCTTAAGAAAACCATTTATCAGTGAGGCTAATCGGAAAAAAGGCTTCAGTTTGCTAGAGAGCATAAAGACTGGACTCTGGAGCAATGGAAAAAGGTCATGTAGTCTGATGAGTCCAGATTTACCCTGTTTCAGAGTGATGGGGGCATCAGGGTAAGAAGAGAGGCAGATGAAGTGATGCTCCCATCATGCCTAGTGCCTACTGTACAAGCCTGTGGGGGCAGTGTTTTGATCTGGGGTTGCTCCAGTTGCTCAGGTTGAGGTTCAACGACATTATGAGCACAAAAAACTGAGGTCAGCTGACTACCTGAATATACTGAATGAGCAGGTTTTTCCATCAATGGATTTTTTTCTTCCCCGATGTCGCGGGCATATTCCAAGATGACAATGTCAGGATTCATGGGGCTCAAATTATGAAAGAGTGGTTCAGAGAGCACAAGACATCATTTTCACACATGGATCGGCCACCACAGAGTCGAGACATTAACCCCACTGAGAATCTTTGGGACGTGCTGGAGAAGACTTTACACAGCGGTCTGACTCTCCCATCATCAATACAGGATCTTGGCGAAAAATTAATGCAACTCTGGACAGAAATAAATGTTGCGACACTGCATAAGCTTATTGAAACGATGCCATGGCGAATGCGTGCCCTAACCAAAGCTGAAGGCGGTCCAACAAAATATTATGTGTGACTTTTTTTTTTTTTTTTGGCCAGGCAGTGTATTTAAGAAAAGCTTAATGAAGAAAAGGTTCACAGACATTTTTTTCCTCTGCCTGTGCTTGTTTGTATGTTTCACCTGACTCAGCCTGCATGCGGGCTGCTTTGGCTTTGGCCAGTTCCAAGGCAGTGATCCAACGCTGGCGTTCCACCTCACAGCTCGCCTTCAGGTGGTACGTCTGTGCCCCGCCATTGGAGATGACAAAGTTACAGGCGTCATCCACGGTGATCGTTGCTGTGGCCAAGTTGATTGTGCCTCGACACGTGTGGCCCATTTCTGCCTGGGTCCTAATAATCAGAGGTGTTTGATTTGACACAAAAAATGTAAATTAACAGAAAAGCATGTTGACTTGGCTACAACAGAGGCTATTTGCTTTCAAGGAACAGTTCACCCCTAAATCAAAAATACATAATTTCTACTCTTACCTGTAGTGCCATTTATCTATCTAAATAGTTTTGGTGTGAGCTGCAGAGTTTTGGAGATAGATTTCTCTCAAATGTAATGAAACTAGACGGCACTCTTCTTGTGGTGCTCAAAGTGCCAAAAAAGCAAATTTGAACTCAACACCAGTGGCTCTTTCCAGAAATCTTGACCCAGTTACTCAAGATAACCCACGCACCTTGTTGTGAGCGGTTTCATGGAGGAAAGTAGTTCCAATAGATTATATCGCAGAAAGACAGAAGTTCTGGTCGGGTGCCATTTAGTCCCATTATAATGGAGAGAAGGCAGACATCTCTATGATCAGTGTCTCCAAAACTCTGCAGTTTTCAACTCTATAGTTGAGGGATTATTTATAAAGGAAATACAAAACTCAAAAACTTAAATGGAATATTCATGTAATGATATGGACATACAACGGGACACAATTTAAAGAAATCTCAGTACTGTGCCAAAATCTACCAGACTATAAAGCTTTCTCAGCTATGTATATTACGGCTAAATGGGGAAGGGAACTGAAAATCGATATTACAACGGAAGACTGGTTCACCACGTGCCAAAAAACGACACAGAAGTTCAAGGACACGGAGGGGGGTTTGGATGGAAAAATCAAACCTACTACTTCATTACACCTAAAATAAAAAGTAAACAAACTGATTCACAGCAATCTTGTTAGCAGATATGTGAGAATAGAGAGACTAACCAAACACACATTTTTTTTTAAAGGAATGACATAACTTACACTAATTTTGGGGAAATGTTCATGTTACAATAAACATGGTTCCAACACCTTTTCCAAGGTCAATTTCAAGCACTTTTCAAGAATTTTTAAATTACATTAACTAAGATGTTACTGTGCTGTAAACTACAGCTGCAACAATTAATCTATTATTAAATTAATCTCCAACTATTTTGAAGATCAAGTCATTGCTTTGCATCATTTTTAAATAAAAATGTCAAAATTCTCTGATTTCAGCTTCTTATATATGAATATTTTCTGGGTTTGTTAATCCTCTCTGACAGTCAACTGAATGTCTTTGGGGCGTGGACAAAACAAGACATTAAAGGACTCATCTTGGGCTCTGGGAAACACTGATCAACATTTTTCACCATTTTCTGACATTTTAGGGACCAAACAACTAGTCAATTAATCAATTAATAATCAGCAGATTAATCAATGATGAAAATAGCCATTAGTTGCAGCCCTACTAGAAACAACCAAATTTTTGTTTTTTGATAGTATTCTACAGTATGTTGAGAAAATTAAGGGAAAACACAACAAAGTTTCTTGTTTCAAAATGCTGTCACCTGCCTGTAAGTCGACCTGGTGTCCATTATATGGTTGAACCAATATCAGACTTTATTTCTCTATCTAAAAAGCGAACTACTCCGTCAGACAGTTATTGATTATGAAAGTAAAGCAGCTTTGAGCACTTAATCCAAAATCCAAGCACTTCTCAAACCTGGAAAACACTACTTTAAAATTAAAAAAACTAACTAACAAGGAAATTTAACTAAAAAAGACCAGATATATCGATAATATGAGGTTGACAGTCCGCTGTAATTTAACTGTGGTTACAGAAGATCAATGCTAGAGGGGTTTCCATGGTGATACGATCAAGGCTACATCCGTCCTTGGTTTGATGTGTTTAACAAGAAGGCTTGTGTACCTGTAGTATGACAACAGCCCATTGCTGAGGACAAACCACCTCCGCTGATAACCCTTGATGTAGTTTGTCCACTTGAACACCCATCCTTTGTATGTGTCGCCAGCAGGAGTGGGAGTAGGGGTCTTGGGCTCCGACATCACAGCCCCCAAAATCAAGAAACAGATTTGAGGAACCTGAATGAGAAAATGAAAGTTAGAGATCTTAGAATTTGCACGACAAGGCTTGTGCTTTCATACGGGGCTGAAATTATTAATCAGTTTGTAGGGTGAGACAGAATTAATCATCGACTACTGTATTTTGATAATTGATTCATTGTATCTTAAAATCAAAAACTACACAAATTCACTGATCCAATCTTCCCACGTGTGCATAGATAAATTTGTTTTGAATTCCAAGCTGCCGCATCACACAACATCACATATAAACATAGATCTTACAAACAATACACAGACTTGCATAAATATTCTTAAATTCACATTGAGTGTGCAACATTAGTTCCTTGAAATAAGGATAATAAATAAGGCAAAGGCTTCCTGGTAAAATCAACCCAATTTTTGAATAATAAAAGTAGGTGCATATAATAAATAATCAGATCACAACATCTTCACCCGTAAATAAAGATCACATTATACTAATATTGGCTGTTTTATTAGCTTGTGTTATATCAAACTGAGTATCTTTGGATTTTAGACTGCTGGTCAGACAAGGCAAGACATCTTGGGCTTGGGATTTGTGAAACTGCCATATGCATTGTTCCCTATTTTCTGACTTTCATGGCCCGAATATTAATCAAGAAAATACTCAGCAGAATAATAATAAAAATACTTGTTAATCAGAGCCCTAAACTATATCAACATTGTGCTTCACGTCACTGGTGGTTGATATTGATCTTTCAGTGTGATGTGACAGGTTGAAGGTTAACTACAAAATCAATACACATTCATTGGTGACACATTTCACCAATAAAATTAGTGTTTAAGAGGAATTATATGTGCATAAAGGAGGAGCTGACATTAAAACACCTCGTTGTGATCCGCAGTATTTTTTAAAAACTCTGATTCAAACAGCTGTGCAAACACTGCAACATAAAAAAAAAACACACATGATAACAGCATTAAATGACAAAGCTCACAACATAACGATGAGCTTGTCAGCAGAAGCTAGCCAGCGTTAGCTCCCGCTCGGCTAGTGACAGTCACAGTTATAACAGCTCATTGCTGAAACAGCAGCTAAAGTAAAAGAAACACCGATTGTCACGTTTGCTCGAAGTTAACCGGCTGACGTGTGCATATTTACAACACGGCGCGAGCGAGACCCGCCGCTAAACAACGATTAGCTTGCTAGCTAGCTATCGAAATCGCTGATAGCTTAAATGTTTACCTTGACGTGTCCGAAATGTGAGATCAGGCAACCAGACACCCGGTGAAGTCACGGCTAACTTTGACACCCATACGCTACTGTGCCTAGCTAGCTGGAGAGGCTAACTAGCTAGCTGACCAACACGGGACAGCTAATGATGAAAACCACTGAACCGAGGACGTCGACGACAGCAGCAGTGTGGCTGTAAAATAAAGTGATACCGATGAGTTGCGTCAGTATCCCTCAATAATCGTGTGTATGATGTTCATTCTACAGCTGCGCACGCCGACAAGAATCTAAAGCTAGCTAGCTACATCTAACTAGCCTAACGTTAGCTCGTTGGTTACACCCGGTGCAACACTATTTGGTCCCGTCTAGAAACAAACAGCTAGCTACCTTGGGTCGCGTTAGGAATGCAACCCCAGACCCGCGAAGTATCTCGCGAGAGTGATCCGTTTAACGCAAACTATGATCTTTTCCTAACTCTTACCGAGCGGTTTTGGTCCTTAAACCTGCCCAGATCTTAACCACAGCGTTATCACATTATAAAACATAATTAGTTAGTGCAAGGTGCACGATGAAGAAATAATGCTTACAACTCTCGCGAGAGTTTCGCAAATCACGGGTTACCTTCTAGCCACGACGATCTATTGTTTTCCCCTTTGGCCGCGTCAAGCTAACAAATCTTGATGCTTGGTGATACGCCTTCAAACTAATAGCACATTGTGCCAGTATAAAAAGGAGATAATATAAGCTTTATTGATCCCACACCGGACAAACTCACTCATTATAACAACTCAAGGGTCAAAAGTAGAGGTTAAGAGTTAGAAAAGGTAGAAAAGGAGCATAACTATGTACACTATTTACATCTTTCACTTGAACAAATATGTGGATAATTGTGCAGGACAATTGTACACATGTTGCAGTACACACGGTGTGTAGCATTTTACCAGATGGAAAAATATAAATAATATTGATTTCTAAAACTGATAATTGCACAGAGACTTGGTTGCACAGGATACAAGTAGCAAACATTCACAGGATGGTTTTCATAGTAGGGCTGGCCAATATATTAATATTATATTATATTATGTGTGTGTGTGGTTTTAAAGGCTGCATTACAGTAAAGTGACTAATTTGTACCAACAATCATACAATATTGTTGCAATATAAAGTATTTGGTCAAAAATATAGTGATATTTTATTGCAGAATTAATATATATTATTGAAGGGGATGGTTATTGAACTATATATCCTTGAAGTGATCGGTTTATATGTTGTCAATAGTAGGTTATAGTAAATTGGCTATTACTATTACTCTCGTGCATTCCATATTTGTAACAAGAATATTTTATTTTGAAGGGTTCAATCGGAAACCCACGTGATTGTATTTTGCTAATTTAGCACGTTCCGTTAAGTCTGTACTACTTACTAGCTAGTCTTGGCTACCGCTAGCGCCACAGTGCTAAATGGGTTGCTAAAATAAAATTAGAATATAAAAATAATTCAGTTTTTCCCAGCCAACATTAATGATAGTATAGTAGTAGTTTACACTGACGTAAATGCAAAGGTTTAGACAAACTGTGACGTTAAATGTTTTGACTCAAAATTAGCAGGAGTCTGTGCTCAAACAAGCAGATGACGATGACTTCACAAAATGACGAGCTGAACTGTCAGTGGAAGTAATTTCGAGGGGAACAAAATGCGACTCCGGTGGGACTCGAACCCACAACCTTTGAATCCCTTCGCTATTCATGCCTAGAAGTCCAATGCGCTATCCATTGCGCCACGGAGCCACCTGTTGCACTATAATCAAACCAGACTATTTAAAATCATATCCAAATGATTTTATTTTCATACGATTTCTGAATTCCACCGGTTGTGTTCTCTTTTGTAACCGCTGTTATTCAGTGCACCGACTTCAAAATACAACTTTATTGGTAACAATAATGAGCTGCCTTGCGCCATATTGAACACTGGGTGGCGCTGAAGGCTCATACGCAACACGCTCAACACAGTCCTTCAACGGTGTCAAGTCCAAAGTTAGGAAATGCCAGAACAATTTACCCTAAATAAAATGTAAATGTGCGGATAACTAAAAATATGCATTAAAACACTATGTTTCCATTACATTTCGGACAACTTACAAAAGTTAATTGATCATCAAAATAGGTGGCGATTAATTTAATAATCGACTAATTGCTGCAGATCTTGATATGTATGTCACCTTTGGTTGTTCCCTCCAGTGATTAAATATTTGCTTTTCCTATCATTCTCTGAAATGCTGTGTTACATAGGATTTATAATATGCGGACCAGATATGAATATGCACAGTACCCACAAAATAATCAATTGTTTAAACAAAATATATAAAATAATGAAATGAAATAGGCTCAGATATATTAATGTAAGTGGCTTGGGGACAAACAATATATGTACATTATATGGACAGCATATGTGCATCGAACCACATTACACAGGTGGTTAAAAAACAAAAGTGGTATATTTAAAAAGAAATAATAAAAAGGTATTTTGAAATATATTTAAACTTTCTGAATTTGTTTTAAATATAGGTTTCCATCGTATTTAGTTGGGTACAGACAGGGGTGAAAGAAACTAATTACAACTAAATTACTGTAATTAAGTCATTTTTGGGGGTATTTGTTTAGATATTTTCAAGTCTGTAATTTTACTTGTACATAAGTATTTATTATGCTGTGTTATCTACATCGTTACTTTAAAAATCATAATTGAGTGCACAGTAAAAATTTGAAAGAATATATTTTCCTTTCCAAACATTTCTTCTGCATTTTTGTAGTCAATACACTAGGGATGCAATTAATGATAAAGTTAATATGTTGATTATTTTCATGATTCATCAGTTTATCTATAAAATGTCAAAAAAAACTGTGAAAATACTCATCACAGTTTCTAAAAATGTAAGTTTAGTCCAACCAACAGTCCAAAACCCAAAAACGATGAATCAGTTATCAAGATAACAACTCACTTTCAATCTAACCAATCGATTTATCGTCTAATTGTTGCCAGATTTGGCTGCTACTGATAATGCGTTTAACAGCAGCAGTTAAAAAGTAACTTATACTCTGAGTAGTTTTTGAGAAGAATACTTTGTACTTTTACTTCAGCATTTTTAAACACCAGTAATTTTATTTGAAATTGAGGAATGTAACAGTGCTTCTACTTGAGTAAAGATTTCCAGTACTCTTTCCACTACTGAGTACAGATCTTTTACTTCTTAATAAAAATGTATGTAAAATATATTTACACATGTAATTAGTGGAGATTTGGTTTAAAAATAAGCTACTATTATATTCAGTTGAGTACAGATTTATATATTGTAGTTGTTAATAAAACGTATAGCCTATTTAAAATATATTTATACACTTAATTAGTGTAAAGTTGTTTTATTTTTTTTATTTCCAAACATGTTTTTTCTACTTCAGCCTCTTAAACTGACGAACTTTTACAAAAAACGTCTTCAGAAACCTGCACACAAATTGCAAAGCACCAGTATTTCGTGCGTGCTCGGTATGTGAGACTGATGCAGACAAATTCACGACTGCTGCTTGAATTGGTTCACAGTTTTCTGAACTGGGAAACGTTTCATCCTTCATCTCGGGACGGTTTTACGCAGGTGGACGCAGGTGCGTAAACGTCGCGGCCCGTCAGACCGGAATCTGGACGTAAAACGAGGGGATTTCCCTCTTGACTCTTGCTTGTCTTTGACATATCCTGCCGTGAGCGGAAGTGTCTGGGATTCAGCTCGACCCATCGCTCCAAATCAGTCGTTTGTAAAAGCAGACGGGGGGCGAAAACCGTCCGCGTCTCTTCCCCGCACCATCACCACCATCAGCCGGGCAGCGTCGGCGTGCGCCATCTGATGCGGCTTTAAATCAGCACGGGACATGCTCTGTCGGGTCTGGCTTTTTTTTTTTTTTTTTTTTACTACATCAGACATGCGTGATAATTACCGACTAAACCAGCACGAGAATAACCGGAAAATCTGCTAATCTTTACTTCTGATGGACGTATTTCCTTACAGGTCTGCGCAATCGACGTGAACGCCTGCCTGGACACAGGAGAGGATTAAGTTACTGTTGCTGGCCGGCGGATTATTTTATTGGCCTCCTCCTGTCACGCCCGAGTCTTCTTTGGTGATCCTTTTTCCAATTAGGAGAGGTCGCTCAGGAAGCCAGGTATGCTTATTGTACTGGAGAATAAGAATAACCTTTCCACTCCCTTGGAATCGGCTCATCGTGGGGAGAACTGCGCGTTCAAACACGTCCTTTGTTGCTCATGCCTCTAGTTTCTCTTTGGGGAAAAGCCTCATTCCTCGTACTGTGTGCAGACAACAATAGAAACCCTGACATAAACGGTGTAAAAAAAATACTCTGTTGGTATTTTGTAGCAATATCGCAGGTAATTAAAAAGCGCATTTTAGTAGCGCGGTCTAAATACCGATGGGAGCGAGAATCTTGAGCTGTTTTATTCAAAACTGCATACGGATGCGGAGCAGCTTTATCCTCACAAAGCTGCTGGAGACAATGTAGGCTGCATACCTGCAAAGAATACAATTTGCTTTGACAACTGTGAAGCATTAGGTAGATGGCATATAGAGTTACTGGCTCCCCTGCCTCAGCAGCTCTGACTGCTGCCCAACCCCCTTCCCCTCGCAGCCACAGCATGTTTTGGTTTCAGGCGGATCATGCCCTTTTGTCCACTGAAGCCTGACTGTACTTTTCAGGACAGGCTCCCACTATGAAAGAATTTGCCCGCTGTTTTGACAGCCCCCTTTTTCCGTCTCTCGCTGACAATCGAGGGGTGTTCACTGAATAAACTGTAAAATAATACACTGTGCGATGACTTTAATTAGCTGGACGCAGAAAGACATGGCCGTTTGTACAATTGGTGCATACCGGGACAGTCTGCTAATATGCTGATCATGTTTCTTTAGAAATTTAACTTGATGAGTTGATTGAACTCTGAACAGTACATTCATCCAACTCATCGTGCTGAGTTGAAATACTTAAAGTTAGAAGATGTTTATGAGTTCTTTTAACTTGAAGTTAATTTGAATTAATCAGCTTAAATAGATGAAACTTATATTTACGTTCAGATAATGAGAAAAATAAGTTGACCACACTAAATTCTCATATGTTTTCTTTTTAGGAATGTACATATACAAAACAAAAGAACATGATCTGTTTTGATAGTGGTAGTGCTTCTATGTACTTTAATAATGTGTAATAATTTAAAATAAATTGAACACTGAATAGCAGAAGGAAGAAAAGAAATGTTTCAAACCAAAGGTTTATCTTGAGAAAGGGCTGTTTTCTTCACACTGTAAAAAAAAATTTTTTCAGAACGAGTCCTTTGACTTGAAATGATGAGTTAGTCAATATACCATCAAAACATGCTGTGGACAATATACAAAACAAACACATCTGCAGAACAGACTGACTTAAATAGCATGTTCATACACTAGAAAAAGCAGTGGAATCAACTTATCTTTTCTCATTAACTTAACAGAAAAATACAAGTTAACTAAACCTAAATTTTCTAGTGTTTGTTTTGGGAACATCTCCTGTTTGAAGAACTCATAAACACGAGTTCTTCAAACTTCAAGTCTATTGACTGAGTTGAAGAGTTCAATCAACTCATTAAATTAAGTTTCTACAGAAACATGATGAGCTTATTAGCAGATTTCCCAGCATGCATTGCTTCTTTTTCATATTTTGAAGAAAAAAATTGCTCAATTACACTTTTAACTCTGTTTTATTTTGACAGAAGTAGTTCAGTATAGGGCTGCAGCTAAGGGCTGCCGATAAAAATCTAAATTAAAAACTAATGAAAAAAAAATCAATAACCCAAGATAACACTGAATACTTGCAGTTTAAATAAGATATAGTCCATAGATTTCACCACACAAACCAACATTTCTTTCACATTTGAGAAGCTGGATCCATGGGATGTTTATTTGATTATTGACCATTCATAAGCCCCGCCCCCTTTTTTGCTCTGTGCTCCAATATCAGCTGAACAACCTTGGTACCTCAATGTTCTCCTTTTCCTGTAAAAGTGGCATATAGTCACATCTTAAGTCAGCTAATGTTGAGAGCAAAGCGCTGCAAACTCGCTAGCTAATGATTGATGTAGATTGGCTAGCATTTTGCTAATATTAGCTATCTCAAGATAGAAAAATATGTGTCATGTTTACAGATCTCACTGAGACATCTTTGAACCAACTTCAAAATTTGGTTTTCTTGTCAACATGGACGAGTTTAGCACAATATATCTGAGAACAGGAAACAGGAAAGGAGGAAGTTGATTAAAGGCACCCAGCTTGCTCAACTGTTATTGGAGCACAGAGCAAAAAGGGGCGGGACTTAGGAAGGGTCGACTGATTGACTTGAATGATTCATATAAAAATGGTTGCTAATTAATTTTCAGTTGATCAAAGTACCACTTTCTTTTTTCTCCAATTTCCCCCAATAATTCACTTATCGTTCTTTTTTGTTTTTTCCCCCACAGACATGTCATTCCGGCGAGGTGTGGTCAGGCAGAGCAAGTTCCGCCACGTCTTCGCCCAGGCGTGGAAAGCTGAGCACTGCATCGATGACGTCAGAGTGTCCCGCGTGACGTGGGACAGTCCGCTCTGTGCGGTCAACCCCAAATTCATCGCCGTTATCATCGAAGCCGGTGGAGGAGGGACCTTTCTTGTTGTTCCCATCAGCAAGGTTCAACCCTGTCTATATATATATATATATATATATATAATATATATATATATATATATATATATATATATATATATATATGTATTATATCTGCATCAAATACAGTGGATCAGTATTTTTTAAAAGCCTCTATCTTGTTTCCTATCTTCCACTCTGCTACTAAGAGCAACATGTCAGCAGCTCTTTGACGACCTCGATCCATGTCTGCCTAATGCACTTGCAGCACTTACAGATCAAAGACAAATAGCGAACAAAGGTTACACTCCCAGAATGTGTTAAAGTTTCTCTAGCCAGCTGTCACACTGTCCTGATTTTTGTTTTCTCCCACAGAGCGGCAGGATCGACCAGTCCTGTCCCACGGTGTGCGCGGCACGCGGCACCGGTGCTGGACATCCAGTGGTCTCCTCATGACGACAACATCATCGCAAGTGCCTCAGAGGACTGCACAGTGAAGGCAGGTCAACAGTTTCGAAGCTCGTCTAGCTCGTGCGCCGGTGGTTTGTGGCCTTTTATCAGCATAAAATCTGTCACCTGTGACGCAGGTCACCCTGACCACAGTTGTGTAAACTAGATCTCTCGTTTTTTTTTTTTGATTGTAGGTTAAAGGAAATAATCTGTTGTTCTTTCTCTTAGACGGGGTATCAAAGATTAATTTTTATGTAAGGTTAGTTCGGAGTTTAGCAAAATGATTAAAACCCAGATTTAAAATTAAGCAGAGCTCTGTTGCACAATTGTAAACTAATCTTAGTTCAATAAAACCAAGTTTATTCAGAGTTCAATACCCACATTAAAATAAATAAATATATATAAAAAATAAATCAGAGTGCTTTTGGGACATGCAGTCAGTCCAGGGAACCTTAAAGGAAAAGTTTGACATTTTTAAAAATACATTTATTCCCATTTTTTTTTTGCCAACAGTTACGTGAAAAATATTGATGCCACTGTGGTGTCTGTGCAGGAAATATGAAGCTTCAGCTACTGGACAGTTAGCTTTGCTAACAGCAAACACTGGAAGCAAGGGAAACAGCTGGCTTGACTCTGTTCAAGGGTAACAAATTCAACTTATCAGCACCTGTGTAGCTTGCTGATTAACATGTTGTATCTCATTTGTTTATTTTGTACACAAACTGAAATGCTTTTATGAGGGGTTATGTGCTGGACGAGTCAGGCCTGCTGTTTTCCCCCTGCTTCCAGTCTCAATGCTAAGCTAAGTTAACTATCTACTGAACTACACTTTTAAGGTGCTTTTGGCGATGAAAAGACTGACCACAGAAAAGAAAACATTGTTCAGGCAGGGTAAGGAAAATCTTCTGAGTGCAATGGCTTAAAACGCTGACTGGTTTGGGACTCATTAGAGCAGAAATTAGGACTAAATAAACTTTAAACAACTTTTCTTCTAGCTCTTCCTGAGGAGTGTTTTTTGAGCAAGAATATAATTCTGGGAAGAAAAACTCTCATGCAGCTGAATAGATCCATCAGACATTTACAATCAAACGTCTGCTGTGTCTTGTTGATTGAAGGTGTGGCAGATCCCAGACGGGGGCCTGACGAGTCCAATGACTGAGGCCATTGTGACCCTCGAGGGACACAGTAAGAGAGTGGGAATCCTGGCTTGGCACCCAACTGCCTTCAATATCCTCCTACTGCAGGTAATGTCATTTATCAGAACAAAAAAAAAAAAAAACACTTGGATTGTCTGTGACAGATATGACAGATCACGTGATTAGACTCAACTGTTTTACCTGTGCACTGCAGAGATTGTGAGTCATAAATAAAACTGTACCACCATGCAAGTGGGCCCATGTTTGTATGATCCTTTACATAATTTTGCATAAAAACAAACAGAAGGGTGTGTGCTGGCAAGCCATGTCAAAGGAGATTTATAGTTAAATATAAGTCAGTCGGCTGCCAGCAATACCTGGGTTATGTTATCCAACATGACATGTACCCATCCGTTTGTAAATAGTGAGAGTTGAAGAGGAGCTCTTATCTTACTGTGTTGTGTTCAGTGACAGCCAGTTCAAATACTACTGCATTATACACGCAAGGAATTGGATTTCCTCCCTCAGCAATCCATAGTGCGCAACACAAGTTTAAGGGAGAACGAGATTAATCTGAAACATAATTACGTTCATGTTGGCATGGTTGTGTCTCAAACACACCCAAGTACACGTGAGCTGCTGTATTCTCTTACTAATAGGTCTATTTATAACTTGTAAATGCATTACTTCCCTTTGGCTCAACATGAGACTAACTCGTCTTCTCCACATGTCAAGAAACCACAGAGACTGACTGAACTATAATGATGTTTATTTAAAAATAATGACATAATGGCGTCACGATAGGCAAGGCCTATGGAAGAAAATCTGGGGGTGGGTGAGGTGAGGTGTCCTGCATCTGTAGAGATCCTGTCTGTGTTTTCGTTGGTATTTGACTGTCTGGAAACGAGACTCATAAATTAATCTCTCTCATGTTTTCAGCTCTGACAAATCCTTCTGATTCTACCTTTAAACTATCAGTGTCTGTAACATTTGATATTAATGACTCACTAATTACAAAAATTAACAGAATTCATCGGGACTATGTAGGTGTGTTTTGGTCAGATTTATTTTAACGTGCTGGCTACTTAAAGCGATATTCCACTCCTAGGTGATCATCCACTCAATATGTACTCACCCCCAATGCCGATGTGAAGATCTTCAGTTCACAGAACAATCCGGAGCTTCAGCAGAAAACAGGGTTGTTAGCTGGGTTGTAGCAGAGTTGTTAGCATGTTTTTAGCAGAAATGCGAACTGTAGCCTCCCAGGTAGCGCGTAAACACGGTGTCGAGGTATCGCGAGACTTCGTATATCTCTTAATGGATGCACGTGTGAAAATATTGCGAGAGCGACACCATGTTTAAATGCTACCTGCTACATGCTACAGTTGACATTTCGGCTAAAAACATGGTGTAAATGGCGTCTTTTGTGGTTAAATTTTAATGTTGCAGCTTACGGACACTTGGATTACACCACACAAGCAGGATGGAGACATTTTGTGTTTGTTTTGTGTTTTTTTTTTTTACATTTACATTTGGTCACCATTCACTGCCATTGGCTGCAACCCTGTTTTCTGCTGAAACTCCAGGATTGTTTTGTGAACTGAAGATCTTCACTCACATCACATCTCACATAGGGGTGAGTACATATTGAGTGGATGATCATCTAGGAGTGGAATATCGCTTTAAGGAGGTTTTATTCAGATATTGCTCCATTCTGATTGGTGCTCAGAAGTCCATGACATCACATTTTTCCTACTAAGCTCCGTCCCCTTCAAAGCAGTGACACACAAACAGAAAATTCTCATGAGAAATAACCAAAATTGTTCAAACTTTGGCAGAAAATGTTGTGTCGTTCACGTGGGACGCCTTCGCTCAAGCCAGTCCCCTGCAGATGCTGTCAGCCTCTGAGCTGTGTTTGCATTCGAGCACACACCTGTTAAACATCAAGCTGCCCTGACATGTGACAGGTGTACAAAGACTCTCTTTGTGTTCCCTCGGACAACGTTTCTATGTTGAGCTGAAGTGGAGGGACAGCAAACACGCAACAAATTATAACCACAATCATTTATTTTTTTCAAACAAAGCTTTCAAGTCAAGTTGCTTCCTCCTAAAGCTGATGTAGTTTATTTTTTACACACTGGGCAAACATTCCATAATAACCTTTCAGCAAAATGTGACTCAAGTAGTCTGAGAGAAAACTAGTTTAACAAGATCAGGCTTTAGAAAATCATGCCCATGAGAAGAGACTTTGGCCAATCACAGGTCTATAAGATAGTTAATGTTTATTCTTGTTCCCAAGTCCCGCTCCCAGCTCAAAGTGTCTGTATTTGACAACCTCGGAATCAGTCTCAACAATCGCCTGCCTTTCTTCAGAAGCATTTACAGCATGTTTAAGTCAATTACGTTTATTCTCAGAAACCTCCATTGGCTTCCTGTTGTTTTCCTGTTTTGCTAATGGTGCATCTTGCATTACAATTTAAATCCTCCTCTTGGTATACAAAGTACTTAACGGCCCTGCACCACAGTCCACATCAGACATGCTCTCAGTTAATAAACTCGGATCTCTCAGGTCACAAGGCACCAGTCTCCTTTGTGCTGCATTAATGCACTTAAAGGAATGGTGGTTGGTACACACCCAGTTTTGAGAAGTAGCAGGGGTACCAGTGCAGAAGATAAGAGAAAAACATATTTTAGCCACTTAAAAAGAGGCCCACCAAGGAAAATCCATATCAGTTTAAGTGTATGCTATATTTAGAATATTTTCTCCCCCTTCAGTTTGCTGTCAGACAACGTTTTCTGATGGGAAACTGCTGTTATGTAAGCCAAATATTCTTCTCTCCAAATCAAACAGACTCCTTTTGAAAAAAAAAACCCCCAAAAAAAACAGTACTTTTACCTCGCAGAACATGCCAGTTGCTGGTCTACCATTGCCTCAATCTGTTAATTTGTGTCATTGTGTGACTTTTGTGTTTGAAAAGGTTTGTTTGGATTCACCAAAGTCACACAATAACACAAACCATCGATCGAGGCAGCGGGAGGCCACCAACTGCCGTGTCCTGCAAGATAAAATGACTGATTTTGCCCAAGAACTCTGGTTGCTTTAGAGAGAGGTGAAACTATTCTAAATAGAGCGTACAATTAAACTGATTATTTAGGTGGACCCTTTTTTTAGTGTCTAAAACACATTTTGTTGCTAACCCTGTCCACAGCATTGTTAAGATTTCTGCACCAGTGCTCCTGCTGCTTCTTCAAACTGGGGGCATGTCAACCTCCATCTACTTTTGTTAACACACTGGATAAGCACCTCATAAAACCCCACTTAAAATAATCCCTTTAACGAACTCAATACTGCTCCTCCTGAGCCTAGAATTATTTTTCTTGCCTCTTATTGTATCTCTTATGGATGTATTTAAATATCTATATTTGCTTTTCTGTTATAATTTGTCATCTTGTTAAGCACATTGAGCTGCTTTTGTATTTAATGGTTCAACACAAATAATACACAAACTTTTATGCTTCACATGTTTCCTCTCCTGTGGACTAACACCACTTCACTGCATGTTGTGTCTTCCTCTCTCTAGGCTGTGATAATGTGATTTGTGTGTGGAACGTGGGCACGGGGGAACTCGTGTACCAGCTGGCCGATGCCCACCCAGACCTGATCTACAGTGTCAGCTGGAACAAGGACGGCAGTGCCGTTTGCACCGTCTGCAAGGACAAGGCTCTGCGCGTCATCGACCCACGAAGGGGCACCGTCCTCAAGGTTATTTCACATTTTTGCAGATGCATACAAAAGCTATACGTCATGCATGGACACAGTAAAGTAACCCTGCAGTGTTCCTTTCCAGGGCCTTCATCACAGTGTTGTGTTGTTTCCACATTAGTCCTTCATTCTGTTCAGTTCAGTATCACAGCGACAGTGACGAGGAAAAGGTCAAGCAGAACCAGGCTCTAGAGTGGGCAGCCATCCAACTCGAACGGTTGGGTTGAAAGAGAAAGAGGGAAAATGCAAGTTTCACATAGAGTAGTGGTCATAATGTGCCTCAGAGGTGTTTGGGGCCAAGTACAATAACCTCAGTTTTGCGTTTTTGAGTTCAACAGCAGAACAGCAGAAAATTGCTGGTCATCCAGGGTTTTTTATGTCCTTAAGGCATGCTTTAAGTGTTGGAGTGTCTTCTAATAATCCAGCCTAAACTAAGCATACATCAGGTGAACAGAAAACATCCAAGCACAGAGCCTTGTGGAACTCCTAGACTAACATTGGCGTTCATCGTTAACATGTACAAACTGAGATCGATCTGATTAATAGGACTTAAACCAGCTTTGGGCATTTCCCTCATCAGTTTCTGATTGTTCTTAAAGGTGAAAGAGAAAGTCCACGATGGCACCAGGCCAATGCGAGCTGTGTTCCTCTCAGATGGGAAGATCCTGACCACAGGCTTCAGCCGCATGAGTGAAAGACAGCTGGCATTGTGGGATACGGTAAGTGTGACGGACCAGCCCAGTGTTGCTAAGAGTTACCTTCACATTGAACAGTTCTGCAGTGAACAATTGATGTTCACTGTCGATGTAGGAGGTAGTGTACACTTCATTTAATAAGATGGAAAGGTAAGGGTGTAGTGGTCAAGATGGGCAGATTGGACTTTGCATCCTGGTTCATGCAGGCTTTGTCGTCACAGCTCCACAAGCAGGATAATGTAGCTTTCTTGGTCAGTAAAACACACTCTGATGAATTTATTGGTTCAGCTGACTAGATTTACCATCAACACCGACTGGACATCCACATGAAAAGTCCCAAATTCTGAGTGACAGGGGGAAAAATCTACAGCCTTCTGTCCATGTCTGTCTGTGTATCTTAGCTTTGACATGAGTTGATATGAGGCTTCAGCCGTCTGAGTTGGTCAAATCTAGCGAATACTTGATCTTCCAGAGTTACAGTCTTTTTAATACAAAGACTCTCTTGTGTTTGCCCCGGACAGGCTGTCCTCAACATAGAAACTCTGTATGTTGAGCTGAAGTGGAGGGGTGGTAGCACAAAGACACTTTTTCATGGAATGAGGACTATAAATTTTGTCCCCCATCATTTCAATTGGCAGCACATTAAGATGGGGTCTTTAAATGACCAGAATGAACAGGACAAATAATTACAACAAGCATCAATTTCCATGTTCTTATGTTCCTAAGAGAACTTTGACTATTGTTTTAAAGCAAACTTGAAAAATTGTGAACCCATCCTTTAGCCAGGTTATTTTCTTGTCTAACCTTGAGCATGCCATAACCATCATTTATGTGCTATATTTGACATAACTACTGTCTTTACATGATGATATTGTCACATCTTAAGTTTGCAAAATGCTAACTAACTAGCTATCTTATCTAAACTCAGGAGGGATCAATATCACCATCTTGGTTGAGTGTACATATTGTATGGAAGTAATTACAAGTAGTATTAAATCAATGTTTTGTGCTATTCTTTTTTTACAGAAAGATCTCTCTGAGCCAATGGCAGTGCAGGAGATGGACACGAGTAATGGGGTTCTTCTACCCTTTTATGACCCAGACACAAACATGGTCTACCTGTGTGGAAAGGTATATGACCCCAGGAATATATAGAGAACACAAATGTACTCTGGTGTTAAGATTGGTGCCTTTTCCATTCATTTTTTTTTTTTGGATCAGTCATCTTAATAAGATTATCTTGTGGCTTTCAGGGGGACTGCACCATCCGGTATTTTGAAGTGACAGATGAATCCCCGTATGTGCACTTCCTCAGCTTGTACAGCAGCAAGGAGCCTCAGAGAGGTGCGGGATTTCTCAGTAAAAGGGGTGTGGATGTCAACAAGTGTGAAATTGCCAGGTAAATATGTTTGGCCAGGTTTTCTTTTATATCCTTTTAATTGCTTTAAAAGTTTTTAAAGGACTGGTGCTAATCTATGTTTTTCTTATTCTCACAAAAGTCCCTGGAAAGACCAAACACAACAACAAATTGATGCCTGTTTAGCCAAAGCCTCATATAGCTTATTGCTTAATGTGCAGATGAAACCACATTTTTAGCTTATCTAGCTTTTGTGTTGTTACATATTTCTGAGTGAAACAGGTTAGACAGGCATGACATAATGCTGGGAGGAATTTGATTTGAACGTTTAAGAGTGACTTGTCATAATACAGTGTACTATGCTGTTGCTAGCTAGCTAACTAATCAATCTTAGCTCTGTGGCACGAAAAGTTGAAGATTGATTGATGGGTGGATGTCATGATATTATTGATATTACACATCATATACTGTTTTACATGCAGGAAGAGCTGAGCTGGGCTTGGGGCCACAGTTTCGCATCGATTCATAATAAAGCACATTTTTGTACTCAAGAAAAAATGTAGAATAAGCCAGCCTTATCTTTCAAGAGAGTCATGATTTCCTGCTCTTCTGTAGGTTCTACAAACTCCATGAAAGGAAAGTGGAACCAATTTCTATGACTGTACCACGAAAGGTAAGCCATGCACAGTCTTTAAATAAGTAAAAACCAATGTAGAAATAATCTATTTTATGTTATTATAAAAATGAATTGCAAGCCCTCTGCATGACCAGGAAGTCTATCGTTTACTGCATAATAAAACTCCTCTCTGTCTCCATCTTGCCTCCCCAGTCAGATCTGTTTCAGGGCGACCTTTACCCGGACACAGCTGGCTTGGAGCCTGCTCTCCTGGCTGATGAATGGATCGCCGGGCAGGATGCAGCGCCCCTGTTGGTCTCTCTGAGCGGTGGGTACACAGCTCCTCCATCCAAGCACAGAGACACCCTCAGAAGCAAACCCCAGCTCGTCTCGCAGGACTCCGGGACTGGGGCCGCCCCGCCTTCATCGGGCAGCGTAGCAGCTCCAACTTCTACACCTACCTCTGCTGCCAAGGAGACGGAGGAAGAGGTGCCACAACCACGAGTAGCCACAAAGGACACTGATGGAAGTACTGAGAGGCCGAAGAAAGAGGTGAGTCAACAGAATGAAACGCATCGTCCATGCTAGCATTTTTCGTGCTCAGCGTCATCGTTTTCTGACTTGTCCGTTGTCTCCTCGCTTCTTTCAGGATGAACTGTTGAACGAGTTGTTAGCAGAAATGAAGGCCTTGCGTGCTGTCGTCCTCGCCCAGAGCCAGAGAATTGAGTTGCTGGAAAGGCAGCTGGCTCGAATCGAGGATGGGGACGTATGAGCAATGCGGAGAACCACTACATTCAGAGGGCATTCTTACTAAATCCATAGACCATAGCCTTACTAGAATCAACAGTACCTTACGCTGTGTGAGTGGGAGAATGTAGTGAAGGGTAGCGACAAACTGTGAATCACAGTGGCTTACAACCAGGTCAACTACTGTGATAGAAATGAGACCGCAATTTATTTCTGTGATTGTTTTCCAGAATATGGCAAGAACGGGGTGTCATCTGCATAGAATGAGATAATGTTTTGTTTTTCATATGATGGAGTATTGTAGCAGCTATTTGGCGGTGCGTATAGTGCAGCTTTGAGCTTTGCAAAATCTTAGCATTAATTTTGAAAGGCTCTGAAGGAGTTGCATTGGCACCTTTGCCTCAAATTAATGCACAGTGCAGTGATAAAAAGCATTATAATAAAATTAATGAAAGATGACATACTATAGCAAAGTGATTAAGCACCTCAAATATGATTTTTGTTTTCTATGAAGCACTCACAAATGTAACCATTAGGGCTATTTAATCAGGTAGTTAAAGCTGCTAAACTATGATGTCACATCAGACCCCCAGTTTTTAACTCATTGTGTGACTTGTGCTTTGTTTTACTACTTCATCATAGGACGCCGTGTGTAAGGCTGACGGTAGGAAAATCTTCTGGTACACAAATTATGATCATGACAGTGAGAAATATGTGAATAATAGCTGATGAGAGTGTAGTTGAATATTTATGTGTATCGTAATTCTGTGTAGTCTTTGCAGTCAATGGAAAGGTAACACTTTGTGATTTTGTACCTCATGTTCAGGAGAGGACGGACAGTGGGTTTGAAGATTTCTGCAACATCTTTAGGCAAGATATTTGTTCGCATTATCTTTAAGATATAGATACTAGAGATAGGAACAATCCAATCCAATATCTGGGGTTGATACTTATCGGATATTGGATTATTCGCACCAATCCCAATCCAAATTCAATAGTCTTATGCGTTTACAAATTATAAATATTGAGCGAGCTGCGTGAAAAATCAGTTTTCATGTCAACTCTATATGGCCATGTGACACAGGAGGCACGTACCATGTAAAAAAAAATGTACCAGCCACCTCACCAATGGTTAAAACATAAAAATACATAAAAATTACAGTAGCCAACATAAGCCACCTTGTCTGAACAGATAAACACTAACAAAAAGTACTGTTTGCTTTTTGGAACCTAAAACAGCAAACTTAACAAACTGCTCAGTAATGCATGATGGGAAATGAGGGCCGTCTCTCAGCACTATCTGCAGCACATGTAAACGTCACAAAACCACAATCCTACAGCGCCTCTCAGTGGTCGGAGGACGCCATTACAGTAAAGAGTAATGAATTTTGCAATATGAACACTAAACAAGTTTTCCAGATGTGAAAACTCAGATAACACTTTAAAAAGAGCTCTGTTATCAGTATAGTATCAGTGTTGGCAAATATCCAGATTCAGGCATCACAATCGGATCGTAGCTGACAAAAAGTGGATTGGTACATCTCTAATAAATATGCATATATACTTGCCTCTTTCTTTCTTCTGACACATGTGAAAAGGCTGCAGTATCTGATAAAGTTGTGCTTTTAAACAATACGCCTAACACTTGTTCCAGTGCTGTCACTAAAACATTAAAGTGTTTGCAACCACAACAAAGAGGAAGTAACAATGAAATGTAAAACATTTTCTACAGTTTGCATTTGTATTGGTGTAAAAGATGGCAAGATCATTTAGTTTAGTTTTTTTTTATTTTACTTTTGTTTTTTTTTCCATTACATTTAGAAGTATTTCTATTAACCTCTGTGTAACAATGGTACATTCCACATCAAGCTTATCCCTTTATTACTGAGGTCATTTATATTTCTTTATGCACTTACCTCTTTAACACTGTACAACCAGCAGCGGTTAAATGAGACGACATTGTGAGAACCCAATAAACATTCATTCCTCCTTTGTATTAATGGCATGGCTTTTTATTTACAGTAAGAAATGCTGTGATCATGATCATATGCGAGTGCTACTTGTGATCATTTCTAGCTCAAGCTATGTGTACACATTGACTGTCTGCCAAGCAACTGCTGCCTACTCCAATTAAATAGACATATGCACACACACAAAACACATTGTGGAAGATTTCTCACATTGTAGGTTGGCTTTTGTAGGAATTTGTGGCCTGAATTTCTCATTCTTTATATTATATTAGGATGCCTCATAAACTTAATCAGGGTCCACAAGCAGCAAATTAGATGGACTGGAAAAAATGACAACAAGGTCACACGGATGACGCTCTGTGCCACGTCAGAAACTATTGAAGTGAAGCTATCTGAAGATTACAGAGAGAACGGAAAGATGTAAAGTTTATGCAGTTTCACATCAGTACTCCACTTCTTAGTAA
The DNA here is from genome assembly GCA_034769285.1 of Lutjanus argentimaculatus. Lineage (NCBI taxonomy): Eukaryota > Metazoa > Chordata > Actinopteri > Lutjaniformes > Lutjanidae > Lutjanus > Lutjanus argentimaculatus. The sequence continues at coordinate 833,522 of JAWZSL010000076.1, read as the reverse complement.
GTCATCGACACAAACTAAGCAACCAAGAAAGAAGGCAATATATGACATAACAGCAGAGCTAAATCTGGCCTGTGTTAAATGCTAGCAGCATGGCACCATTTCAGATGAGAAACTGCAGCAGATGACAGTTTGCAAAGAGGCTTGCAACAAACTCTCAGTGGTTTGATATAACAAAAACTAAACTCAGAGGAACGTGCAAAGCATTAAGTCTGCGATTCCTGTAGTTCTGTCTGTGTGGGTATATGTATGAACCTGTAGGATCACGTTTACATCTGCACAGCACAGTCATAAACAGTGGTGTGGACTCGGGTTTTAGACTCAAGTCACAAATCTGATGTCTTTAGACTCCACTTGACAAGATTAAATAAGACTTGGACTTTAACACCAATGATGCGTGACTTAATTGGACTTGACCCTTTTGTATGTTATTTAAAAAATGTGCCACAAATCAATTAATTTCCCTTCTTCTCCTGAATCAACTAAATACAACAAGACCATAGCTAATTTTCATGTTCATGATACATTCATCCACCTCAGCACCACCCATTTTTGGATGGCCAGGGTCACCTCACTGTGAGCTTCAAAACAGCGCTTTAGAAATCTATGGGTGACATTATGGACGCCCCATCCACTAATTATTATACAGTTTATTGTCTTGACTTGGAACTTGAGTGCAAATGCCCAAGACTTACTTATTACTTGCAAAACAATGAATTGGTCCCACCTCTGGTAATACAACAAGATAATCACCATCCAGCAGTCAGCTGAAACAGCCTCTAAGAAATCTCAGAACCCAGTCCAGCTAAACACCTGTGTGACCTGAAGACAGATGTTCCAGCTGCTATCCCTCCAAGCTGTGCAAGCTGTAGAAGATCTGTGTTGAAGATTTGCAGAGGCAGCAAGGTATGTAAACATCAAAAACCCTCCAATTTTGTAGCCAAAAGTCACAAAAGAACATGGGATGAGGTGGAAGGAAAAAGGAGAAATGAAATACAGCTCTGCCCTCTTAGGGAAGGAAGCAAAGAAAATTATTTCTGGTATCTTGATTGTGTTCAAAGGTGTGAAATACTTGATAAAACTTTCGCACCATGGTTGTCCTCCATCTGCAAATTACAACATTTTGTGATTGTACACACAGTCACCTGCAGTGTAAAATGACTTAACAGATTTGGTACAGTCGTCTCAGTTGAGCGTAGGGGCTGTGACTGCCTGGCCATCGGAGTGAAAACAGGATGTGGGCGTCTTGTGAAGCTTGGTGCATCTTTTGAACTTTATGTGCGCTTATATCCTACAGCTGCAGTGTATAATAATAACCTTAATGTTTTTGCCTAAATCAAAGAATAATCTGGATAGTGGTTTCGTTCTTGGGTTATCTTGGAGCTCACGTAAACCTTTTTACACTCCTTTTTCCAGTGTAATGTCAAACTTCCGCTTCAAGTCCAAATCTTAATGATGACTTTTTTTTTTTTATAAACCTCAGCATCACATTCACCTCAGTTGCCCTTTGTGGTATTATGGACAATTTGCTGACAAATATGACTATACAGGGTTGAAATGTCTCACAGAAATAAATACAATAATAATAATAATAAATACATTTCCAGTAGGTGAGTTCTCTTCAGTAAAGAGTATATACATGTTCTTAAAACATGCATGATGTAATCTGCACCTGTGCTGCAGACTCACAGATATGAGCCAACTTTGCAGGGGGGGAAAAATTCAAATACGTATGTCTTCCTCTTTCCATAAATAAATTGCACATGTTTTTATCTGTGCTTTTCACCACACCCTCCTCGATTCTGCCTTTAATCTGTGTTCTCACCCCCTTCAGCCTCCACCTACCTCAGCTTTCTTCACCACATTTCATGCATCAGCCCCTCTCTCACTTCGCTTTCACACTTTTCAGAAGTACCCTAAATGTCACGCAAGTCAGTCTCTTCGTACCGGTCAAAAACACTGTCCTCGAAGTTATCTTGGGCTCACAACTTTGGTAAGTGTTTTATTTCCTTCCCTTTTTAATATCTCGAAACGTTTCTTTTGCTCGACACATTTTTATAGTTTCTGTCTAATAACGTAAGTGCCTTTTTATGCTCTTCTGTATTTACTTACAGCATGTATACATATGATGTTAGCATTTAGCTTGTCTAGATACTTGAATCTTTAATTTGTGAAATAGTTGTATAATTACAATATTGCACTATTAATTAAGCACCTACACTGTAAAGGAATTTAGTAGAATCAGCTACTTATTGGCTTAACATAAACACACAAGTCTTACTTATTCAAGTTATTTATTTTCACTTCAGAACTTTTAAACATGAGTTCTTCTAACTTGATATCTTTTAACTTGAAGTGAAGCGTTGAATGAAAGCACTGAACAGAGCTCAGTCAAGTCATTGAATCAAGTTTCGAAAGAAACATGATCACCATATTAGCAGACATTCCCAACATGCACTTTTTAGTAGAAAAGTTTATTTGTATTGAATCATTACAAAAAAAAAACAAACAAAAAAAACCAAACTGTTTTTTCTCACCAAATTCTGTCAGCTTAAAATTTTAATGCAGCCTGGACACTAACTTTTTTAAGTTGAAACAAATGGTTCATTTTCACAGTGCAGGCCACTTATGCATCATGCATTTCAGCTTTAATCACACCTTAACTGCACTTCTTATTTGACATTATGTTGCAGTGCTTAATGTCAGATCTAAGTCTGACTAAAAAAGTGTCTTCCCAGGCTGACTGATGCTGCTCAATTGTCATTTTGACAGGAAACCAGCAGCGCTGCGAGCGGTCTGCTAACTTCCTGTCACTTCAGTGCAGACAGTTTACAGTCACACAAGATAAAAGCAATACCGGCTTCCTGTTATATCTCCAGAGTATGTATGTATATTGCAATTATGCCTGTGGTTGCTTTTCAGCCAGTGTGCATAGTAACTTTTGTATTAGAATTGTGTCAGGCTTGGATGCCAGTGCAGAAATATGAATTATCAAATTGGAGGGCTTTTTAGAGCAGAATTACTGGCATTTCTTGATAATCTGCTTAATTTTGAGTGAGTCAAACCTAAAATACAAAAATACTTTTATTTTTCGTGTATTCTTGTACTCTGTTGTAGCTGGAAGCACCATGCACAGTCATTTAGTTATCTAAATTTCTTTTTTTCTAGATCCTGAATATAAATTTACCAATGGATCCTCTTCTGGTGAAAACTTCACAACTGCTTTGAAAGTCTGACTGCTAAACTCTGCCTGAATCTGTGACACCAAGCCAGTGGGATTTTTTCTACTCAACGGGGAATTTTCAAAGGAGGTAAAGTGCATTTCTAAATCTAATCTGCCTCAGTATTGTGGGATTTACAGTTTGATAACACAGAGAGGATTTCTGGTGCTCTAGGAAAAGAACAGCAGTGGATTGAGACCTGGTTCAAACAGCCTACATAATGTTTAGCATCTGTGTCAACCTGTTTTAGGTTGCCTCAAGTCAAACTCTGATAGCACAACAAAAACATGCAAACTGCAGAAAAATATGTGAAATGTATTTGTTGGCATTGACTAATCTTTCTTGCACACAAGGCATTGTTTTGACAAACCACACCCATGTGGCACCCAAATATGTACAACAACAAATCATTTAAAAAAAAGTGCATTTCTAATCCAAAGGGTTACTCTTAAAGGAAAGTACACTTTGAGAAATATGCTTTATCATTTTTTTTGCTGGGCGTTAGATGAGGAGATTGACCCTCATGTCTGTGCGGTAAATTTGAAGTTTCAGTCAGCAGTCAGCTATTTTAGCTTAGTATAAAGGCCAGAAACAAGGGGAAACAGCTAACATTTACCCAAAGGTAACAAACAATATTGATTGGGCAGTTTTCAGCACGACTGGGTGGTTTTGGGTTGCTTGGGTAAGTGGACAGGATTTGGGCTGGTTTACCATGAGTTGTGCTGGTTAAAAGTGACAGTACATATTCATAATTTGCATTCCTCAATTATGCAAACTCATCCAGTCACTCAACACAGCTTTGATATGACATCATTTTTATACATTCTGCTGAGAGGAAATATGGGTTACTATAATTACCACACACCTGTGGCTTACACCATAAACACGCAAAAGCTGTGTATCTATGTATTTAAATCTGTATTTTAATTGTAACAGAAACCTCTGTGTTTGCAACATTACAAACTTACAATCCTTACAATTTCATTTAGCAGACGCATTTATCCAAAGCGACGTACACCTGAGAGGATCTGAAGCAAGGATCTAGTCAGGAGAGAACAACATGAGTAAGTGCCATGAAGTAGAGATTAAGTCTGACAGGACAAGGTGCCTACAGGCAGTGCTGGTGGCAATGTGCACAGAGTGCATAAGATGCATTGGATTTATTTTTATATATATATATATATATATATATATATATATATATGTTTTGTGCAGTCAATCAAGTGCAGAGGTGTTCATGAAGGAGCTGGGTCTTCAGTCTTCTCTTAAAGATGGAGAGGGATTCTGCCAATTGAAGATGGCTTGGTCGTTCCACCACTGGGGAGCCACAGACTGGAAGAGTCTAGCTAGCGACTTTGGCCCCTGCTTAACGGTTGAATAAGACGTCTTTCTTTGGCAGAGCGCAGTGAGTGGGAGGGAGTGTAGACTCAGATGAGGGAGTTCAGGTAGGCGGGTGCAGTTTCAGTTGCTGTTCTGTAGGCGAGTGTTGGGGTTTTGAATTTGATGCGGGCAGCGACTGGGAGCCAGTGAAGCGATCTGAACAATAGAGTAACATGCTGTTTTTGGCTGATTGAAAACCAGATGTTCCACTGCATTCTGGATCATCTGTAGAGGTTTGAACATGCATGTGGGGAGGCTTGCCAGTAAGGAGTCGCAGTTGTCAATGCATGATATTACAAGAGCCTGAACCAGGAGTTGTGCTGCATGCTCAGATAGGTAGGGTCTGATCTTTCTGATGTCGTAGAGGGAAAAATAACACGACCGAGTAATGAAGGCTATGTGGACCTTGAAAGTTAATTGGTCATCAATCATGACATCCAAGTTTCAGGCAGACCTTGTAAGTGTGAGCTGGGTGGATGTGAATTGGATACTTATTTCTTGCTGTACAGAGGGACTGGCTGGGATGACAAGGAGCTTTGAGAGGTTGAGTTGAAGGTGGTGTTCTTTCATCCATGTCGAGGTATCAGCTAGGCATGATGAGATCCGAGCGGAGATTGCGTGGTCTTCCGGAGAGAATGACAGGAAAAGCTGGGCATCATCGGCATAGCAATGGTATGAGAAACCACGGGAGTGGATTATTGCACCAAGTGAGAGAAGAGAAAAGGGCCAAGAGCTGAGCTTTGAGGGACCCCTCTGGATAACTTGTGCGGTTTGGAAACTTCTCCTCTCCGAGATACCCTGAAATATCTCCCTAAGAGGAGGTAGGACAGGAAACAGCAGAAGGCAGAGCCTGAGATACCAAGCAAGTGTGGAGAGGAAGAATTGGTGGTTAACTGTGTCAAATGCAGCTGAGAGCGGACCCGAGCTTGCTTAAATGCGGCAGCGAACACACCCTTTGTAAGTGTGGCATTGATGATGTGTGTGACTGCAGGGTTGAGTGAGGGGGAGATGGTCTGTAGCAGGTAAGATGGTGTCGGGTCCAGGGGACAGATAGTGGGACAAGAGTCCAGCAGCAGTTTAGAGATTAGATAGAGACATTAAAACTTTATTATTTGTTTGGCTTTTTGACAACATTGAATTACATGTATTTCCCTCCCTTCATGTGTGCGTACTGTGGTACACTTTAAGTTGGCATATTGTCACAGTTTGTTGTATATGTGTTGAGCTATCCCTCATTTTTAGATTAATTTTTAGGGCAGAAATGGAACATAGCTGGATTGCACAATACAGCCTCCTAGTACACTTGTGAACACTCGAATTGTTGTATTGTCATGTCATATTTTTTTTAAAGTGTGTTTAACTGTATTGTTTATTATTGGGCTAGAAAACATAAAATCAATCTGGCAACACTGAAAGGAAAGGACCATTAAGAAAATATCCCTATTCATATTCATTTTCTTGCTAAGAAATGTAGATTATTAAGCAGTAAGACAAGGGTGATCAGACCCATTTTCTGGGGACAGTCTCCATTTCTGGTTGCCTGTCCCCGGCTGGAGCTGTCCCCAGAAGTGTTCCCATTTTAAACTGTGTATTAAAAACAGACTGCAGTGTGTTGTGAATGTGTAATACTTTACGTAGCGAAAAACAAACAAACAAAAAAAAAAAACAGGTAGCATAAGTCTGATTGACGCCTCAGTGGCGTTGATGTTGTTGTTTTTGCTGACAGAGGCGGGTAGTTATAGAGAAAACTGCTGTGGAAAACTTGGCCATGGTCAAAATACATGGAACTGGAATTGTAGACTGAAAACAGCTAGTCTGGGTCTGTCCAAATCAAACAAAATCCATCTATTTGCACCTGTAACGCTCACTAATTACTACAGAATATCTTACTATTTCTTTTAAGGTCCAGTGTGTATGATTTAGGGGGCTCTATTGGCAGAATATGGCAGAAATGGAATATAATATTCATAATATTCATTAGTGTGAACCCTTTACAGCTATAGAGGCTGCAGGTCCTCTTCCACAGACTCCGCCATGTTGCACCACCATGTTTCTACAGTAGTCCAGAACGGACAAACCAAACACTGGCTCTAAATAGGCCAACTGTTTTTTGTGCAAGTTTCACGAACACTGTAGTTTCTCCTATATGCTTGGAAGGGGAGGGTGAGATGTGGTGTTGTAATCTGCATCATCACAAGATGCCACCAAACTGTACACAGTGGTCCTTGAAAGAGGAAAAGGGAAAAACTTGGGAAAAAAAATACTATTTGCTTTCTTGCAAAGAGTTAGACAAGAAGAGTGATGCCACTCTAAGTAGGCTAAATAACATTAAAGCCAGCTAGCTTAGCTTATGTTATAAGCTAAGGAAAAAGGGGGAAACAGCTACCCTGGCTCTGTTTAAAGGTATCAAAACCCAGGTACCAGCACCTGTAAAGCTCACTAAATAACACATCATATCTTTTTTAAAATTTCATTCAAACAAACACTGAGGTCATATGTTGGACTGGAACTAGGCTACCTGTTTGTCCTTGATACCAGTCTTTATGTTGAGCTAAGCAGGCTACTTCGGCTAGCTCACATATTACCGTACAAACACGGCATGAGTAGTAAGAAAGTGAATAAGCATATTTCCCAAAATGTCATACTATATACAGTGCCACTAAGTAAACATAAACATTCATAGAAATGAACAAATCTCCACATGTGATCATGCTAACTCAGCTAATTCAACTTTTCTCTCTCTTCCCTTCAGTCATGACGTCTGGTGCCTATCACCGTCCTCTCAGACTGCGCTGATCCTTCTCGCCCTCCTGATAGGTTTAATTATATTGCTAATCTTCTTGTACAAGAAGTTGAACAAGGAGGCCGATGGGGAATATACAATCCGGCGCATAGTGTATAAGGAAGGAGGGGTCAGGGACCAGGTGAGAGGTGCAGCATTAGCTTTGGAGACACGTCTTGGAGTCCAGCTGTGGCCGCGCAGTGATACTGATGAGGAAGGAGAGGAAATGCAAGAAGTCCAAGATGAGGAGGGACAGGTGGAGGAAGGTGGTAGCCAGGGGAGTGACACCGAGGGAGAGGATGAGGAGGAGGGGGAAAATGCGGAGCTGTGTGGTAAGACAAAGGACAAGGGAAATGACACTGACACAGATGATAACTCAAGTGTGGGGAGTTCAGGGGCAGGGGAGGAAACCAACCTCGCCGATCAGCCAGAAGGAGAGACGGAGGAGAAAGGGGAGGAAAAGGTGGAGAAAGTGGAAGATGAGGAAGGCAAAGGTGAAGCAAGTGGAGGGGCTGGATTGTTGATAGATCTGAAGCAGTTCTCTGGAAGTGCCACCTGGTCTGCAGGAGGCGAGGGAAAAGACGGTGTTGTGACTGCACTGTGAGAACAGAGTAAAAAGAAACATGAGATACAAGGGAGGCTTCAGAAATGAGCTGATATTTTCTATACATTTTATTTCCCAACATGAAGGCCTAAATGCTGTTCTACACTGCCAGGAAAAAAAAAACTAAAACTAGTCATATAATCTAAAAATACTAGCATCAGGATTAAAAGGTGATTAATGAATGAAGCTGTTATAAATATGCAGGAGCACAGTGTATTACATTTTAAATGTTTGTATAAGAGTTTACCTTTTATAATGTAAAACCTGCTCAGGCAATTAAGAAATCAAACTGTGTGATATTGCATCTGCCTATTGCATGCTGTATATTGTGGATTGCATATGTTTTTTTCTACTGTTTTAAATGCATTTTTTAAGTCACATGAAAATTAAAAACTGATTTTTACTGTGTTTGTATTGTTCTTGGTGTCATATTTGGAACTGAAACAATTAGTTGATGAAACTCTTAAATGCAAAATATGCAGGCTTCTTCCCAAAAAAAAAAACACCTGCATAGACTCATACAAAAATAATTTCTCTCAATCATCACCCAGAGCCCACCAGAAGTGTGTGGTGGGGCCTGCATCCTCAGAGACCCCGCCCTCCTTTTTGCAATACTCATAACTCTTTACCAACCCAGAATGTCAGTGTTAGACATCCCAGGAATGAGACTCAACATTCAACTATTTCTCTAAAGCAAAAATTAACATTAAACATTTTCATGGTTCTAGCTTTTCAAATGTGAACCGATAGAAGACTAACAGACATTTTTCATGGCAACCACACTGATATGAAACAGTAGGGTAAACACAGTTGTTGCCAATGATACTAATTACGGTTCTGTAATTATTACACATGGTTGCTGTCTATAAAGTGAATATTGTCTATAAAGTGAATATTTTAAGGAATTTGGATGAAGCAAGTAGGCTAATTTTTAAAGCGTCACAGACTTTTAACTCAATTTATTACATGGCCTCGTTAAATACTTGATTCTGATTTGTCAGCTACAGCATTCTGAGGTTTGTTATTTCTGTATAACAGACCGTTGCTATGCATGACAGACCGTTGCTATGGACACAGTTCTGAGCATAGACGCTGAAGGAGCAATAAAACCATTGTTAAATCACTAAAATCATTTAAAAATGTATATTTTGTGTCAAATTCTTTCTTTTTTTTTCATAGCAAACCATGTAACAAACAGGATAATGTACAGTAAGCAATGCGAAAAATCACCCTGTCGGGGTTTATTTTGCAATAATGACCTGCTCACTATACGTTGTCCCTTACATTGTGGCCTGTGTTCTTGTTGCCTCTTAAAGTTCAGTAGTAATCATTATGTTTAATGTACTGCAAAACATTTAGCTCTGCGTATTGTTGAGTACATGATGGTGATACATGGAAAAAAACAACAACAGCAAAGTTACTATACACTCAGAATCTTTCACATACATGTAAATATTCGACTTAAGTTACTCCCCTGGTTAATGAATGTATTGAGAGGCTTCATAAACAGCTTTGAAGCGTTGTACACTGTCATAGAAGACATAAAAAGTAACAATTTAACATCCCAGCACAATACATAATGACCTTCTGCTAAGTACTAATAATGTAATTGTGACTGTTTTGACCAATGGGGATGTAGCTCAGTGGTAGAGCGCATGCTTCGCATGTATGAGGTCCCGGGTTCAATCCCCGGCATCTCCAGGTATTTTGCACTACTTTTTCTTCCCTCTGAATTAAAAGTATCTCACAAGAAACAAACGGGAGAGTAAACGAATTAGAGCTGTTTTATTAACGTGAAATCAATACGAAACGAACACAACACAGCCGTGATGAGCGATACAGTGAACACTGAGTGCTACAGATGGGAGACGTTCGCCATTGGCCAGCCGGAGCACTTGCTCGAATCTGATTGGACGTCGGACGCCTTCGAGGCGTGGGAGTGTTCACGCACGCGAATGTCAAACATTTATTTTCACCGGCCAAATTATTTTCAGTGGTGGGTGATGAGAGGCACTCGATCGAGACAATATGGATGTAGCGATAATAAATAAAGCTCGAGTGAAAGTAGATTAAAAACATTACTACATAGCGACATATGATCAAATCAATTATGTAAGCAGAAGTCCGGGATTTTACCAAGGAAATTCCTTGGATTTCACCTGACGACTGACAGAAGACATTCTCACAGTGACAGATGGATCATTTTTAAAGCACCCAAACTGTTCTACAAATATTTGACTGGAGACTGGAGCCGATCTAACCTGGTAAATATTTACTTTTGATTAATCTGATCCTCTCCTTTTACACACAGCACAGATTTGTGTTCTTTAAAAAAAAAGAAAAAAGAAAAAGAAATGTGCATCCTTGCAGTGCACGATCAAAGCCAGCCTGTCACAGTAACCTACTTCACGAGTGCCGCACCACCGTGAGCATCCAAGTTGCATTTTCTGCTCTCAGCCTAACTTGATTGTGCCGGAGAAATGATTTCAGTAGACGTCACTCATCTGCATAGGGAGTAAAATGCAACCATCCTGCGAGGCTTTTTTTGCGCCCTGAAACGCTCTGTATCCTCGCCGTGCGATAAAAGGACCTACTAATTGCTGCATAACCGAAACTACAAACATGGAAGGTACAGTTTGCATGCAGTGTCATCCCAAAAATATATATTTATATCCACAGATAGGAAGGAGACACATCTGGGTTGCAAACTGTCCAAGATGGATGCAGCGCCGCTGTGCGCAGGGATGCACGGCGGAGCGGCGGCAGGGTATCTTTAAATCGCCCCATCATTTCGCTTGCATTTATGCCTCCGTGTTGTCAGTCGTATTTTCTCCACCTTTTTGCAGGAGGAGGATGTTACTAGCATCCGCCGTAGTGGTATGGGAATGGCTGAACGAGCACGGACGCTGGCGGCCCTACAGCCCGGCTGTCTGTCATCACATCGAGGCAGTCATCCGGAGCGACCCGCGGTGTGGTAGTGTCGTCCTCGGCCAGGTGGACTCTCGCCTCTCGCCCTACATCATCGATTTGCATTCCATGCACCAGTTCCGACAAGACACAGGTGAGGAGCAGGGAGGAGAGGAGGAGACACACGAAGGGTGGAGGGTGTAACGGTGGAGCCGGGCCCGAGGTGGAGGCCTTTTTAATGCTCATGTGCGTCTTTGCACGGCTTTATGTTGATCCTGCTCCAGAAGTTGGTGCTGTGGTGGGAGTGTTTTGCTGCAAGGTGTCTTCTTATTTCTGCAACAATTATATAAATACCGTTTTTTTTTTTTTTTTTTTTAGATCCTTAAATCTTGGGTCACATTTCACTGAGAGGATTAAAAAAAAAAAAAAACAAGGAGCGATACAGTGTGTCTGTGATTTTGAAAGGTGTCAGTGGTGGAGTGAGTCATTCTGGCAGAACCTGTGTGTGTCCAGTCATTACCACAGACACAGAGTACTTTTACTTTTTACTGCAAACACTGTCATTAATAGGGGAGAACAGGGACACAAGATGAGGGGTGGGTTGCAACAGGAACATGTCATTAAATGCACATGAAGTACATTAAGTCCATTCCAATCCAAATCAATTTTGCGAAAGTTATAGTACAAAAAATGATTTTTCATTTCAAAAAGTTAAAAACAGAGTATGTTTTCTGTTCCGTTCTGTTAAGTGTTTATTTGTTGAAGATTGTAAATGTATATCATCTGTGACTGATGCGGCTAAGTATCAGTGAAGGTTTAATATATCATACTAGCCTGTCTTTGATGCTAGCCAGTGTAAAGTTGATGGAGCCAGGAGGGATGAAGAGCAACATGGTGTTATTTTTGTTCCCCTGTTATTAAAGATAGTCTTCTGTGGTCATTATATTTGCATTAAATGCCCAGGGTTAGGGTGAGGAAGACTTGCTTGGAGGACTAACTCAAGCACAGATTAGCGTTAAATACCAGAAATATTCACCATATACTTGCTTTCTGATCGAATTATTCAACCCACGTCTGTGTTTCGAAGGAAGTATTGCGTCCAACTCATTTGTCAAAAATAAAAACAGAAGAAAAACAGTTTGCATTGTTAGAAGACGTGTATGTTGTTCACGATAAAATACGGTTATGCTAAATAAATGCATCTCTGTGTAAAGAGAGGAACAGAAAAAAGTACTTTCTTCCTTTTATATTGGCAAGCATCTGTCAATATGATATGTATCATGAAACAGGGGTTATGATTCATCAGCAGAGTGATATCTTTTTATCTAATTTTAGAACTGTCACAGTATAAAGAACACACCACCAAAGAGTTTAAAAAATTTATATTTTTATGCAGTTAGAACGGTGAAGATTGATAACACAACACAAAATGAATCACAGCCACGAATCTTCACATGTATTATGATATAATGATTTTGTAAAAAATCAATTCAGTATCACAAAACATAATATCGTGGTATTGGTATTTTCTTACACCCCTCATGGACATAAGAAGTTATGTTTGACAAGTCAAAGCTTCATAAAAAGCGAGACAAGCAGAGCGGTGTGAGACAAAGGCGGGAATTGTCAGTTGTCAGAGTCGAACTTTGGCAGAGACCCCAACATTTCCCTTCTCTCTCAACATTGGCTGACAAAAGCCTTTGTGCAGTTTGTTTTCCAAACCCAGCAGAAGCTGAAATACGGGGGGAAGCAGGCAGGGTGCCCCAGTCTAAATAGGAGAGGAGGAGGAGGATGATGTGGGGAGAAGGGTGAGGAGGAATTTCAGGACTCTGAGGTCATTGATAAAATGGGGTCGATGGGAGCAGTTTTTATGAATGAACTCCTCTGTTGTTTTGTTAAATGTCTATGCATAGTGCTGCACATGATATATATAACAAATTCTAAAGAGTTATTTTTCTTATTTTTCTCAGAGGCTTTGTATTTTAAATGCGTAATTGCACTGTATATGTCTAAGTTTAACTGTAAAAGGTACGTGTGAAGTGATTTTTTTACAGTTCTGACCAAGGTTCATCTCTCGCTTTGAAATCAAACTCTCTCATCCTCGAGAAATCTTCACACCATTTTGTGTTTCAGACTCACAGGATTTGATATGTGGAGGCTTTACAGTAAGAAGACTCTGTAGAGTTTCTCTGGACACCCTGGGAAAGCAAACACAGCCAGCTTTGGGTCGGATCAAGGCTGCCAGCCAATCAGAATTCAGAACACCGTGTGCTGTTACCAGGGGCAACCTGTTTGCCCAAATTCTTAGCAAGCAAACACAGACATGTTGAATTTGTTAGGGTTGCAATCGACTTGTCCACAGCAAATAGTACCACTTACCTCCTGTTGTGACTGTCTCTCATCACCAAGCATCGTGACAGAGGCTGAAGTCGAGGAACAGAGATGCTCAAACTTTATACTTACAGTAGCAGTCTTACACTTGAGCCATAATGCACAGTGAGCAGGTCATTCTTGCAGGAAAAAAAAACAGACAGGGTGGTGCAGGAGGGTCTTGAATCCCCTTGAGGAGGTTTATTTTGCAATAATGACCTGTTCATTATACATTATCCTGCTTATAACATGGCTATGTACTTGAAAACATTAATAATTTGACACAAAATATGAATTTAATTCATGATTTTATTGCTCCTACAGAGTCTATGATCAGAACTGCATCCAAGCTTTGTCAGTTTTCTCCTTTTCTGTTTCCTGCAGGCTACTAAAATATTTCATGTGTTAGGCTCATCTATCATCTGGCATCTGTCATCATCTGAAAAGAAAACCAAATTTTGAAGATGGTTAGAAGATGTATATGCAGTATACAGTATGTATAGCCACATCTTAAGTTAGCAAAACACTAGCTATCTAACTAGCTGATCTACATCAATTGTTAGTTAGCTAGTTAGCTGGTGTTTTGTTTGGTAGCCTACCCGCTGCCTAAATAGCTATCTTATCTACATTAATTGTTAGCTAGCTAGTTAGCTAGTGTTTTGCTAATATTAGCTAACTTAAGATGTGACTGTATGTCTTTTTTACGGGTCCCCCAGCAACATATTTTAACGATCTTAAAAGTTTTCCCTTCACTTTAGACGAGTTTAGCACATAGCATATATCTAAGTTGATGGGGTTCTGAGCTTGCTCAATTGTCATTAGTGCACAGAGCAAAAATGGGCGGGACTTAGGAAGGGTCTGTTGACCAATTAGAATTGAATATTTAACAAAGCCCTGTAATAAATGTCTATAAATCTCTTCTGACGAGCAGTAAATCTTTCTAAAGTGATATACATGAAAATAGTCTGAACAAAATTGTAATAATGTGCATGAATCTTTTGCATTGTTGTGACCCCGTTCTTAGGTACCCTTCGACCGGTACGACGTAGCTTCTACGACCCCACCTCAGCGCCAGGCCAGGGCTGGTTGTGGGAGTGGGAGAACGACGCTGGCAGTTGGACAGCATACGACACGGAGGTGGGCATCGCCATCCAGGCGGCACGTGATCGACAGCAGCCCTGGCTGGACCTGGCGCCGCTGGGTTTCTGCTACCTCATTGACTTCGAAAGCATGACCCAAATCAACGGGCAGACGCAGCGCTGCCGGCGCATCCAGCGCCGCTCCGACCTGGCTTATCCGCTGGTGTCCGGGCCCCTGCCTAAATCCCACCATGCCTGGGGGCCCATGTCCATGCCCAGCCACGGAGGACTGCTCGGTGTGGATGTATCTGGAGTGGGAATGGGGATCAGGATGAGCAGCAGTGGGACTGGAAACGGGAGTGCGTACCCCAGCGGGGCGCTCCCTGCCTCGGCCATCACCTCCCTGGGACAACCCTGCGCCTGCCAGCAGTGTATGTTGGTGCTAAGCGTCAAAGCGGGCGCCATGTCGACTGCTCACACTCTGGGTCGGAGGCCGCCACAGACCAAGCCACCTAGCCCCAAAATCAGCACTAGTCACCCTGTCCCTGGAGGGTCGTACTCACTGACCCTCCCTCGGCCTCCGTCCCTGTCACGCACATATTCCCCCCACAGGACGTCCATAGTTGGGGCGACAGGTGGCTTCAGTGTGGGTGGTATGGGTGTAGGTGGTATGGGTGGTATGGGCGGTCCTGGAGGTGTAGGTATTGTCGGTGGTAGCGGTGTTAGCAATGCCAGCCTTGGTTACGGAGGAAGTTACACCCACTCTCTTTCCCTCCTTGGCTCAGCTACCGCCGCCCTCTCCATCTCCTCCACCCGTCCCCCTCCTCCGCCTCTCCCCCCTCCTCCACCACCTCCTCCTCCACCTTCCACCACACTCTCATCTGCCGCCATCTCCCCGCCCCACCCCTCCACCTCATCCTCCCTGTCTGCTTCCTGTTCCGCCCCTACGGTGCCCACCCCAGGCCCTCCTCTCATCTCCACAGCTGCCTCCACCTGCACGCCCTCGCCTTCGGCCCGAGTCCTGGGTCCAGTGTCTTCGTCTGGTGCTGCTGCCTGCGCAGCCCCTCTTCCGCCCCGGTCCAGCCTAGCGGGACTTAGCCGACCTGCGCTGCAGCGTATCGCCATGGCTCAGTCACGTGCCCTTATCGCCTCTGGGTGAGTAAACAACCGTCATTTACGGCTCAAAATGTTCAATCACTACTTACACAGTTACTTAGATAGTACCCAATTATATCAGTCGGCCTGCACCATAGTTTATTACAGTAACAACAGTCACCATGAGACCAGAAATGTCCTCCATTTTTATTTCATAGATAATAACATGGATATTTTAATGACCGCTGAAATGGAAATGTCCCCGGTTTTCATTTCAGAAATCTGGTCACCTTATTTTACAGGTCACCCAGCAACATCTTTTAACCATCTCCACAATCTGGTGTTATTTTGAACATAGCCTAGCACATAACATATCAAAGTACAGGAAACAGGAAAGGAGAAAGTTGACAGAGCAAAAAGGGACTGGACTTAGAAAGGATAGATTACCACCTGAGTCTGCAGTTCCCCTCAGCTCTAAAGACCGTTTTAGCGACTTTCAGCTCGCTGTTTTGGTTTTCTGACCCACAGCTTCCTGTTTTGGTTTAGTCTCACCACTCTAAACCTCAATTCCAGCTGCTGTTTTCAGTTTAAAAAGCTCTATAAATCCCCTGCGCCCTCTCTGCCCAGCACCAAACAGGCGGCAGACAAAGCTGGCTACTAGCTGGTGAACATGGCTGAGCATTTGTGGCATAAAGGAGGAAGACAAATTATTTTTCTCACTAGTTGGACAACAGTCTGCTAATATGCTCAATATAAGAATGTGGGGACATTTATAAACAGACTAAACAAATCACAGAAGGAGAGAAAAAAGTATAAGTTCTACTTTAAAAGTATCTAAGCAGTGCAGTGAGGGGCAGAGTGTGTTTAGAGTTTGGTGCCAGCTGGTTAAGGACGTTTTAATGGGCTCTTATTGTTAAATAATTGATGTGACATGGAGTAACATCTCCACAGAGACTCCCTCCCTTATCAGTATACTGTATCTGAAACAAAAATGAGATCAGCTAAACAGCATATGTAAGAAAACCAATGTAGACAGGAGTTTCTCATTTGTTTGAAGCCCTCATTACACTGTGTGTCTGAGATCAGCGCTCATTAGCATTCATGAGCCTTTAATCTTTGTGACAAAATCCATCAGGCTCGTTCATTTCCACGGAAAAACAATGACGAGCATTCACGACAAACAAGCCCAGCTCTCACAAGTGTTTCACATTCCAGACATTTGTCATGCAACCACTTAGTGATGAATTTACTCAACACGCACAAACACACACACGCATGCACACACTGATACACATAGTTTGTATATAGTTTTCATGCAAACAATTAGGCGATCAAGGCCGCAAGAAATTAGAAAAGTCTGGAAATACTTTGTGTGTGTGTGTGTGTGTGTGTAAGCACTTGGGCCGGTAACCGTAGCAACCAGTGTAGAGCAATAGAAGGTTTGCTGAGTTATCTGGATAACTTTGCTGATTAAAACTTCAAGCAACCTCAAATTTGAAGTATTAAAAAAAAAAGGGCATGTCTGAGGATTTTACTCAGAAAACCACATCTGGAACAGGTCTGCAACATCTGGGATGTTCCCACTGTAATGAATGCTTTACATGTTCATCAGAGGTCTTCTTTTACAGTAGATTTCTCTTTTGAGTTTGTGCCCAAAATGGATAAAAGTTAGTATGTAGTATGTAGAGGGGTGTCATCTTTACTCTAATTAAAGTGATAAAAGTGCAGCTAGTTGTTGTCAGAAGCTAAACTGACTGATTTTATTCACTGGGAATTAAGTTGAATGTTTGGTAACAGAAGAAACATATTGCTTGGGTTTCATATTATTAGTGTTTCTATCCTTATAAATATTAATTTTAGCTGGAATTGTGTCAGTAGAAAATTAGCATGCTAACATTAAAGCCCCCTCCATGAAAAAAATGTGCTTTGCTTATTGTTATTTCATTTGGATGTTTGACCTTCACTGTGCAGGATGATGTATGTTCAGAGCCTGACATTAGAAGACATTTTAATGTTTTCATATTCAGCTGCTGAAGGGGGGAAAGTTTGTTATTACCTTAAAGGAGAAGCCTGTAATAATTTACTGTAATAAATCATAAAATGACCACAGACTCACGCTCCAGCAGTACTGTCCCCCCTTTGAAACTTCCATTCTGGACAGGAATAATTGTCAGTTTCACATGAATCAGAATTCAAATTAATGCCGAATTTTCGCAGAATGAAAAAGTGTCTGTATACAAGTCGTAATAAATCCTTGATCATAATCTTGTAGAAGGCGTAGATGTTTATAAATTTTAAATTCAGCAAAATGCGAATGGGGTTTGGCAGGCAGTGAGGCAGGCAGCCACTGAACTCCTCGTCCAGAGTGTGTTATTTCAGAGCAGTGGGCTTTTGTTTTCAGGACAATGGGTTTAACTTTACATTGACAGGCAACTGACAGTTATAAACAGCCGATCAACTTACAGTGGAGGACTCGCTGCCGCTTGTTATTGTCAGTTTACAAGATTGCACACATCCTGTACTCCTACGGAGCTCCTGCACTCCTGCACGTCTCTGTCGTGTCTGTGGCAGAGAGGGGACAGGGGAAACAAGTCACTTCAACCATTGATCGCATATTAAACAGGATTACAACCTATTTAATATACAATCTATGGCCCCAGCTCATTATTTGAACTCCTGTAGTCATTTTTGTACATGCAATGGCTACTTATTGCTCCTTTAAATCTCAGACATGTACATGTACTGTAAGCAGGACTTTGTGACATGGACTGGACAAAACAATTACCGGTTTCATAATAAACTACAATTAAATTCCTGATAATTGTATTACCATGTCAAATTTCAATTACTATTTGATTACAGCACTTTGAAGAAACTCTCTCTTGATACTCTCCAGCATCAACCACAGTTAGCATCAGTCTCCCAGAGGAGCAGCATTGACATTTAAAGGACACGATGCCATTTCAAGTTGTTTTCAGTACAAAACTGGGTGAAATGATTTGTGTGCATCAGTACGTTCTAAACACTTTCAGCACATCTTAACAAGACCGTGATAATACTGATACTGTAACCGTGATAATATAATTATACAATAATATAATTTTGAACTTTAAACAAAGTTTGTAGTCCCAAAAATTAACTAACTCACTTATTTCTTCCATTTTTAGAACTTCAACAATTAACAACAATTTGAGAATGTTTACACTACAGCAGAAAACAAACTTGAACACCAGCATCCTGTTGAAATTTCCTACTGGGAACTCAGAAATTCTGACTTTCCAGTTCAAATGGAACACACCATAATGCATGAGAAATGCAAGGAGATGAAGAGGGAGACTAGATAGAGGAGACAAGGATGTATAATGCAGATCTATCTGGGTTTTGCAGGTAGATCTGCACAATCCATCAGTCGAAGCAGAATATTTTTAAATGTCCTAAAATATATGTGGTGGGGGATCTTTGACAATTTGTTAGTGGTGTGATGATATACCTGGAGATTAGACAGTTTACAAGAGTAAACATAAGATCTGCAAGAGTGCAGAGATGAATTTGGGTGTGTCATTTAACACCCAAACCATGTGGTGTGTGTGACTATGTAGTCTTTAGGTGTTAGATGATGTCAGCATCAGTGTTAATGAAGGAAGGAAGTGACAGTGTCCGGGTGTCATAGCCAGAGGGCGCTGGTTAGCAGCATGTCTGTGGTTGGTGTTGAAAAGGAGGATCACTCATGTTTCAGAGAAGACTTTTGGAGCAAGAGTACTGCTGTTCCTTCATTATTTTTATCATGATTTCTTTCTGTTCTGCCGCTGCTTCTGTTTGTGGAGCCTTGTTGTGAGCATGCTTCAGATTTTAGCATCTAGATTTCATCATATTCCAATTATAGCCTTTCTTTTGATAACATTTTCCTCACAAACACTAAGTGTGACTGAGGTGTGACTGAGGTGCTCTAGATTTTACTCGTTATGCGGCTGCCTCACATATAACACGCAGGATATTCTCCGATTTTTGTGTATACTGTTACCCAAACACATGCAGTCACTCTGTCTGTGTCTGATTGCAGGTCTGCATGGCTGCTTTCACTGTGATTAAACTTAGAAAAACGACCACATGCTGAGGATAATTTTCTACGTGAGCCAACCCAACACTGCCCCAACAGAGCACCCCGGCTCCCTGAATCCTCGCATTAGCAGTCCGGCTAAGCCTCAGATTAATACCAAATACCACAGGCTTAATATTCCTGCTTCAGTAATCTCTGTATTTTGTGTCAGGTGAGCTGTGTGACTGACCCATTCTCAACATATCAGGTGAGAGCACCTGCTGCTGCTGCGGTAAAACCGCCAACGTCACAGATCCAGAGCCGCTCTGATCCCGCCAGCCTGGGATTCCCTCTGCTGCTCATCGCCCTTCTTCTCTCCTTCTGCTTGTTCTTAGCTCAGTCTCCCCTTTAGTGCTCCTGCTGTCATCAAATTGTTGCTTTATCCCTAAATTCATAAGTAGCACCACAGGAGAACAAGTACACAAAGCTGATGAGGCTCACATTTATATATTGAGAAATTCAAAGCAGAAAATGGTGGATTGTTGATGTTTTGATCAGTCAGTCAAACTTTAAACCTTTCAAACAAATCAACTGCAACTCAGAGTATTTCACAGTGACTAACAGGATGTACTATGATGTTAAAAATGGATTTAGAAATTAATGTAAACCAAAAACAACCAGGAAACTAACCCCCCAAAATAAACAACAAATAAATGATGCAACATTAAGATAATAAAAGATAAATAATAAAATATGATCCAAGCAATAAAAATGATCATAAATACAGAAGTATTACAAAATACTACACATAATAAATGGATTATAGTAAAACAGAAAAAAATGTAATAAAATACAGTACAATAAAATTAAGAGCAACAGTAAAATGTTGCCTTCATTGGTTGACATAATGTATTTAATTTACATTTTGTCAGTTTCAGTTATTGTTACAAAAAACTAACACAATTGTACTTGTTTACTTTGGTAAAAATCAAAGTCAAAATTGACTCAAAAATCATTATATTCCTCAAATTCAGTTGTCCTCTGCATTGTTTTCAGGCTTCAAAATGCTCCACTTGGCTGTGATGTCCTGAGTTTAGCTGCTAAATGCTCCGCTTTGTTCACCACCAGCTGGCTGCTAACTTTCCGTCTGCTGAGCAGGCACGCCAACGAGAGCACTGAGAGGGAACCAGAGCATTAAAGGTGCCAACCAGAAAATCAAAACAATGAGCAGAAAGACGCCTAAATGCTCCACAGAGCTGAGAGGAACCGCAGTCGGGTGATAATTCTTCATCACTATGAGTGACCTCTTTCACATTACACCGAACCATTTGATCTATTGTTGATTAAATATTTATTGGTGCAGCTTTAAAAGTACAATATGTAAGAATTTTAGTGTAAAACATCCAAAATACATTTTTTGACCGTTTTAGCCTTTACTGGACAGGATGGGCAAAGAGAGGAAATGTGGGGGAGAGAGAGGGGAGGACGACACACAGCAAAGTGCTGCAGGTCTGAACTGAACCCGCAGCCGCTGTGGTGAGGACGTTCCCTCTTCACGTGGGCCACACGCTCCGCCGACCAAGCCACCCAGGCACCCCAAAATATCCGAAATATAACTGAAATTATCAACAGAATGTGAAGAAATAACAGTTTTGATGTTGACTCAAATGCCTCTGTGTATTGCAGACATGTCTACAGGAGTTAGCATGCTAATTAGCTAGCTTTGGCCTGTTCTGTCTCATGATATCACTTCACACCTCAATAGGAGAGAGTGAGTCACTGTAGCATCCAGTCTGCCCTCAGTCCAGCGACACTGAGGTGGTTTTCTCGCTGGGCTGACCCCGCCATAATCCTCCGCCCTGCCCCGGGCGCTGACTGATGCCTGACCTCCCTCTTGCTCTCGTCCCTGGAGTCCGAGTGACCTTGTTGCTGTGTTACCTGTCGTCAAAATGGCCTCTGTTGGTCTCGGAGCTTGTGTTCAGCCCCAGTCAAATTCTGACATGGTATAACCTTTTGTGAATACATCTATTGATAGAAAATTGTACAAATGGAACAATTTAGTTCCAATTTAGCTCACACAAATGTTTATGACAAATTTTTTTTTTTTTTTTAAATATGAAGAAGTGCAATAAAACATGAACATTTATTTGATAGAAGTAAATTGGGATGATTCTTTTGTACCTAATTCTAATATTTGTTTTACATTTTGAATAGATCCTAGAATTAAATCATTCACTTTATTGATCCTATGCATATAAACTGAAGTGAAGAGCAATAAAACAAAGTGCATGATAGATAAGTAACATTAAAAACCTGGAATATTATACATATTATGAGCATCTAAGCTTTAATCAAATTGTCTTGAGACACAAGTAAGACACAAAATGAGGACATGGGAATATTAGATAAATAACTGACAACAATATGAATTGATATTAAGAAATACTGGTATAGATTTTGTATGTAGTGATAGTTGACAGTCTTAAAAGACAATCACCAGAATTACATAAGTGTAGTTGTAGTTGATATATATTTTAAAGAGCAATTATCTTTTCCAGTTGGATTTGTGAGTTTACTGTTCACATTTGTTATTGCGATGTTGTTGAGAGAGTTTGCCTACAGTGAAACGGAGCAGATGGTTCCCAAGAGAAGCGTCACAGATTATCACAGTGACGAGAGCTGCCTTTGGTCTGCACACCTGTTGTGGTCCTTTCTCCTCTCACCGCAGCGGGTTTGATTTCTCAAAGTGTGCCACCGCTACAAAAACCTACACTTCATCATTTGTGCCTGAGCAGAGTTTTGTTTTTTTTCTCCGGTTTCACAAGTTTATCTTCATTTCAGGTGTGACTTTGTATCTGCTAAGTGTGTATAAATATGAGTGTGTGTGTGTTGCCATATGCTGCAGCTTGTGTGCCTCCATCATCCAGCGGTCCAGATGGATGCAGCTTTAATGCCACTAGATTAGCCGGGATCAAAGAAACGTGACTAGCTGACACCCTTGTTGTTTTCCCACCCTTTCTCTGCTATCACCCACCTTCCTTTAATCTCTTCCATCATATCACTCAAGTTTTCCTGCCTGACGCGCAAATGTCAATCAGCTTATTTACCGTACGCTCCAGTTTGATCCAGTCAGGCGGCGTGTTTGACGCACACATCAGGTCCTGTGTGAATCACGTAGTGCACGCGCACAGGACGCTGACAGGACAGAACGGACACTTTGTTGGTTGGGAAATAAACACATATAGTAACAGAGTACAGTGTAAGCAGATTTACAGGAACTGTACAGTGCAGTAAGTCTTTGTTGAATTATTTATAAGGACGCAGAGAATCTTCCAGCAAGTGAAACCTCTGTGCAGAAATGCACAAAAAAAAACCTTCAGCCTACAAGCTTATCTTTTTTTATTTTTACCCCAAAAACTGCTGACTGAATCTTCATATTGTCTAGAAATTATTATCGACTGATTACCGTCAAAGAATGTATGTGGATTTTGATCATTTACAGTAAATTTAAATTAGACGTTTCCCTGAAACCACTGTAGATAACTTTTCAAATATTGTTTCAGTGAATCGATTCACCTCTGCCAGGTGTCACCCACATTTGCTTTGAACTTTATCAGGATGAGCACAAGTCAGAAAGAGCACCCTGCTACTCATCATCATATCAGTTTTAAGTTTTTAGTGACATAGACACACTATGGTGAAGTATATAATTATATTTGTAAAAGCAGTACATTATAATTGGAGCCCGACTGATACTAAATTTTAGGGGCTGATACCGATATTAGGAGTAAAAAAAAATTCTGATATCAATATATCAGCTGATATTCTTTCTTTATAATATAAAATCCAAAATAACACCAGGGTACTGAAACAGTAAACTTTTGCTGGTATTTTTAGTAATTATAAGTAACTATGAATTTTAAAAAAACACACACAAATAATAAGAATAATAGGAAGAAGAGGAAGAAAACAATCTGCATTATGTTCTTTAAAAAACTACTGGAAAAGATACATCGATATAGACTGATATAGCTGTGTTATACCAATATCACGTGATCATTACCAATATCAGTATCAAACTGTATCAGCTGACTGATATATTGGTTCTGCTCAAGGCTCTAATACATGAAAATACTATTAAAAACAAAGGAGAAAAACATTTAAAAAAAGCACAATTAAAACATAATTAAATTTAAATTAAATGTAATTAAGAAACAAGAAAAACAGTAGGTGGAGGAAGACACAGTAAATGACTTCTAGTGAAAATAGTTTTTAAAAATAATGATTTATATGCTGTTTTTTTTTTTTTTTTTTTGAATATTATATTTTTAATTTTCCCATTTCACAAATCAAGAGGAAAGATGGAAATGCAAGAGTGAAGTTACAATAAGACAAAAAAAGAAGAAAAAACAGATTAAAGTGCAGATTAAAAAGTTACATTTCTAAGATGAATAGACTGATACAAATACATCCACCAGGTAGTTTAACTGTTCCATTTGATTGATAAAAAGCTAGAACCTGATTGATACTGGGTTTTTGGGGCTGATGCCGATATTAGGGAGTAAAAAGATTTAAAATTGATTTATCGGCTGATATTTTTTTATACAGGACATGATATACAGAATTAGTATATAGACATAAACAAACATTTTTGTCTTCTTTAAGCCTTCTTTCAAAAATTGTCAGCACGGTGCCCATTCTTCAATCTAAATAGACTGCAGGTTGTGATATAAACATTACAGTGACAGTCAGAGTGGTGACAGTGAATTCAGAGGACAAAAATAATGGATAGTGTTGACGGTGTTAAAATCATCCTGTCAAACCTGGGGTTAGGATTTGGAGATGGCTGGGGTAAAGTCTTCGCAGTGGCAGCATGTTAGTAACCAGTCATATGTGCAGGAGTCTGTCAACCTTATGGCGGCCTGGCAGCGTGACGTGGTAAGTGACAGGTAATCCCTCCTGTGACGAATCTCTGGCCTACAACCAGAGTTTAGTCAACAGATGGGAGCAGGTGGATTAGCCCTATAAAAGAGGGACGGAGACATGACACCTGCACACAAACAGAGGAAGAGAGACGCAGAGACAGAGACACTGAACACACGCGACAAGTGGAAATAATTGCTGGAATATTTTGAGCTGTTGTCGTGGCATTTGGGGCTTTCAAGCAGGAAAAATGACTATTATCAAGACTGGCAGACCGTAAGTACTCACCGCTGACTGGACTGTAGTAGTGACTGACTGTTATCATGTGTTTTATTCATATATTGTGGACAGAGATGCAGTACAGCAGTAGTTAATGATGGTTTGACATCGTGGTCAAAAACTGTTACAGCAGTGTATTGCTGCAACACGAGAAAAACAAAAACAGATCAGTATCACGTTATAATGAGAAAAGATTATTGTTATAACAAGATGTTTTCATGTATAACTAGAGCCTGACTGATATATTGGTTGAGCAATATTATTGACCCTATACTGGCCTATCACAGCTATTTTTTTTAAATGCAGGTTATTTTTATTTATTAGCTTATTTGATCCCTTTTTCTTAATTCGGGTTTAATATATACATATACTGTATGTATGTATGTATATATAAATATATATATAATACACACACACACACATATATGTATAAATATATATACACATATATATATATACATATATATATATATATATATATATATATTATATATATATATATATACATATACATATATATATGTATAATATGATGTCAAAATAAACAAACTCTCTCATTTCACAGAGGTGGATAAACTGAGTTTACTTGGGTTCACCCACCACTACACCTCTGAGTTTGACCCTCATTTATTCTGAAAAAAAAAGCATCTTTGCATTCTGCAAAAGTTGGTGTAATCATTACTCATATTCCTTCTCCAGGGTTTTTCATAAATATTGTATTAGTTGCAACTAAAGACAGTATAATAATTTATTTGTCACATGCCATGTGTCATCTGCTGCCATATGCATCCTAATCTTAAGCCTCACACAGCAGGAAGTCTACCTGGCAATTATAGGACAGTATGTCAACTCGTGATGAGCTATGTCTGTTTGTTTCTCCCGGCATGACTCGGCAAAAGCTCCTTAACCTGCTGACATGACGTGAACCAGAGGTTAGCATATGCTTCGGCCGGCTGGTTACATGTGACTCATCAGATCTGGACCCTCAGAATCTGGGCTGAGGTGTCCGGGCCAGTTGCGTGTCTGTCTTTTAGTGTGTCGGCGACCTGTAGATTAATATGAGTTTGTGTTCTTGCGTTTCAGAGTGCCAACAGTTCCAGTGAAGAACCTGAATGGATCGAGCCCTGTGCACCCTGCGCTGGCAGGTAAATATAACTACACAACCATTTTTTTCCTGATCAGAAGGACTTTCCTCAAAACATGACCAAAATTCAGCTGTCAAGAGCCATCACATTCTTTAGAGATTGTTGTGCTTTCCAACTCTTACTTGATGCTGATTAACTGCCCTACAGACTCCACAGCTAATGACATTAAGCTGCATATTTAACCTTTATGTCACTAAATCCACCAGCCAGACATCACGAGTATAGTTAATAGATAATTACCTGGATAAAGAGCTCATCACACAATGAGTCAAGACCAATTACAGTGTCTCACACCCCCCTCTGCTGGCTGTTTCCAGGCATTACAGGCATCCTGATGAGCGCAGCAGGTCTACCGGTCTGTCTGACCCGCCCTCCCAAGCTGGTGCTTCATCCTCCACCTGTCAGCAAGAGTGACATCAAGCCCGTGCCTGGCCTGGGACACTGCTGCCGCAAGACCACGAAGAAACAGGCTCGTAAAGGTGGGTTTGATGATAAAGTGTTTGTTTTCACCTGTACGCATCATACCGATCATGTGCATTTTGGTCATAAACACATCATCATCATATTTTGTGTTTCTTTCTCATAGGCAAGACCCCTGAGGAGGTGGTGAAGAGGTATCTTCAGAAGGTCCGCAATCCCCCAGAGGAGGTGAGCTATACTTTTTGATGATTTTCAGCTACCAGTTCAGTCAAACAAATCCACAACCAGAGACCCAAATATAGGCCAGGACCTTCTTTACCCTATTTGAGATGACATCCCGTTGAATCCTTACTCAGTTTTAACATTATTTAAACAGTACTGTCTATGTAAACACATTAACATCCAAGCATCACTGAGATGACAGTTGCTTATTTTGACACCATATTAAACACACTGAAGCCCATTTCCATCAATGTGCTGAAAAAAAAAAAGATCCTGTAAGTCATTTTAATGAGAAACTTTCTCAAAATTACGACTTTGTATGAATTTGTATTTCAAAATAGGTTTGTATTCCTTAAAATAATGAGAAATGTTATCAATATAGTGACCTAGATACTATCTCATTATTTCGAGATATTAATTATGTTGTTTCTCATATAATTACTTACATATAAGACAGAAGAGTAACCGTTAAAAAAAACATAAATATATGTGAATACTTATTAGTAACATGAAGAAAAAACATGCTTAAACTGGACAAGTCATGAATTACACTTGTCCTCCCACCTTAGGACTGCACCATCTGCATGGAGGCCCTGGCCGGACCATCGGGCTACAAAGGCCCCGGTGTGGGTGGCATCTCCCGGGCCGAGTCGGTGGGTCGCCTGGCGCAGTGCGGTCACCAGTACCACCTACAATGCCTCGTTGCTATGTACAACAATGGCAACAAGGACGGCAGCCTGCAGTGTCCCACATGCAAGACCATCTACGGAGTCAAGACTGGCAACCAGCCCCCCGGCAAGATGGAGTACCACGTCATCCCCCACTCACTACCAGGACACCCAGACTGCAAAACCATCCGGATCATCTACAACATCCCTCCTGGCATCCAGGTAAAGTCAGGTTACTGATGCACCAATGTACACGACGCTAGCAAGTGTTACTGGCTCTGCTCAGTTGATGTGACACACTTTTCTCTTGCCATTTAGGGACCAGAGCACCCAAATCCAGGCAAACCCTTCACTGCCCGCGGGTTCCCCAGACATTGCTACCTCCCTGACAGCGAGAAGGGACGCAAGGTAAACCAGAGCTCTGCTCTTCTGTCTAATTTCATGTGTGGTTTCACCCTTACGTGACTAGATTTTGGAGAAGGGTCCAACTGCTGTCCTCCTGAGGCCTCAGTTTTTTGAGCCAGTGGGGTTTGAGTAAACCTTTTACGTATTTTAAAATAAGCAATCTGTTTGCCAAGTCTTCACTCATATTAGATCCACAAGGCCTAATTAAAGTTTGTTCTGACTTTTGTAAGGCAGCATTTTTTGAGGAAAGGGTTTGTCAAGGGTTTTTTTGTAAGACTAAGGGTTCCATAGAGAACCCTTTTCATCCAAAAAACCCTTTTGGAAGAAAGAGTTGTTTAAGAATAAGAATTGTTAAAATTCTTGGAGAACTCTTCCTTCAAGGGTTATTTGTACTGCAATATTAAAGGGTTTTCATAGAACCCCCTAGGTGGATTATAGATTAAATATTTGGAATATAAAAAAGTGCTCAGTAGAACCTCTGGGTGGGTTCTGGATTAAATCCTTGGAAAGGTTCTTGTTAACACCTGTAGAAGGTGGAAAGATTGGTGATAAAACCCCCAGAGAGGGTGTGGTGCAAAGGTTTTGGGTGGAACCATTGCACCATAGAAGGATTCTCCTTCAGAACCTCTCGTAGGGGGTTCTGCTCCTAGCTATGACCGTTTATGTTGGGTTCTAGGTAGAACTCTCTGACAGGATTCCAAGTGGAACCTAAACCTATAAAACCTGTAAAATAAAAGGATAAAAAGGATTTTAGGAGGATGTGTACGTGTCCAATTAGTTTTTATCATCTTTTTGTGATAAAGTGTCTGTATCTTTTCTTTCTTAATCTCTTCGTCCAGGTTCTGAGGCTTCTTCTGGTAGCGTGGGACCGCCGGCTCATTTTCTCCGTGGGGACGTCCAGCACCACCGGCGAGTCAGACACAGTCATCTGGAACGAGGTGCACCACAAGACGGAGTTCGGCTCCAACCTGACAGGCCATGGCTACCCCGACCCCGGCCACTTGGACAACGTCCTCGAGGAGCTCAAGGCTCAGGGCATCACCGAGGAGGAGTGTCTACCCAGAGACTGAGCAGAGACGTTCGAGACACCGAAGACACGAGAAAACCAGAGTCTGTAAACACACGATCCTGGGGAAGGAAGCTGGACAGACAAATCATTTTAAAAATCTGATGAACTTTTCCCACCAGAGATGGAAAACAACTTCAAAACTCAAAACTCTTTACAGGAACGCTACAGAAATTGTTTCAGCAGAGTTTGCTGAGAATAAAAGTTCTCTTACAACTGCATGAGTCAGTTTTGGGAAATCGTTTTTTTCTCCCGATGCAGTAACAAGTGTCAAGATCGCAGATGTTATTCAGTGAGACATTTGAGACCACTGTGCACATACAAGTCAGTGTTAGATTATTAAAAAAAAAAAACATTTATACTGTGAGACTTCATATCAAGAATGTAACTTAAGTGAATTTTGCTGAATTGATGAAGTGTTTACCACTACTACTACTGCTGCTATGTGGAAACAAAAGGAGGTTAAACTGGAGAAAAGACGAGAGGTGGGGTCTGTAAGTTTTTTTTTGAAGTGTTAGTCCACAAGCAGAAGAAACTTTTCACTGCAGATAAATATTTCAAGTGTATAACTGGATATCTGAGCATGAATATTTGCTGACCTCTAGTGGTACTTTTCCAGAACTACATTCCTTTTTAGGTTTGATTTTTATTAAATTGTATTGTTGTATATTATGAATACTTGATATATTATATGATATTGTTTCCATTCTGTCATGTTTTTATATTTTCATTTTACATTTTGTTTTATATGGTGTGTTTCTTTGCATTGTTTTTGGGTGTGGCGTGACAGACTGAGATGTGGGGTGAGGTGAAGATAAGCTGCTGGTGTACCGGAGTTTGCCTGACACTTTATATGTCATTTACCAGCCCCTTTCTTTAATTAAAAAAAAAATCATTTTAAGTATTTTGTATTTGATAAGTTCTCAAACTGACATTCCTTAATTGTTCTGCCCTCAGAGCATGGGTGCGTTTAATAGCTTTCTATGTCTTCTTGTATCTGCGTTAATGTTAAAGGACTGGTAGAGGAAAAGCTACTACGGATTATACCATTCCCCCCAGGAGGAGTAAATTCCCAAAAAGCTAGGATTGGACCTCCTGCCTGAGCTCAGATTTGCACAGAGCTTTCTACTTAGTATCAAAATGGAACCGGACAGCTTGTATCTACTGTATTTTTGTGTAAGACACACACACACACACACCAGCCTCAAATGCTCTTAATCACACTACAAAATGTGCTCATCGAGTTGTTTTTTGTCATGATTAGTTTTTGCCATGAGCAAGTGCAGAAGACTATCTCTCATTGTGGATCGAGCTTTGGCCAAAGTGGTCCAGTCGGTTTGCATTTGGTCCATTGTGGACCAGTTTATTATGAGGTACTGTATGCTAGAAGAGATGTACAACAGTATGTGCTGACATACTAATGTAGGCCAACATTAAAAGCATTTATACTTTATGATACTTTATGTATGCACTGTACTGTATGTATGTGTTTTATGTGCACAAATTTGCATTAAACGTTTTTCTAAGGTTCAAAGAGAAAACAGAACTTTACTCCTTTATTTTATGTAATGTTGACTGTGTGATGTTTATTTAAGTACATATATGTGAGGGATTTTATTACGTTAAAGTGAGAGTATGTAAATTCTGATACATGTCAGATACTGTAGCCACAAGTGACCAATACAAGACGGTGAATTCTAAAACATTGACCTTTTTCATGGCAGCCATATTGATGTGAAATAGTAGGGTAAACACAGGTGTTACCAATACTAATTAAGGTCCAGTTACTTTTAGTGTAATAATAGCATTAGTATCATTGGAAACACATGTTTACTCTACTATTTCATATCAATATGGCTGCCGTGAAAAAGATCTATAACAGTAATACAGGTAGAGAAGAGTAGTAAAGTCAACAAATTGCTTTGCTGAAGTTAGCGTTAACCAGCATAAATTACCGCTCATACCAAAGTAAGACTATAGCAGCAAATCCATTCTGTGTTTTCAGTTGATCAAGTCTGTGTTTGTTTGCTTATGAATTCAATTTCCTCTCTTAAAAGTTACATAGGCTTACTTTAAGGTATGGTTGTTCCATTACCGATACATGGATAATGGTCTGGTTTGGTCTAAAATGCTGGTATTGGTTATTAGCAGTATACATCTGTTTAAAAAAGCACTAACATATATATATATATTTCAAGTATCGAAATTGGTATCAGAAAGGAAAAGATAGTGTTGAACATCTCTACTTTAAGGACCATATAAAATGATAGAACCCATGAACGCTACATCACATCTCACTGTATGTTTCACACAAATGTCTCGGGCCTAAATGCGTCATGAGTCTGTTTTTTTAAGATTTCCATCATCCTTTATTCTCATCCTTATCCACTGACTTTTCCAATGACCATGAAACAATGCTTTAAAATTCTAAAACACAAATTCTGGCACTGCAGTTTAAAGAGTTTTAGAGTTTTCCTCGCTGGTTCAGACACACCGTCCTCATGGGTTTTCAGCTTTTTTAATCAAAGTCTGTTCAGCTGTTGCTCTGCTGGGTTTGCTTTGAAACCACATTTTCATTTGATTTAAGCCTTTTTACAAATACTCAATGAAAAAACAAAGACTGCAGAAACTAGTCCCAGTATTCAGTCCGGTTTTGATAAATGTATCAATATTAATTATCATTGAATATTGTAATATTTTAATATTGAAATGTACAGTGCTTGTGAAAAGTTCACTTGTTGCTAACTTGATTGTGTTATGAATTTAATTCAAAAGATTACTTTTTTGTGTAAATTTGTGTAAATACAATTTTGACTTTTTCTTATATTATGAGCAAGATGAAATTAAAACATTAGGTTTTGTTAATCTTGTCACATAGTTAAATTTTACAATGTAGTTAGATTTTTATGGATAACCCACTACCAATACTGACTTCTACTTCTAGACACGAGTGTTGCATGACCAGTTTATCTGTAGATTAGTCTGGCTCCTGGATTAGTAGTCTGGATTACTTCTACTTTAATGAATGAAAAAATGTACGGAGATAATTAAACACAATTATAGCGGACCCCAACAAGAGGATTCGGTCACAATATCGAAATAAACAAGGGTTAGTGGGCAGCTGTGACAGTGAAGTAACTGAAATAGTGAGTATTAATTTAAACGTAAACATGTAAAACTTGATTTATGACTTATTTAAGGAAACAGGTGGATTTTTAATGTGGAAAATCATCTATACCTGATTAATCCTGAGCAAAAAGTGCCAAGGCTGTGATATTTTACCTTAAATAGGAACACATGCCCAAATTTGTTCACTTTTTGAGGTCTTTTAACTGCACACTGGAGGCACCAGTGAAAAACAAACACACACAAAAAACCCTTGAACACCAACTTTCATTTGCTCCTCCATTTCTGCAACGGTGGAGCTTAACATTTGTCTTAAGTGACAGATGTGATGGATCGGCCAAAGCTGCCAATTTGCAGTATGAAAATGCACCAGCCGCCTGTCAGGCTGCTGAGGAGCAGATGGGTTAAGGGTCTAATCAGGCCAGAACTGAGTTAAGCTGCCCTGACAGCAACTAGTGGCACTAATAAAGATGAAGTGAGGGCGGACGACTTGGACAGTGCATTACCCTTCCTGTAACTTTCAGGCGAGACAAAGCAGGAAGCGAAAATGCTGCAGGAAAGGAGAATTTTGGGGGGTTTTACAGTCTGTGTATTTGTGTGGTTTTGGTGCATAAACGTTCCTGAAAGAAAGATGGGAGGAAGAGAAAGGGAGCGAGAGGGGGGAAAAAATGCACATAATAGTATGCCTGAGATGGGGGTAGACAGAGATCCACGCCTTGCTGAGACCTGAAGGGGGAGGGGTCTGAGACTGGTCAGAGAAATCCTTCCTGCAGGGGTCCATTGTCTGCGACCCACAGCTATGAATGGAAAGCTGATTACAGCAGTCAGCATTTTGTATCTCATCACAGGGGTGCAAAACTAAATGTTGCCATTTTGTCTGCTGTTATTTCCACCTAAAGTTTCTCAGTGAAAGGCTTTTTCTTGTTGCTTTTTAGCTGTAAACTGCAGGCTGGAAGTGTTTTCCTCTTTTCTAACATCACGCCAGATGAAGCAAATCCTCCCTCTCCCCATCTCAAAATGACTTGTCTATTATTAAAAGCTTTTAAATGGAGCAGTGTGTTGGCTGACTACCAAATCCATTGCCTTGTTGCCAGGGAAACACATACCCGTAGTCTCGGCTCTCCGTTTTTTTTCCCCCCTCCTCCCCAGAGGCTCATATTTCAAAACTGTCAGCAATCTCATGTGCTCACACTGCCTCCTTTCAGCTAAAAGCTTTTTGTGCTGCCAGTGGAGCAGCCATGGAGGGAAAAAAGGAGAGCGGATGGGATGGTTAGAAGGAGAGGGAGGGAAAATGAAGGGCCTCCCTCACTGTTGCCAAGGCAACTTGATGTCACGGTGACATCACACACCACTAAAAGCTTTTAAACCGGATTCCTCTCCTGCCTTAGGCCCCATTTTGAGTGCTCTTTCAGCTAGGCTAGGGGGAAGGGCACAGGCAGGACGGTGTGTGTGCCTGCTTGCATGTATCACTCCCCTCACTGCAGATTCAACACAGTAAAAGACTTTAAAATTCAACCTCTAAAGATCCTGCAACACACAGCCTGCGCAGGGCCAAGAGAACCATTTCAAACATGGCAACAGAGGACGCTTTCAGCTACCTAATACCAGGCCACAATGAGAAACACAGGCGGGCCCCAAACTGGACCGACGGCGAAATGAAAGCCCTCCTGTACGTGTGGGAGGAACACCACAACGAACTGAAAATGAGCAAGAGGAACGCCAAGGTTTACGAGAAGATGTCCCAGAGGTTTTTCCAGCTCACCGGAGAGCAGCGATTTAAAGAAGAGATCAAGATGAAAATCACCAACATGTCCTTTCAGTACAGGCAAGTGCACCACATCCGAATCAGAGTTATGACCTCAAACTCCAGCTGTTGCATGACTTTAAACATCCTATTTTTGACCCAACAGGCGACTGAAATCCGCAGCTACCGAAAGTGGGCATGTACCGGACTGGCCGTACTACAAAGCCATCGAGAAGATCCTCTCCAGGCCTCTGGAGAACGGGCGGGTGAACTCTTTGGAGTTTCAGGCCTCCACTGCAGGTCCTTCCACTTCCTCCCAGTCTACAGATAACCTGGCGCCCCTGTCAGAGGAGGGCATGCTGGGATTCCTGCCAGAGTACACGGGCTCCTCAGATGAGATGGAGATAAAACAAGAGGTGGACTCTTTGAGCTCTGACAGTGAGCACACACAGGGCTCCAGGTAACAGGAACCAGACAAAACACACGTGGTGTGTGTGTGTGTATGCGTTTGTGTGTATCACTGATAAAGATAATGACAGGTTGATAAACTGACCTTTGTATTTAGTTGTTTCAGGGAAAGAATCAAAGTTGTTCCTTTTCAGCTTAGCTGAACCTATAACACTTTACTCCGTTGCATTGTTACATGTATTTCCTGTATCTTGTATCATATCTGATGTGTTAATCATAGACATAATATTTAAGACACAAAATGTATTCTTCTTTATGGTTTCCATTCACATTTGTTTATACTTACCTTGAACTGAATTTAACGATTTACAGTTTCATTAATATGTGATTTTAAAGTAGCTTTACCAAACCAAATCACTACCACTCCCACCAGAGTCAAAAACTCAGATGGCAGTTACAGGTACTCTGATAAGCTGGGCTTCCTACCTTTTTAGCAGGACTAGTTTAGCTGTTTTTTATTCTCTCATCATGGATGGCAGTTACTGGTACTCAGCTAAGTCCAGTTACCTTATTAGCACGACTAGCTTGGCTGTTTTTATTTAGCCGCTGCCTAATTTGTACGAGATAACAAAATAAACTGTCAGTTTATCACATATAAAACATAATGCAATGACAGGAAATAGCTAAGGGAACAAATGAAGTAATACGCTGGCTGGTTTAAGTGCTAGCTGTGTAGTTTGACGTTTGGTTTGGTGTTGAGCTGTATTTGGTGGTAACTGCAAATTTTCCACGTTCAACTGAATATAGACTAATGATTTACAATTTCATTAATATGTGATTTAAAAGTAACAAAATGACCATGATGTTATTTTATTAATATATGTATATGTAGCTTTAGCACAGGCTAGGCTGGGTCTAACTATCTCTCTTGCTTTGGTGTCAGCTGTGTGCTTGAGCATTTGGTTTTATGTATAGCTGCAAATTTTACATGCTGTTTTATTTGAAATTTTAGCAGTATAGTGTTCAGGCATCACTGCCAATTCAATTAGTTAATTCAGTCTAAATCTTCCTGGTACTGTAGTTTTATAATTTCTGTCTTTGGGAAAATTACCAATGTTAAACGGATAGTTCACCCAAAATCAAAAATACATATTTTTCCTCTGGTCTGTTGTGCTTTTTATCCATCTAGATTTCAGAGATAATGGCTGTAGAGATGTCTGCTTTCTCTTGAATATAATGGACTGTGGTGATGAAAAAGAAAAGAAAAACTCAACAGCAATGTCTCTTTCTGGAAATCATGACCCAGTTCACCATGCAGAAGAAATGTTTGCATCCCACGCTGTCACAAGTGTAATTTTTTGAGCACCACAAGCAGCACGCCATTTAGTTACATTATATTTGAGAGAAGGCACACATCTCTATGGCTGACATCTCCAAAACTGAGCATCTTGGAGCAAAACAGTTTAATGGATAAAAAGCACCACAGGCAAGTGGAAAAATATGTAAGGTACCGCCTGCTCTAAAAGGTCCATTCTCTGTTTCTCCAGCTCTCACCCTACTTCAGGCAAGAAAAGGCATGCCAACAAGCACCTCTCCATAAAGAGAAAGAAACTCCAGGTGATGCAGGCCATGTTGCAGCAACAGAGGAGGTCGGGCCGGGCCATAGAGGAGACGTGCAGGGAGGTCCGTCGAGTCATGCACCAACAGAACCTCCTCCAGGTCCAGTGTCTGCAGCTGCAGGAACGTATGATGAACCTTCTGGAGAAGATGATCCAGCCTCCTCAGGCCACGACAGCATCATGGAGTCAGAGCAGTGTCAAAGATCCAGGGAAGCCATGTGTGTGAGGGTTTATGATTGTCTGTAAGACATTGTGGTTTTGCCTCATCTATAGCCTCATTGAAGCAAAAATATTAAAGTATATGAGAGATTTTAGTTTAATATCAAACATCAAGGTTTATCGTGGTGCGTATGTCAAAGCTCTAATCAGTGGTATGGAGCTGTATGAAAATATGTGATGATTTCTGAAGGTGTCATCAACCTGAATAATCGTTCATGGAAGATGACCATGTTAAAAATCGTAATAACATATGCTGGAACTTCAGCATCTGCTGTGAATCTTCAGCATCTGCTGTGAATCAGGCTCCAGTCGGAGTTTTTATTGTAAGGGTAATTTTATCAGATCCTCTTTCTTGATCATTTGTCAAGTATCCTATTAAAATCACTGTGGGAACAACTGCCTTGAAAAAACAGACTCATCTTGTCACTTCATTTTTTCACTGTGCCAAGATAATTACAAGTTAGGAAGGTTTGATGCCAAAACAGGGCAATTTGTAGCATTATGAACCAGGAGTTGAGGCAATAATCCCTGCTGTTATTGAAGTGACAGGAAAGGAGCTGTCAGCAAATGGCATCATAACCACACAACTGCAGCCCTCAAACATGTTGTTTTTGAGCTCAATAGCACCCTGCTTTCAACTGATATAACTGTCCAAGGTGAAGCTCATATCTGCAATAAATAAAAATCTGATGGGTCCATTAACTCATTCTTCTGTTCATATTCAAAATCTTTGGACTGTGCTCATCAGTGACCACACAGAGTACAACTCTGCCCGCATAGTTGACCCTTCCTAAGTCCCGCCCCTTTTTGGAACCTCAACTTTCTCCTTACCCATTTCCTGTACTTAGATATGCTATGTACTTAGCTTCTCAGTATTAAAAAGAAAAACAAATTTTGAAAATGGTTGAAAGATGTTGCCTGGGAACTTATAAAAATAAATATAGTCACATAATAAACAAGCTAATGGTTGCTCTGTAGTAAAATTCTAGCTAACTAGGCTATTATACATCAATCATAAGCTACCTAGTTATATCTGATAGATAGCAGAATGCTAGCTAATAGGGTAGCTTACCTACATCAATTTAGCCAGCAATTTAGATAGCATTTTGCTAACATTAGTTAACCTACTAACATTATCTTACATTAGCTAACCATGTTCAAAATTTGGCTTTCTTTTCAACATAGATTAGCTTAGCACATAGCATATCGAAGTACAGGAAACAGGAAAGGAGAACGTTTGATGAAATGCTGCTGAGTAGCAAGCTTGCTCAACTGTTATTGGAGTACAGAGCACAAAGGGGCGGGACTTAGGAGGGTCAACGTAACTGGGGACAAACAAAATAACGTATTGATCAATCTTGGTGGCATTGTGCTTTTAGGACTATATATGAATGCTAACTTCCTGATAGAAACAGAAAAAACAATTTTTTTCTTCCCTGAGATTTCAATACTTTAATATGTAAAGATGTCCTATTCTTATTTGAATTTCTGCTGAATAAAACAAAATGCACAGTCTACAGTCATTTCTTGTCTTTCATTGTCACTGCAGGGTAATTATTGAAATGCAAAACACACAGAAGGTAAGGCCTGATAGAGCCAAAATCTTAAGGTCTTTGCCTTTCAGCCTATTTTAAGAGGATTTGGAGAAACTGGGGATTAAGTTGGTTCCATCACACTCTACACCTACTCCATGGAAGTCACTGCTTCATAAAAATGAAAATGCAATACCGTTAGTTCAGTGATTTGATTTGATTTATTAGGACCTCTTTCAGTGCACTGGCTAATATTCTGAGAGCCCACATTTAAAACATTTATGCATACAATAATTCATAAAATTCAACACATAATGACACATATCACACACACATACATGTACATATACATACACACCATATATAATCTACATACATTGGCACACATTATAATGTATATACAATATTCATCTACATGCACACATAAAATAGCAATACTCCAAACCTACTGACAACAATGTAATAGTGTGATGACAACAACATCTTGCGAAACAACAATCCAACTAAAGTGCTGTTCTTCAGTTAGATATTGTAATTAATTTTATAATTTAACAGTTCTGAAAAGTTCAAGATGTATACCAAATATTACACCCTGTTATGTTTTTATGTGTTTTCACTTATAAATTTAAAAATAAACAAAGTGCTTTCTGGCATCTAGCATTAAGGTGCTTATCTTTATTATTATTCCCTCTTCTCTGCAGTGCGTAGGCTGCACATGTGTAGTAAAGCCATGTGACAGCGTGTGCAGCCGTTGCAGCCCTTTGACCGGAGAGGTATTGTTTACAGACTATGAATGTGCAGTAAAGTGCTGCTGCTCCAGTGAGGAAGAGACAGGGGGCGACCCACATGCACAGTGTTGGAGGGATACTTCAGTAATAACAAAAACATACAAGACTACGGGTAAGACGTATATGCTTATATATATTTTAAATTATAGTGAAAACTTGCCATTCAATGTGTTGTTGGGCGATTTAAGGGTTGTCTATTTAAGAAATCTCGGCTTTTAAATTCGATTCACATCAGCGCAAAAATAGAGTATATCAACTTGTCATCGGCGTCAGCCAATAGCGTCACTCCAATCGTTTGAATATCGAACGTGACGGGCGCGGTGATTGGCCAGAAACGCGACGTCACACGTTGCAGAGACGTTACGCTGTCATGGTTACAGTGAAAGACGCTTTGTGACCTCCGCCGCCGTGTGTGAATGGAAGGCGGGCTCTGTGCGTCGCCATATGGACTGTTGAATCACGGCAGAAGGAAATGTTTTTTATGTAACTGAAAAAAAAAAAAAGGACCTGTAATGTGGAAAATGTAACCGTTTGGAGTCTAAGCGTTTGGAGTTTTTTTTTTTTATCGCTTGAAAAAGGTAATTTCAAAAGTTAGTCTCGTGTCGGTGACAGTTTCAGACGTTGTGTAGCGTTATGTGCGCCTAACTCTTAACATCGAATTAACTTTTTATTACTGAAAAAAAAATCCACAAGGCTTCGCCAGGTGTTTCCACTTTTCAAAAATGTTTCACTTGTGTGGTTAGTAGAGTACTGGAGCGTTTAAAAACAGTGGTTGACTTAAACCAAAGAATCTGGTTGTCATTTAAAGTGCTGTTGGTGCCAGCTGGCACTCTGTTTTGGGGGGAGTGGGCGGGTGGAGGGGGGGTGGATGGGAGTAATTTGCAAGCTGTGTTTGGACATAAAAAGCTGTGTGTGTCTTATCTCTGACAGATAATTGCTATAATAAGATTGATAGCAGTGTTTTACTTGGTTTACAAATTGGTTTAGAAACCTTTAACTTTTATTATGTGTGTGTGTGTGTGTATATTCCAGTAATGTCTCAATAAAAAGTAGCCTTATGTTTTATTCAAGAATTAGAGAATATAATAATATGCTGTGTAATGCAGAGCTGGAGCAATCAGTGAATTAGTTTGATGATTTAATAAATAATAAAAAGTTAGTTTTAGAGCAAAAATTGCTGGTTGCGGCTTCGCAAAAATGGTGTTTCAATTGGCTGTTAACTAAATATCTTTGTTTGGACACCATATTTGGCTCTGGGTCAGATGGCCTTTTGTCATTATTTTGACCAAGACGTAACAAATTTTTATTGATTGGGAATTTGACTAACAAACTGATAATAAATATGGGTGTTAGCTGCAGGCTCAGTATCATATTTTAGATAAAGCTTCAAGGATTGGTCAATAAATCAATTTGTCCATGAAAAGGAAATGAGTTGCCAACTTTTGATAACTGATTAATTGTTTCAGTAAATTCAAAGCAAAAGTGTCAAAGATTTGTTGGTTCCAGCTTCTTAAATGTAAGGATTTATTGCTTTTCTTTGTCATTTATTACAGTAAATGAAGAGTTTTTGGGTTTTGCTCTGTTGGTTGGACAAAAGGAGCTATTTGAAGTCATCACTTTGTGCTCTGGTAAATTGTGATGAGAATATTTCACAATGTTTTCTACGTTTTATAAGCTAAACAATTAATTGTGAAAATAATCAACCAATAATGAAAATAAATGTTAGTTGCAGCTCTAATAAAAATTAAATTTAAGAGTAAAAATGGTTACAGCCTCTCAACACTTACAATTCCCTGCTATAAACTAAATATCTTTGTTGTTTGTAAATCATTTTGTTCTCTGGGGAACTGATGGGTGATTTAAACTGTTTTGACAAGACCAAACAGTTTTTCATTGACGACCCTAGTACAATACGTCATATTAATATTTCACCAACATGTCTCACTGAAAGGTGATTAGCAGCTGAATTATTGTACAGTCCTATGTGTTTTTACTCTTCTGTTTTTATGTTTTGCTCTCTTTGTGTAACTGTAGGATGACAACAACACAATAGTGTTGGCGACCTGCAAGTGTTTCAGTTCCCACACACTGGATCTCACAGCAACCTATAACAAAAGATGAGGATACAGGGACAGCCTGAGGGCGTGAGGAGGCGTCTGGATTTAAATACAATCGGTGAGCTCCGGGGAGTTGAGGTCATCCGCGGTCGGGCAGGATATGGCTTTACGATAACAGGACAGAGGCCTTGTCTGTTGAGTGGCATCCTGGAGGGAAGCCCTGCTGATCTCGTGGGACTCAAACAGGGGGATCAAATCATGGCCGTCAATGGAACTGACGTGTCTACAGCTTTGCACGAGACTGTGGTGCAGTTGATTGGCAGCTGCAAAGGACCCTTGCAGATGGTGGTGCACGCTGAAGGACGAATCATGGGGAATCCCATCTTGAACGATGCAAAATTTGGGATTGGCCAGAAAAATGGCATTTACCAAAAGGCGTCTGTCCTGCGCACTATCTCGTACGATAATTCAGGCAATTCCTCCTTGAACCCAAGTCATGCTGTAACCACCAAACAGAGGCCGGTGTCAGAGCCGGACATGTCGCAGTGGTCACAACAGTGGAACTGTTTAGCTGAGCAGATGAGGGGGGAAACTTCCAGAGTGGGGGACACTGACTCTGTGTTTACAGACACAGAAGAAGCGAGTCCAGACTGGAGTATTTTGAATGTGACCTTGGTGGTGGGCTACCTGAGCTCCACAGAGCTGATCTTAAACACTACAGAATCAGAGGACGACTGCCTAAAAGCCATCCGGGAGCGAATACGACAGTTGGGAACAGAGCAGGATACCCACACTCTGGTGATGATGAAGATCATGTTTGACTGCGTCCGACTTTGTGACGACACAGGAGCTGTTTTGGCAGCTTTTCCAACTGAGAACCTGGTTTTAGGGGCTGTGTGTGCTGAAGACCCACGCTTTTTTTGCTTGGTCACTACAGCACATATAGTCAACGGCCGTGTACCCGAGGATGCTCCTCTGCGGGCCTCCTGCCATGTTTTCTTCATTGACCCAGAGCTGGGAAACCACGAGGACCACATTGGCATCGCCGGACGCTTCGGCTTCAACTGCACGCCAGATCCAGATGCCTTGGGCTGCCTGGAATTCCCTCAGACTCCTCCAGATGTTCTTCACTTTGTCACAGTCCTGTACAGTGACCTGGGGGAGGCTGTGGAGAGGCTTCGAGCCAAACTGGACATGGAGGCTCAGCAGCAAGCCAGGGAGAACGGCAGCACCGGCAAACAAGGCAGCGCCAGCAGCAATGGGGACAGTGGGATTGGAAATGCATCCCCCCCTGAGGAGAGAGCGGACAGGGATTTCCCTTCAGCAATCCGAAACCACCC
The DNA here is from genome assembly GCA_034769285.1 of Lutjanus argentimaculatus. Lineage (NCBI taxonomy): Eukaryota > Metazoa > Chordata > Actinopteri > Lutjaniformes > Lutjanidae > Lutjanus > Lutjanus argentimaculatus. The sequence continues at coordinate 792,090 of JAWZSL010000076.1, read as the reverse complement.
TGGGGCCCACCTCCCCAGCTGTCCATGGGATTATCCTCCGGCCGAAGACCTCACCCCAATAAACCTCTCCAAGAACAGCCAAAAACTTAATCCAGAGCACAGTACCAGTATACATTCCCTTTCAGAGTCACTACCTGGTCCTGATTCTCTCACTAGCTTTTACGGAGGTCCCCCGCCCCGACTCGAGTTTCAGTTTAAGCCCCCACCACCTCCTCTGCCTGCTTTGGATAAAAAAGCAAACTTCTTTGCAGATCCTCTCAGGAGTAGCCAGAGGTGGTTCTCAAAGCCAAAGTGGCCAAAAGCCCTCAGTAGTGATCCTGAGCCTCAGGTGATGTCCACCAACAACTGGTGCTCCAGCGTTAGCCTTAGCAACCTGCCTCCCCCCATGAGCCAGATCCCCTCAGATAGGTACCGGGCAGCAGAGGTCATGATGCTCCCTCCCAGAGAGGAGTGGACCAAAAGGTTTCTTGAACAGAGAGAGAAACAGCGAAAAGATACCAAACATGTGAGTATTTTTAAAACTGAAATATACTGCATTCAAATGCATAATCTTTGGCTTTTTCCTTTTGCCAAATCATTTTGGGTTTTAAGGTTTTAAGGTCAACAACTAGGCTAATTAGAAACACAGAATTTGTGTGAAAAATAGAAACCAAACACATTAAAATATACACAATGAATACAATTTATTTAATGTGTCATGAAACATTTTCTCACTTTTTCCCACTTAGCGTTGGTGTATTTCTAGCACCAGATCTATGCAAGACAGGTAGTCAACGACATTTTACTGCTTTGCAACAACAATGAAGGGAACCAGCTTGAATAATACAACAGTAGATCCTCTGCCATCTTTGCTGTAGTTTGAATATGTGAAAAAATACAGATTGCTACTTTAATGTTTTGATTATAGATAAAAACATTTTACTCTTGGCTATTTATTTTATCTCAAAACTTAATTTGGTTGTAATTTTTCTAATTATAACTTTGTTTTTTCTCAAATATATAATGTATCCTTGCAATGTTGTAGCCATGTGTTAATGAGAAATCCTTACACACAGTGAAATTAAATAGTTCCATTGTAAGCACAGGCAGGAGCATCTGTTTCTGTACTTCATTCATGTTTAACAGAGCGACACAGGAAGTATTAAATGGTCACATAGAGTCGAGTTTCCAGACACTGAGGGGGTGTTAGTTAGTAAGCCTGCTTTTGATGGCACCTAAAATGAAATACAAAACCACTATTTCAACAGTCAGTTGGTGCTGAGTGTGAATTGAGCTCAGAAAGCACCTGTTGTAACTCAATGATGTCATTGTCATAAACGTGTGGAGAGAAGGAAGCAGATTTTTGTTTTTGTGCTACTGTCCTTGTTGCCCACAAGATGGCCCTGTGTGTCCATGTAGTGCCAGAAATGAGCCTCCTTCAGGAAATCACTGAAGTGTTTGCATTGTGTCTGTATTAGTTTTTCACAGCAATTAGTCAGCATGAATGTGAACCTGTTTTTGTAAACAGCAACAAATCAAAATTCAGGGCATTTAGGTTACGTCCAGTGTGTGTTAGATAAAGTCCAGCCACAAAATGAGTAGTTTTTGAACTTCAGGTTACAGTATTCATTGGTGTTTTTAACCTTATTCCAGCAAATATTTGGCTGTGTTTATAAATCAAGTGTTTTGTGTCTCTGTCCCCCGGCTTGCATTAGATCAGAAAGACGACAATCTTGCACAGGAAGCCAGGCAAATTACAGGGTAGAGCCTGTGCCATGCAGCAGTAATTATCTGCAATTCTTGAACTCTCGCTCAAACATTAGACACAGCCTTTCCACTCATAAGAATAGGGCTGGCTGCTAAAAGTGCATTATCTTTTGTAAAGTGAAGCCGTGGTGGTTCTATCTCATCTCCCGTGGTAGTTCACAGTTTGACTGTGAAATTAGTGCTTCTGTACTTTTCAAACAGTATTGTAGTCGTTTATGTTAACTTTATGTTACCAGTTAGCATGTTTTCAGAGAGAACTGTTTGTCATGACCCCCTTTATATGTTAATGCATAAGCTTCAGCAGAGAAACTTGTGAAATTAGTAGAAAATCTGAGATTTCAAGACTTTGACGAACTTAAAAGTAACTTTCTCACTTAGGTAATCGTGTTCTGCATTCTTTTATGCTTACACCACATGAGCAGCTCTATCATATTTGTGTGGTTTAATTTAACTTTTTAAGAACTTAAAGTAGATGAAAGCATATAAGTGATACAGTATACTGTATCACTCTGTCTACTGTATATATAATATATAACATTTTTTTCAGTAAATATAGCACGACTGATAAGGATTTTCGATATACAGAAACAGTCTACATCATGTTCTGTAAAAAAAGAAGTTTTCACATCAGATAAGATACTTGCTGATAAAGCTGTGATATCAGTTAGGGTCTAATAGTGTTTTAAAAAGACTTTCAGATTTATTAAATATTATTTATTACAACATTTACTTTTAGCGAGATGTATTCTCTAGGCGATTCTGGATCAATAACAATGATAAAATTGAATGTAAGATAAGATAAGATTATCCTTTAGCTGTCCCACAACGGGGAAATTTGCATGTAATTGAATTACAGTAACTTTCAGGGTTTCCCCCAGTTAATTGCAGGCCTGATGGCCCACTGGGCCTGAACATCGGAGAATTTTATTTTCAGCGGATGTATTTTTAAAATGGTTTTTAATGTGGAGCCCTACTGCATCTGTGTCATGGCTTTTCTCAATTCCGTGATTCCGGCTGTGATTATGAAACCGACCTACGCCAGGCCCATCAAATTAGGCCTGACAGCTTTGCTGGGGGGAACCCTGAACTTGGACCCAGTATTGTTGGCTCACAGTGCAGTAATTCACACAGGGGTATTCAGAATCAAAACTGCTTACCAGAACAAAATACAAATAAGAGTAAGGGCCTTGATTTTGCTGTCAGTAGCTCTGGTCTTTGCTCATCAGTCTGTCTTTTATTCTCACAGGGCTCCAGGTTTTGGGGTATGGGCGTTGTCCGTGCCTCTAAGCGCCGCTCTTCCAAACGCCTCAGCCTGGCACGATCACTGGACGACCTCGAGGTAGGCACCGAATTTTTCTTTTTTTCATTGGTTTTCCCAGAGGCTTAATTTCTTATATTTTCTCTTCTTGTTTAAATCAGAACATTCTTATATTTTCAAGGGCAACTCCATGTGTGCTTTTCAGAGTTTTTCAAATAGGAACTCCCACTCAGCTGTTAGCAAAAAGCAGTGACGTAGGTTAGAGCGTTGCTGCCCTCCTTCACTCAGCCTAGGGGGTGTTGTATCCAGCAACGTCATCATGCAGAAACCTGCATCGGGTGACTTGTGAAAATGTTTTTAGAAGGGCTTGGGAAAAACATGAAAAATATTCAACCAAAGTTTGGATGTTTGGATGAATACATAAGGTACACTACTGGGAAGCTATAGAATGATATAAAAAAGTGAAAAAAAGAGAAAGTAATGAACCCTTCCTTTAAGTTTTTAATTTGATTTATTTAGCCATTTCTCCTCTTAAAGAAAAGTTGTTTCAAAATGGAAAACGATTTCAGTTTGATGTATATTTTTAACCTGATGGGAATTATAATATTCATCAAGTCTGACAGTCTTCTGTATGTCCCATTCTGCTGGGCCTGTATGCAGAACAGGCTTCATTAATGTGGACATTCAGGTGAACCATCCCCCTTTCTCATTCCGCTCCGCTCTCGGCTCTTTTCTAACCTTTCATTTCCGCTGCCTTGAACTCTGCGTTTTGCTGCTACACTTGTGGCACGAGGGGGCTCACAAAGTGGTCTTTGTGTGGGCCAGAGCCCCGGTCCTGTTTGTTTGGCCTTGCTAATGAGCACTGCTGCCCGGCTGAATATCGTGCTCACATTTTCTCATATTAATGTTGCTGAGGAGGAACCCTCTTTCTGCATGCGTGCATTACTCATGCACACTGATTCATATTCACAATAACACACGCACACACACTGTTCCTACTCGTCATAATTGCTCTGGAAGCACACGGACAGACACAAAAACAAACCAAAAAGTGGTGAACTGTATTGTATATCCACACATTAGTCACAGTCACACTCAGACACACCCGCAGACCACACATTGTACTCGCAGGGGCACAGCACAGATCTCCTCGGGTTTGTTCCGACACACACTGAACAGTGCTGTTGTTGAAACTTTGCAGGTTTTGAGCAGGTCTGTCCCAGATGTACAGCCACAGGATTAGAGATGGCTATAAAAGGTTACAACAGCTGCAGAGGTCCTGCTCGCAGCACAACTTTTGTGCTTTCTTTCATTGTTGATTTATAGCATTCACTAGCCCACAGTATGCAAATGTTCTTAAACAACAGTTCTCCAAATTTGAATGGTTGTTACCCATTTATGACTGTATGTTTTAATTGCAAGAGTTTATGTTAAATTATTTGGACTTATTCGGGGCATTTTGTCTTGTGACCAACAAACTTTTAACAGGGTGGCTACAGGTCCTTAAAAAGTCTTAAAATGTATTAAATTCACATTTACTAATAGGTGTTTATAAAGACAAACAGATGATTGGTTTTATACCCTGGCTTCAATGCGGGATCAAGTGTGATACACAGTCAGTAAGCTTGCTATTTGTGTTCACAAACTTTGTTAAATGTTCTTTAACTCAACCAGTTATTGCCATTTTGTCTTACTTATAATTTTGAACAGACAGTATGTATTTACTCAGTAAGAGTACGCCTATATTGTCATGTTTGATGTTCAGTTTCATTGTAGAATTGGCCTTAAATTTAATAAAACACTGGCATTAAAATGTCTTAAAAAGTCTTAGTTTTAACCTGATGATATATGTAGCTTGTTGTGTCTCTGAGCTCCGAGTCAGCTTGTGTGCACAGTGAGATCCTCCTACCTTGTTTTGTGTTGGTTTGGTGATGAGTTTCATTACATTTAGTTGCTATGGTTATGGCTTCACAGCAGTTGCAAATTTGGTTGCTGCTATCAAGAGTGAAATTACTTCTTTTATTATCTAGTCTATCATAATACCTAATAACTGATGCAGCTGTTTTTAGTGCTTTGTTATGAACCACTTATTGCCACTCTCAGTTAAGTTCAAAATGTAACTGAGAAGCTTCAGGCTGCTGTAATCAGGTTTCTATGTTTCACTGATCAAGATAACTGTGGCTGGATAGAGAGCTGGATGCTTTCACACTCGCAGCATTGTGTCTCTTACACCTTGAGTTTGCTTTGTTACACAATGTTTTGTGCACCTGTAATGCCTGGACTTCAGACCTCTGCTCTATCAGGAGCCGCTGCTGTGACACCAACAGGGAGAGACAGACTCAGACACTGGCCCTGTCACATTCAAGCATCATAGCTAATATGATTACCGATTGCACATTTTCAAGCTGTGGCATGATGGCTGTTGACTATAAGGCCAAAAGACTGACTTTAAAACAGCTGAAGTTTGGTTTGGCATTTATATATTGTGGAAAAACAGGATGCGGTTGTCAATATAATGACAGTTTGTGTTAGATTTAACCAGACTTGGATTGGGATGATGGAATTATTGAGTTATGAATGTGAGTTTTTCTTTGTTATACATTGTGCAGAACTGGCTTTTAATTCAGCTGATCTGCTTCAAACTTCTCATTGCTTCTAACTGGAGGTGAAACTCTGCATTGAGCAAGCTGCATTAATGTTTGTTGGTACAGGTACAAACAGAAGAATGTTTAGAGTCTTTTGCAAGGGATAAAAACAGTTTTCATCAAAAACACTAGTAGAAATCCATTTATATTCAAACAATTAAGTGTATTCACTGATGCGCAAACAGAAGTGTCTGCTGTTTGTGTTGCACAAAGCTGTACTGACTGCAGCTGTTTGAGTGAGAAGCATTAGATGATCAATTTTTCCATCCAAAACTTTGCAATTTCATAAATATCAGTCAATGACAGATAACACAATACAAACAGTTTTGATAAGGATCTCTTTAATTTGGTTCTCAAAGAATTATCACCTCGATGTGAAATCGGGATATTTTACAGTTGAAAAATAAACTTGTTAGCGTCCTCTGATGGACACTATGTAACTGGTAGTACCGGTAGTCATTGCCTCCATATCAAGGGCCACCCTCAGACTTCAGGTTGATTCACTCTAATGTGATAGCAACAACAGGGAGGTTTCCATCCACCGGTTTTTAATGCACATTTTTAATTTGCACCATGGTTTAAAGGCACCCAACTGGAGAATTTGTGCCAACAGCTGTTTTTCTCAGTGAACTAATTCCTAATTATCACATAATGGTAGGGGACGAAAACACACATTTACATCTTTGTTTGCAGATTTTCCTGAAATATGTTTACATTTGGATGGAAACCTAGTAGCCACCGTTACCAAAGTGTCCCAAACATATCTTTGGCATTTCTGTGTTGTGATTTCAGCCATCACACACTAGTTTACCTTTGATTAGCTAATGGAGTTGTGATGATATCAGAATTTTAAACTTTGATACAATACTAGTGTAAAAAAAACAATACTCAATACCTCAAGTCCCAGGCACACAAAATGGGATAAAAATAGCAATCTGCAAACAGTGCTGGTACAGTAAAAGTCAATGAACACTGTCTGGTTTTGCTTTGCTGCAAGCCAAATTTCAGGCAAGATAATAAAGACTGAATTGAACTGAGGTCTTGAATTAGCACTTAGATCATTTTTTCTAGCTCTCAATACTGTAATTAACAGATATTGTGTCATTTTCAACACTTGCCATTGAAAAAGTATTGAAGTACTGATATTTTTGACAACCTTATTAGCTCATATCTGGCAATAATATCACTTGGGCTTTACTTCCTGTGAGATAACATCCAAGAAGTCAGAAAATCAGTTTTCATGGTGCATCCAGCTAATATGTATTCAGACCACATCTAATAAAGAAAAGTAATTTACCCTGTGCTGTTTTAAGTCATGGGAGACCTATGCATTCCAGGTAATAACACCATAGGGGTTGTTTTATGGTTGTCAAGGGCAATTAGATCCTCACCTAGAACTTGCCTCTGGGCTCTTGTTTCAAGGGCTGAGCCTCACCCTGGGTTCATGGTCAGAGATCAGATGGTGCACTTCTAAAAGCCCCTACCAAAGCAAACCAAAGCCCATCCAATGGCGTTACTAATTATTGACGGAAGACTTACACATATGCAAAAGATGATGGTTCTACTTAAGCAACAGATTTTGAGAAGTATTTGTGTTTTCAGTCCAGTCAGACAGGGAGAGAAGTGAAGCCTGAAAACTTATTTTTTTCTCCTTTTAAAAGCTTCTTTCCACTTCAGAGAGAGAACAGATAATAAAGCGATCAACCTATGAAGCCTATAAACTTAATTTGAACACTTAACTGTTGACATTTCTTATACATTAAATGATGGACCAAAGGGTTGAAGTGTTTGGTTTCTGAAGACCTTTCCAACTTGTGTATTGTTGTGAAGGATGTTCTGATGCTCTGTTCTCATGGCAAGTTTTGCAAAAATACATGATAAGCTCTCAGCCAGCTCTTACATCTGGACTCACAAGGACACCGTGAGACTATTTTGGAGTTCACCATCAGTGCTAAGGGCAGACCCCTGCGGATAACCCCCGTATCTGGCCTCGCTGCATGTTGTGGACGAGCCCAGAACAATTTGGACGCGTGTGGCTGTGTTGCTTTTTTCCATGGCCGGCGGTGTGTGCGTCACAGTGGCTAGCACAGGAATGATGAGCGAATGCTTGTTATTTTTCTTCACATTACAAAGACTCTGACACGTAGCTTTTTGCAACCCACGCACAAAGAACAGAACAGCACATATATAATCTCGTGCTTTTTGATGCGTTTCGATGTGAGCCTTTCTGCTTCAGTAGAGGGAGAAACTGCTGTTTAATTCCTGTGTTTGTGTTTGCGCTGATTCACTTTGCCTTGCATCGTGTGTGTGATGAAGAGTGTTTTGATGCACGCTGAGCTTTTGTTGTCAGATCCCCTGATGTTTGGGCATGTCGAAGAATGTGGCTGCTTTGTACCTCCTTGTCTTATTTCCGCACAGAGCCTGTCAGAACCCTGCTGCAAATGAACCCACAATCCCACCGCACAGATCCACCACACTATGATCTCTTGCTCATCACAGAATCCTTGTTTCCAGCTCCAAACAGATGCTTTGCGCCTGCAATGTTCAGCTGATGACAGTGTGTTCAACTTTGCAGAGGTGGCACCATTAGCAGGCTGCTGTGACTGTGTTCACTCTGTCTTCTGAGGTGTTGCTGCATGTGAAAACATCTGGCAATGTGAGCTGTTAGTTAATGCACATTGTTTCCATAGATGCAAGGTGGGAAATTCGGGGCACCTCTTTTGCTCCATGAGTGTGAAGTTTCTCCTCTCCTTTTAGGCATGGAGGAGACATTAGTAGCTCTTGTTTGCACGCCTGCTGGTAATAGATCTATCCTGTGGGCGTAGCAGAAACCAAGAGAAGGCATGAAGACACAGAGACGGGGAGGGAGGTGAGCAGAGAGGGAAAGAGGAGGAATTTACAGCGAAGCGAGAGAGAGGGAGACGGAGAGGGAGGGAGAGGAACCGGCAGCAGAGGAAGAGAGAGGGAGCTTTTGAACTCCCAGTAGCTGTCAGGATTTTCGGCTCTCTCCTCCCCCGTTGAGCTCTGCCTCTCCACACTGCAAACAGCCGACTCGCACACACACCGCGGAGCTCCAGCGGATGGACTCGTTTACGCGCACCAGGCGTGTGGAGCAGCGCTGAAGACGAGCACGCACACAGCACCATACATGGAGCAAACTTTAACTCTCAACTCTGTAAGTCTTGCCATGAAATTCTGGACTCTTAATTATTTTGTCTGTTCTGTTTGGTGGTGATGCCATCTTCATCTTTCACATTACTTTTCCTTCTTTGGGCTCTTTGTAGCTCCTGTTGTAGCCTTTGAGCCACATACAGTGGTTAGCTTGTGTGGTCTGTCAGAGGAATGTTTTGACCAGTGCCAGCTGAACTCTCATGTGCTGTATGACACACACTGCGCCGCTGTATACAGCAAAATGCGGTCCAGTATCTATATCAGGATGCACGCTGACTTTAAATTAGATGTTCTACTAGAAGGGGTTTTGTGAAGTGACCCCAGATTATTCTCGTAAACTGCACCATCAAAGGTTGCCTATGGGCCTTTTTGAATGAAGTGCGCTCTGTTGCACTGCGCTCGCCCTGAGAAGTGACCTCTTTTCACAATGATTGGTCACTGGAGAAGTTGGGTACACGCTGAGGGGAACTGAGATCAGAGGTTGTTGTTGAATCAAATGCTCAGTGAATATTCCATCCAATTATGTTTTTAAGCGATCATGTAACGGCTGCAGTTGAGTTTGAACCTGAAATGGTTGCTGTGGTTTTGCCTTGCCCCTTTTGGCTTTGTGCGGGCATGCCCCTGCTCTGATTCACCAGCCCTTTTATTCACTTACGCACAAGCTTTGCTGAAATACATCTTTTTTTTTTTTTTTTGTGCTGCATGACTACTGGATGATCTATTTTGCTCATACAGTATGTCTTAAATAAACCTCAGTATATCTAAGCAACCAGCCTATATGCATCTATGAGTTGAGTTCTGATTATTACTAATATTACAAAGGCTGCTAAAATTAGATGCCATAGTCTATTAAATGAAATATTCCCTCTTTTTTGGTTGTAACTGCATGACTGCTGCACGATCTTTGTTGCTCATACAGTATGTCTCAAATAAACTACAGTATATCCAAGCTACCAGCCTATACACGCTTACAGGTTGAGTCCTGATTGTGATTAATATTATAATAGCTGCTAAAATTAGATGCCATACTTCATTAAATTAAATCTTCCCTCTATTTTTGATGTGGGTATTATGACTGGAGAAGACGAGCACGGATAGTGTGTTCCTGGGAATTAGCAGCAGAGGGAGGAGAACACGACACACTTTTATCTCACTGACATCACATGGCCAGCTCTGGAGTGTGGGTGGACAGTTTGCGCTCACGAAATGTGTCCTTAGGCTAGCATTATAGGATGCAAAGACTAAACAGCCTGGCATTTTCGAAATGTCTCCACTATGATTCCTCTTCTTCCTTTCTCTTCTCCCCGCAATGCAATTACACTGACTGCTCTCTCCAAACCCACCACGACTGGAAAAACAGTACATTAACACAACAAAAGTCGAGTAGAAGTTATTTAACTGTCCAGCTGCTCGGAGTATGAATATGCCACAGCCAATAACCAGATGACCAGATGTGGCTGTGGTTGCTGAGTTTGCTGTTTGACCAAACTGTAACCACGGAAAATACCCGCTGCCTCGCCATCTCTGGACGGAGATGCACTGCAGTTCCACTCTTGGCTGTTGTCACCCCAACAGTATGACATCATCTATCGACATTCAGGATTATGATATATTTTTTTAGTTAACCACACAGCTCTTCATCATTCCGTTGTTGATTGACTGTAGGAAGAACCAGGATGTCTATGGATGGAGGTGATTCATTCCCCACACACTGTTTACCTTCCTCAATCGTACTATTATTAAATTTCTGTGCTTCACTGAAAGGGAATCTACTGCCAAGGGTGTGGAGGTTACTCAACCAGGAACAGCGCTGGAGCTGCCAAAGTCTTTTATCACCTCCCCGGTAACAGTTTAGACATGTCTGGGATACAGTGGGCAGCTCCTCGTGTTCAACTCTTTACCTCACACCTGTAACTCAGACGACGCCGTGGCAGGTTTGCTTCACCTCCTCGAGACATTGAGCAAGACAAGCTTGTCTTGTTTGAGCTGGAGAGGAGTTGCAGGGAGGATTGGAAAGTGAACGACGTAGCTGGTATCTTTTTGACCTTGTGCTGGCGCAAGATGCTGCAGAAGCAGGCCAAGGTCTTGTCTACTTTGCACTGTGGAAGTCATAAACATGGATTTTTGGGGCGGCCAAGTTACTCTCTGTGATATTGGCTTGGCGCTCCACTTTGGCAGTCTAAACACTAACTTTCCCTTGTGAACTATTTCTATAACATCTTCATCCCGTGATCAGCATAAAGAAATGGGATGTATCTGTTTATGTAGCCTGGTTATTGCAAGACCTCATTGCTTCAGGTTGAGTAAAGCGCTGCATATTGTTCATGTTTTGACATTCAGCATGTGTCATGGTTTTTCTTAAAGCAGTAGATGAAAAGGTTGCCCTGAAATGCAAATTGTGTAGTGCTAGATGTTATATAATGAAATATATACGCTTAGAGGCAGAATAAGTAGGATTGTCCTAAAAAACAATGTATAGACTCGCACTAAAATAATCCCTCTCAGTCATCACTTATGACCCACTCAAAATGTGTAGCGGTGTCTGTATCTGCAGAGACCAAGCTCTCTGCCAAGACTTTCTTATTTTGATGTGCTGCAGATGTTTCTGGGCATCAACCTTTGGGCAGTGGGTGTGTAGCCCCCCCCCCACCTTTATCCGCATGCTGGGTGTGAGGGTGGGACTATAAAAGTGTAGCGACCAGATGCCAGATTTTCAGCATGTTCCAAGAGGAAGTTATGAAAATGGTGGACACAGGTGAGCACTGAAAGAGAGGATGGGGATGCAGAGCAACACGGAGTTGGCCTTTTTCTGTTAGACAGGTAGGTGCCACGGTCAGCTGACGCCCCTTTTACACTGGACAAAAAACATCAGTGGGAAAGGATACAATCAGCGTTCATTCCCAGGTCAAATGACCCTGCACTAGTCACTGGTATTTATCGGCTCCAGCTCTGATCAGCAGCAATGCAAAATTGACACCCACTTGTACGCATGTTCAGATTTTTTCTGCTAAATACATTTACTATAAATTCTTCACTGTTGAAGTCCAGAGTTATTTTGTTGTGAAAGCTTTTATTATGAAGCAGCATAATGAGGAAATGTTGCGTTTTCAACAGCAATGACTTAACACGACCCCTATCCAGCTGACAACAAATAATGAAACAGTAAAATAAGGCAGAGTACAAGTACAAACACAGAGGAGAGAAACTAAACTTCAAGCCACAGAGATTCAGTTAGAAGTTACAAAAGTTCTGAGAGCTGAACACACAGAGACTTTTCAAGACTTTGTCTCTGCTCTCAAGCAGAGTTGAGTTTCATCTTTCCCATGCACATCAGAAAAAAAAAAAAAAAACAAAACAGAAAGACAAACTTGTCAATCACCTGTTTTAGCAGATTTAGCTGCATATAAAAAGCCCACATATACGAGCTAATTTTGGTGTAAAAACTGTATTAGTTTGCTTGCTGAAGTGTGCCTCTGGTATCATTTAGCTGGGAAGAATTAATTGGGGCCGTTGAGTTTACAAACTGTAACAGACAAATCCTACGCTTTCTGTCTTTAAGCAGGAAGTGATCAGTTTAGTTAGTAACAAAGACAAATAAATGTCTTTAAGGCAAGGTTGTCAAAAGTATTGACATGTTTAAAATGGGGGTGTTCAGCAATCCAATATTATCGATGCAAAGTGAAAAATGTGTTAAATGGACATATGATACCATCTGATATTGATTCTAGTACCTTGAATTAAATTGTATCAAAATCGTATCATGGCAGACTGTGTGATATCGGCAAATATTTTGTTGTCCAAAGAATTAATCTCATTGTTATGATGAAACTTGCGATCTACACCCCAAGTTTAAAGCAACATCTGTTCTTAATAGTAGTGTTTATAGTATTGAAAGTACCAAAGCTATAAAATAAATGATCTAAGTGCTCATTCAGTGTCTTATTTCAGTCTAGTCTTTATTGTCATGCCTGAAATTTGGGCTTGCAGCAGCAAAACAAGACAGCGTTCATTGACTTTTTCTGTATACCAGCACTGTGTGGAGGTTGTTCAGTAATCACAACATTCTATGGTCTGATATATAGGGAATAAAAGACTGCTGCTATGAATAAGTCTGTTGCCATGGACACATTTTAATAGAGTGTGGAGGACTTGGTGGAGGCAATACAATCAATTTTAAACCAATATTTTGTGTCAAATTATTTATTTATTTATTTTTTTTTTAGAAAGTAGCCATGTAATTAACAAGATAATGTACAGTGAGTGGGTCATTATTGGAAATAAACCCTGACAGCAAAAATGCTGTAAACTATCATGCTCATTACATGACTATTTATTTTTTTAAAAATCAATAATTTGACACAAAATATTGATTCTAAAAAAATTATTTTATTGCTTCTGCTATGTCCTCCAGAGTCTATGATTAGAACTGTGTCCATAGCAACGGTCTGTTAGCAGCAGTCTGCTATTCAGAAATATCAGACTGTAAATGTAATAAAAAGCAAAAGAAAAAAAATACCCTAATTTGTGTGTCTGCCATCGTTTCTCTGTTTATACTAGTATTTCGTCGAAGTTTAAATGACATGACATGACAGCTCTAAGGAAGGATACAGATATATGTTGTGTGTAGACAAAGGGTCTCACTCTGTGAGCCACATGAATGTATCTCTGCATTTTTTGCCACTGAGCAGCATTGTCATGAGCTTGTCGCCCTGCCAAATACCCATAGAGACAAAATGCCATCCTATTTGCCTTTAGCCTGGAGGGATAAACTTAAGCCAAACTTGTCCTCCCTTCTTCCCCAGTCTCACTCAACCAGCTCAGTTTCCAAGCGTGACCAAAAGGATTAGGCAGTGGGGTGCAAGGTCAGTAGGACTTAGACAGGAAGTAAACAATTGCAGTTCCTTGTCATTGGCAACATATAGCCTTGGACACTTCCAGGAGGCAGATATTCATCCATATCATGGCATTGTTATCACACAACAAATGTACCCAAGCAACCAGACTTTTTCAAAACACTGTAAGCTAAGCTTTCGTGTAAGTTAGTTTGGTGGAAAACCCAGGGGGGACTCACAGGGCTAATTATAGGAGTCAGGTTTCAGGTTGGAAAGTCCATTTCTGGTGTTTTTTATGGAGGAGAAAAAGAGCAGTAACAGGGTGTGGTGGCATCTTATGTGGTTTACCCACCTCAAGCCCTCCAGGCTCATGTGAGTGCAGCCCTTTCTCTATGATAATAAATTGAGATGGGAGGGGTCGTGGTCACTGGTTCTAGTTTCGCTCTCTGAAGTTATTCTATTTTTTGCGGGCTCCAGCTGAGCCTTTCAAATCACATGTATTTTATTTACTCGTTTTGTATGTAGCGTTTCCTCAACCTGCCCTCATGTGTCATGCAAAGATCCTTGTTTGTTATCTCAACTGAACAAAAGGGAGTTCATGTTACACTCTCAGAAATAAAGGTGCTAACAAGAACCATAAAGGGGGTCTTCAAAATATCCCCATACTAGAACCCTTTCTTGGTTCCTTGTAGAACCTTTTGTAAAGATTCCACTTGGGACCCTCTCAGAGAGTTCTACCCTAGGGCCCAGATAAAGGTTTATGCCTAGAACCATTTCTGAAAGACTTAATCTAAAACCCCCTACAGAAAACCCTTCTCTGGTGTAGTGATTCCACCCAGAACCTTCTCTCTGGGTCCTTTCCGCCTTCTAAATGTGCTAACCCAGGGGATTCTACCAAAAACCCTTTTATATAGGAAGGGTTTTATCAAGAACCCACTCAAGGGGTTCTACAAAGAACCTTTTAATATTTCAAGGCTTTTTTTCTAGGCACCACACACAAGTTTTGACTGAGAACCTTTTTTATAGTTCAGAGGTTTTATCTAGAACGCACTCAGAGGGTTTTACAGAGAATGTTTTATTTCCAAGGGTTTTATCTAGAACCCACTTAGGGGTTCTACCAAGAACCTTTTTATATTCCAAAGGTTTGATCTAGAACCCACCCAGGGGGTTCTACAAAGAACCTTTTAATATTTTAATATAATATACACTCCGAGGGTTCTACAGAGAATGTTTTTATATTCCAAGGGTTTTATCTGGAACCCACTCAGGAAGTGGTATGGTACAAATCCTTGAAGAAATCTTACCTCCTTTTTGGATGAAAAGGGTTCTTAATTGAACCTTTAGTCTTATAAAGAACCATTGATGAATGCTTTCTTCTCAAAAGGGTTCTTCAGAAGCAGATTGTTTTGAGTAGAACCACATCCCTTCAGGGGGAACCCTTTTGGAACCCTTATCTCTAATAGTGTATGTGTAGTGTAGTGTAACAGTGTATGTTGTTATGCATGCTTTAGGCTTCTGAGTTTAGTTACATGTGGTGATTCCAATGCAAAGAGCTGTGCAGGTTCAGCCAGAGTTGACATGAAGATCAGAATTTACATTGTTGATTTAAGTGGGGAAAGACAAATTCTGATATTGGCTAAGGCGCCACGTTCCTGACCCTGCCAGAGGTAGGGCAGTAAAGGGAAAAGGGTAAACATCTCCAGTCAGAGGAATGCTCGTACTCCCTGACAGCTTTTTTTTTTTTTTTTAATCAGCAACAAGTGGCTTACACACAGAGTCACGCACACACACCGGCAGCACTGAACAAATCATAGTAATGCCACTTTAATCCAGAGTAGAGCAGAGCCGTACCCATCTGCTGTGGCTAACCGGCTGGGGTTGTGGAACAGGCAGTAGATTACTGCCGATCAGGGGGGATTAAGAGATGAAACGCATTGTGACGATGGCCTCTGTTTGCATGCAAATCACTCGTGTCTTTAAAGACACTGAGAACGGCCCATTTGTTGGTTGAGGGGATTATACTTGAAAGACACCTCAGCACAAGTCTGGACTGTCATGGCTCAGTATCAGACACATTTGAATGACTTCTCTTTTTGGTCATTGTTGGGCCAGATACAGGAGACGTATAGCGCAATACATATGTGACAAAAACACTTGGATATCGATTTCGGCATGAGAAATTTTTCTTGTAAACAACTGAATAACTCTGCAAGTTGGGTAAAATAATGAGCTTCCCCAACAGATTTGAAGGGTGTTTCTGTGCACTAGGGCTGCAAGTAAAGATTATTTTCATTAGCTGTTTGCCAAAATGCCAAGAAGTTGTATTAAATTGTTTAGGCACAAATTATTTGGGCCACCACATTTGAGGGCTTAGTGGCTGGTTGGGCTAGCGATTACAAATATTAGCATCTATTCCTGCCAATCTGGCTAAAATCTGGAAGAAATAAAGCATTGTTTAATTAAATGTAGGTTTTGAATCCAATTTTGGATTTTGGCATGAGTAAAATTTTGTTTTATGTTTTCTTTTGCACTATCTGCTGTAAAGGGAGACGTCTGGGATGCCAAGTTAGTTGCAAAACACCAATATGATTTGCCTAAAAGTGAAACCCAAATGATCTTTGTTGTGTTAATGAAGAGTTTTGCCTAAATCACATGCCTTGTTTTCAGCAAGAATAAAAATCAAATTATTTTAAGACCAAGAACATGTGAAACTCAATTATATCATAAGTGAACTGGCGTGACTTCTGAGGCTCTTGTGGCAAAAAATAAGATTTCTCAATAGAGCGTGACAGTAAGTCACATATTAAGACATGCTATATTTGTTTCACAGCCCTTGATCTATAGACATAACGCAGATAGGAAATCTAAGGGGACGCTAATTGTGTTTGTGTTGTTTACCATTCCTGCCCCCCCAGCATCACATAAGCATGCAGCTGACCTCATCAGATCCTTGCTAATGTGATAGAGTGTCTGGCAGATTTGCTGTGACAAACAAGATTTCCCACAGTAAAAACACTGCTTAGCCTCCTAAAATCAAACACATGCTTGTCTGTCTACACTATCTTCACTTAGATATTGTCAGAGGAGTTTCATAATTCTCTAAATCAGTCCGTCTCTCTGTCTCTCCCCCACTCGCCTTGCTTGGTTGGGAAAGAAATGTCTCTTCCATCTTATCAGTCGCCGCACCCTCGCCCTTTCTCCCTCAAAAGGAAGTTGCCTCCATGCACGGCTCTCTCTTGATGTTATTTTCAGGGAATGGTTTGTCGTCTGCCGCAGATAGCAGGCCTAGATTATTTTCTGTCCTCGGTCAAGATTGCCTGGTGCAGAACTTGACATGCAATTAGCGAGGTCTTGTGACAAGCAGTGCTCATTGTCGCTGGAGAGCCTGTCTAGAAATGTTTCACAGATTGATTGAATCAAGCGGTGGGCTCAGAGTTCACGTGGAAACTGTTTACTTTGTGGCAGCAGTTTCTTAGTCAGGAGGCAAGAGAGAGAAAAATGCTTTTCCTGGAGGCTTTTTGGTTCCAGAAGTTCCAACATGCGTTGCTCTTGTTATGTGCCTACAGATGTGCTCACCTGGCTGCAGTGAATGCTCTGCCTCAGGGAGGTCAAAGGGCAAAAGTAGAGCTGAAGGGCCGCAGTAGACTGTTGTGTGTTCTGGGATTTTGGGACCACAGTTATGGATGACTCAGCTTAGCACCATGAATAGCTGCTAATTACTGCAAGGCTGATTTTATCTGTACATAAAAGCAAGCACATTCTTTCTGTGTGACAATTAAGCAATATTACACAAGAGGATGTGCTTTAATGTCATTTTTAGCACAACGATGATGCAGTCAGGACCAAATCGCTTGCGCCTTATAGCTTCATACGTTATAACGTAAAGCAGAGGTTCTCAATTTTTTTTCTTTACAAGATAGAAAATTACCGGTATGTCTCTTGTAATAATTTAACGTAGCCTATTTTTGACACACATGTCAAAGAAGAACAATACAAAAGAAAAGTGTTATTAAGATATTAGATATGTATTAGAAATATTCACACCATGTCAACATAAAAACACATAAACATGCATACATAAAATAAAATCCAAAATTTGATTATTTTAAATGATATACAATGAAAAATATATAATATAAATATTAGAAAATAGTAAATAGGCCTAACAAAATGCATTAAAAGTACAGTAATAGGCCTAATAGTTTGTGTGTAATCTTAAAATAAATGCAGGTTATAATCAAACCTTTTGTGAAAAAAATAATAACAATACAGTAAATTAAATGAATGAATCTGAATTTTTTTTTCACAGCCCCCCTGGCAGAGTGTCACATCTATTTAAGAACCACTGGTATTAAGTATACACCGTGTAATTATCTGCATAGTACAGCGCTGAATGTACCATTTTGCAGGATGTGATACAACATGTGGGCTGATGAATATCAAACTTTGATTTTGAACAGTGCTGTGTTGGACAGTTGAACACAAGCAAGTGCACATTCCTGGTGGATTACTTTCTAACAAGATCACCAGGTAGATTGTCATGACGAAAGATAAAATGATTAAATCCTTCCTCGTAATACAGCGTAAACCACTTACAGTGATCATCATGGTTACAGTGATGAACTGCTTAAATGGATCAAAAGGCTTGGGGCAGAATTATTCCTATATAAAGGCCTTTATATAATTTGCTTCCAGTAATGAAGTAGTCCACATACTGTGTTCATTTTAGGTCTTTTCATGCATGACAACAACCTCGACAAACCACGGTAATTCTATTTTTCTTTTACTTTCCTCCCATGATACTTTGCCTCGCAATAACTCAATGAAAAACATTGTCTCTTCAAAGTTTATGACAAACTGCTGAAAGCAAGCCAATGAGCTGCAGCAGTGAAACTACAGTAAGTCTAACCAAGATTCACTGTCAGAGCTTAAAGCCCTCTTTCTGATGGTAGATTTGGGGACAGTGTGTCCAAAAATGTTTGCAACTTTCTGAAATCCACACTTTGAAAAGTCACACTCACTTTACCCAGTACTAGTCCAGGTGTGCAGAGGTGGAAAGGTATTCAGAATATGAACTTACCTCTCAACTAGGGATGTTCCTGGCAACTGATTTCCCTGTCGATTAAACAAAAAATTTAATTTAGACTAGTCGACTAGTCTAACAGCAAGAAAACACTCAGAAAGCTGTCCTAAAAAATAGTGTGTGTATTAAGAGTCATTTGAAACTGTTAATCATAGTCTACAATCGCCAAATTGTATTTTAAATGCCACTGAAATGGTTGTCACTTTGCGCTGTGCAATACAAACATTACACATTAACCTACAAAACATGACAACTCACTAAATGCTTCACCTTTTCAGACTGAAGAGGATCACAGTGTCGGCGGGTAAACGACGCAGAGCTGACGTTAGCTGCCAGCCTGCTACACAGTGTGGCTAATGCTAGCAGTGCTAGCAGCAGCAGCTGCTCTGCTTGCAGGTTAATGTCCGTGTGTGTGCTGAATGTGGTTACATGTTACTCCAGTTGAGTGATTATACCAGTTTATTCTGACACATTCTACCGTACATTCAACATTATTTCAATTTTCTATATTAAAACACAGCTAAACCGTGCTGGTTTTACGAGCTGTCATCTGTCCAACTTGGCTGATGCAAACATCCGGGGTTGCATAGGCCATCAGGGCATATGTGCTTACAATGATGGGGCCACAGCCTCAACTAGTGGCGTGCGACTGCTTAACATCTTAGAGGCAACAATTAACTGGCATTGTGCTTGAATAAAATATTGATAAATAGTTTAACTGACTTGTATTTCCGGTGCCTACTAGTGAGGGTGGTGACGTTTAATTGTGTAGTCAACTAATCGCGCACATCCCTACTCTTAACCTTTTTTATTTAAATTGTGTGTACAACAGGGTGCAGGATATGAAAATCTTATCTGCATTTTTACAATTTACCACCATTGGTTACACTGTACAACGTACTAAGGTTGTCAAAAGTATCGATATTTCAAAGCTTCTTCAAAACCATGTGTTTATAGCGACACAATAAACATTAATTATAGTACTGAATTTGCCAAAGCTATTAAACGTGCTCATTTAAGACCTCAGTTAGTTCACTCTTTATTGTCTTCTCTGAAATTTGTCTTTTGGCAAAAGCAGACAGTGTTCAGTGACTTTACCTGCACCAGCACCATCCATCAAAGTAAAAAAGGAGTTTTTCTTCTAAAGCCATATACATGTTGGAACATTATTGCTGAAAGCTTGTGAAAACACTGAGAATTAAGTAGTACTGAATTATGGAGGCTGGTAGATAGCTGTTCAGGATTTTTTGGCTCGGTGACATGCCGGAGCCACGGTCCACCTAACGCTACATAAGCCCCATGAACCAACACATGATTGACACTGCCCCACTTCCACTCACCCTCCTTAACTGTCAGTTACGCGCATACCTTAAGCGACTCTCTCAGTTCAAATCAGTCCAGCAGTCCACTTCAGCTGGCTCTGGTGGCTCAAACATGTCTGGACATGTCCAATAAAGCTGCTAGATGGAGTATCCATGTTTCAGGTCCGTCCTCAGGTTGTAGTGGTGTTTGACACTGAGACGGCGTTTCAGAGCAGAGACAACTGCTAGTTCTTTCATGACTGTTTCTGTGGTGTGACAAACTCAGAACACACATTTTACAGTACAAGATTTGCAGTATCTTGAAAATTCTGGTATTGTGAAAACTCTACAACTTGTTGTGTTTGAAGCATACTGAGGCCTTTCTCTCTTTCCCTCCCCACTCTCTTTCATGTGTTTACATACATGAACAAACACACACATCCCTCTTGAGGGGGCCGGGTGTCATCTGTGATTGCCCCCCTCTGAACCATCATCAACACAGCCACCATGCACACATGACAAACATCCAATTTCCAAAGTGATAGACCATGTTGAAATCTAATTAAACAGGAGAAATCTACCATGAAAACCAGGCTGTTAATAAACACGGTATCTCATCCATTATTTACGGCAAAATTAAGTCCAAAGAACGCTAGCTCGTTTCTTTGCCACGGGAAAACCTCGGAAAGAGCCACCCATGCTTTAAGAATAATAGTTGCTCCAAAAACGGGCGCTGATTGTAGAGATTTGCCAGAAGTGTGGAGGCACAGTCGCTGCAACGGAGACGAGGAGAAATGCCAGAATAAAAACCAATTTTCTTTTTCTGGTACATGAGCTAAATTCTCGCAGAAAACACCACTCAGTAGAATTATTACCGTTGGGGGCGTAAGAATGGCGCTCTGTGACAGCGGATAATGAAGCTCAGAGTTCAACTCGTGGGCTTGCAGAACTTTTATTTTGATTAAGCAAAAATTCATCTGGTTTCAATTTTGAACTGACTGGGTATTTCTTCTTTTTCTTTCAAGTAAAGAGTGAGTGCCCCGACTGGAAACAAAAGAGAGGCCAGTGTGGGTTTTTTTTTTTTTTTTTTTTTTTTTTTTGACATGGCGAGTGTGTGTTTTTTTGCAAGGGGGGGGGCGGGTGGTGGTAATTCAGCTGATTCCTTCATGCCACTGTGGCAGAGGCTGTATGTATTGTCGGGCGGGTTGCCATGGCAACAGCTGCAGAGTAAGGAAATCCCCCCCCCTCTCCTCTTCTCACTTTCTGTCCAGTACCTTGTCAAATTTCTTCCTCTCTTCTCCCTCCCTCTCTCCGACTTGTACAGACATGGTTTGCAGAGTTTTTGGGTGGGGAATGTTCAGGTATGCGTCCACACACACACATACACACACACACACACACATAATCTGTCTGTGTGCTGCTGGTGGAGCAGACTTTAGGGAACAATGAGTCTCAAAAAGAGACTTTCCTTCAAGCGGACCTGGAACTTCAACACTGTAAGTAAACTGTGGTTTGCCGAGCGTGCCTCCTCTTCTTCCTCCTCTGCGTGAAGCCGGGGAGACTCCTTTTGTTCACTCAGCTGTTTTTCTCATTAATCTCCCCTTCTTTGTCGCTTTCCCATTCAGAACAGCTGTTTGAAGCTGCGGGGACTCGTGGTTTGTTTGTTTGCGGGGTGCTAGAATCAGCCTTGACTTGTGTAAAAAGTTTAGAAGAGGCTTTTTTTTTAATCTGAAAAGTTGTTGAAGAAAGTACATCTCAACCCAGTTTCTGAAGGAAGGAACACGTCTAAACAAGCCCAAAAGATAAAAGAAGTCTTTTTTTAAAGGATGTGAAACTCTCTGTGAGAGGTGTTAATGGGTGACATTAAAGTTTGTGTGAATGCGGTTTATCCTCCAACTGATTTTGATGAAGAGTGTGCTTTTGTCGCGGTGGCTCACTTCAGATCACACACATAAATCTTGTCGTGGTGTGCTCATCTACGTTCCTTCAGCATGTGGTGTCTCGGGATGCCAGACTGTACGGCGTGGGGGCTGTACCACAGCAAAGCCGGAGGAGCGTTTTCCAACTGGAGAGCCAAATCCTGCTCTGCGCTCAGAGCCAGGGTACTCGCTGTGACTTGAATTGTGATTTTTGTCCATTTGGTTTGATAACAAACCTCACATGGACACAGCTCCTAGAGGAATTCCAGCCGGGAAATAGAGAACGCTGCAATTCAGCCGTTATATGAAAAGGATCAAAGAGGAGCTGTAGAGCCACCCATGGTGGACTGGCTCATCACCAGAGGTGTCAACAGAGGAAGGGAGTGTGTGGACAAGAGGTGACGGTGTGCCTGGGTCATCACTTCAGCCTCATTGTAGTGGAGCTGAAAGCAAGGAAGCAGTAACGAGTTGTGAAACACAGTGGTGTGTGGTCTAACCCCTGCAGCCTCAGACATACAAACATACACACACCGCCTTGTTTATATTTGCCGTTCTGGAGCTATATTGCAAAAAACTTCCTGCCTTAAGTCTTAAATTAATATGTATGAAGAGTCTGACAATTTTGCATTGCTGGAGCAAATCCTAACTAACTTTAAGAACCCCCTCTTATCTTACTTAAATCCTATCTTATCTCAAGTTTGGAAATCCTAAATACTCAATCCAACATCACTTATGAACTTTTGTGTCTGTTACCTAGCAACCAGCACCACTTTTTCTCATCTTCCAGGGCTTAAAAACTTTGTAACTGAAACATACGTTGAAACATACAGAGAATGGAGGAAAAACAATGACCAACATGGTCTCTGACGTATCTGGCATCCATTGTTTAAAAAGCAACAGAGGAGCAGTCATTCGAATTAAACAACTCAGCAAATCTACCATTAGCTATTTCTGCTATGAGCAAACACCACCCTGAGCTAATGTTAGCCAGTCAGTAATTTTGCTGCTACTACAAGTATAAACATGACTGATAGGATAGCTTAACTTTTATTCTAAATTTAGGAGAGTTTATTTAAGATTTTAGGAAGTTAGGATGCTTATGTAATATTTTTTTTCCTATCTTCATTTAGGATAGGAACATAAATTTAGGAACTATTCATCTATAATCAGTTTTTTCCTAAATCAGGTTTTAACCCTTATTAGCATGGTTACCAAACACTTAAGACAGGATCTACAAGTCAGCAAGTTTCTATAATACGGCTCCTGTAAACTTTTGCATGTGTGACATGTGATCATAGTATTATTTTATTTGAGAAAAGTCCTTAAATGATCAGACAATCAATTTATTCCTTGATCCACATATTAGGGCTTAACAATTAATCAAAATTTTATCAAAACTACAATATGGTCTACTACAATTTTCAAATCAATAGAGGCTCAGTATTTGTGAAAGGCAAAATGTGTGTCAAAATACTATTTTAAAGTAAATATTTTTGTGCTGCAGAGATGTCCTGGCCTACACATCGTATTATACAGACTTAAGAAAACATAGTTGTTCGGTACAGCTCCCCACAGAAAACACACCATAATCACTTTAATATTTTTTAAATGAAAATAATGATGTAAAAATTTAAATTCCTTCTTATATCACAAACCATGCCACAACTGAAATATTATTCAAGATATTTCTAATTTGATATTACTACAGTTTATTAATCAACAATAATTTTGATAGTAGGTCAAGAAAACAAGGAAACAGTAAAACAGATCTTATTTCCAGCCTCCCAAATGTAAGGATTTGCTACTTTTATCAGTTTAACATAATGAAAATTAAATATTTTTGGGTTTTGGACTCTTGGTTGGATAAAAGAACTCATTTGAACAGGTAGCCTTTGGCTCAGGGAACTTGAGGTGAGTATTTTTCACAATTTTCTGTCATTTTACAGAGCAAACTGTCATTCGAAAAAAAAAAATCAAATCAATGGACAATGAAAATAGGGCTGCAGCTAACAATTACTTTAATTATCAGTTAATCTGCAGGTTATTTTCATGAATAATAGATTAATTGTTTAGTCTATAAAATGTCTCAATTTTTCTGAGCCCAAAGCGACGTCTTCAGGTAGCTTATTTTGTCAAACCAACAATCCAAAACCCAAAGACTCTTCATTTACCATCATAAGTGACAAAGAAAAAAAGACTGAAACGATTCGTTGATTATCAGAATAGCTGTAAGCTCATTTTCTTTTGATTGACTAATGAACTTATCATTGCACCTCTGTCTGTAGGTATGAAATACAGTGAACACACACACACACACACACACACACACAGAATAGAATAAAGTAGTTGATAATCAACACTTCCTTTTTAATATTAAGTGTTAATTATATTTGTTTTTTGCCCCATGTGGGAACACAGGTTGAAGTAAATTATGTGTCACAGTTGGTCAGACTAGTTTCATCATTTTGCAACATTCCCATTCACTTCGACGTTTCAGCCTTCTCAGGAAACTTATGACATAAATTTGTCATCAACATTATTCTCCTTGACACGAACATGATTGAAAAGATGAGATAATACAGCTGCTGTGTGTGTCAAGAGGGTACTCATCAGTATTAATTGCATTACTCCCACTCTTATCACATGTGAATAAGTTTCACCCTTAAAAAGGAGTGGATGTCGATCGTATGTGTCACCTCAGAAGTAAAACCTCTCCATATGTTCGTTTTAAAAGTTCTCTTGACTCCACAAGTATGGATACTAGTGAAAACACCAATTCACCATTTCAGAGTTTCAGCCTGGAAATCTTTTGTTTGTCCAAAACCCACACTGACGTCACATTGTGTGATGTCTGTCTTGTGCTTTAAAGTGAACCACAGTCACAACACTGTATATATTTAAGTCTTGAGGTTTAGCTGCTTTTAGACCCAAAAGGACAGACAGATGGAGTGGGTGTTCTCTCCCTTTTCTCTCTATTCTGTTTCGGATTCATGTTGGTCCTCGTCTCTTACCCACCCATGATTACTGTACACATGCTAACCACCACAGAGGGGCTGGCTTTTGGGTGTTGACTACATGGGCTTGGACTCAGCAGCAGCAGCAGAGTTGTAAAGAGGCTGTGACAGACAATTAGTGGTTCAGCGGTCTGTGTCTGATTGAGCTTTTACATGTGGTCACTCCCAAAATGGAACGCAGCGTCACGTCAGCAGCACATGACCGCGGTTACATCCCCATGCCCTCAGACGACCAGTAGCACCAACAAAAACTACAAAGAACGGGCTGGTCCACAATATGTCTGGACTTGTTCTACGGCTGATTGATCAAGCTGAAGACTACTAATTAAATCAGAACTCACAGCCAATTAGTAATGATACTACGATTAGAATAAGACAGGATGTGTTAAACTGTCTGATTTATGTTTCACGTTCAAAAATAGCTTCATCTGGCTGCAGCATTTTTTGTTAAAGGGATGGTTTGAATTATTTGCAGTGGGGTTATATGAGGGAATGGACAGTGAGTGTGATTGCTACAGTCGATGGCGGACGCCACGCCCCCAGTTTGACGAAGCAGAGAGGGTCACCAGAGCAGAAACTAAGCACTGAAACATATTTCAGCCACCTAATAAAAGTCCACCTAAAAAAAATCAATATCAGTCTAAGTCTATGCTGTATTTAGAATGTCTTCACTGCTTTACCTTGCCATCAGACAGTTTTTTTCTGGCAGGAAATGCTGTTACACAAGCCAGATATTGCTTTCTCTCCAAACTCCATAGGCAAAATCAGTGATTTTATTTTGCAGAACATGGGAGTTGCTCGTCTACTGCTGTCTCGCTCTGTTAGTTAGTTTGTGATATTGTGTGACTTTGGAAAATCCCAACTAACCTTTTAAAACACTTAAGTCACACAATAACACAAACTAACTAACACATCGATACTAGGGGTAGACGAGCAACTCGTGTATTCTGTGAGGCAAAATTACTGATTTTGTCAATGGAGATTGGTTGGTTTGGAGAGAGTGATATTTGGCTTTTATAACAGTGTTTTCCATTCAGAAAGGGCTGTCAAACGCAAAGTA
Organism: Lutjanus argentimaculatus; assembly: GCA_034769285.1. NCBI lineage: Eukaryota > Metazoa > Chordata > Actinopteri > Lutjaniformes > Lutjanidae > Lutjanus > Lutjanus argentimaculatus. Next base: position 766,061 of record JAWZSL010000076.1, on the reverse strand, counting down.
AAGCCATGAAAATATTCTTAATATAATGTATATGCCACCTAAAGCCAAATATCCAGATAGCCCTTGGCGAAATCAGTAATTTTACCTCACAGAACACAGGAGTAGCCGATCTACCATTGCCTCGATTTGTTAGTTTGTTCATGTTATCGTGTGACTTTGGTGTTTTCAAAAGATCCGTCTGGATTCACCGAAGTCATGCAGTAACACAAAAGTGGATCTTTTTAAGTGCCTAAAATACCTTTTGTTCCTGACCCTGACCACAGCAGTACATTACTTAGCTTCTGTGCTGGAGACCCCTCTCTGCTTCTCCAAATGGGTGGTGGAGCTACGGACTGTAGGTAGTACATCTCTTATAACTCTACACCAAACAATCCGAACTATCCCTTAAATTTTCATTGTTCTGTAATATTGCAGATCTGCTGTCTAATATTATGCAATTCGACAAAAGCACAAACTGTATGTACTGCTCACACCAAGCCAGCAGCCTGGCAGTAAGAGCCTTGTGTCGACGTATTATCAGCCTTGAATATTCACACTTTGAAGTGGCGGCTCAGAAAACACTCTCCTGGAAATAGTCTCCCCTTTTCAGATGAATCCTCCAACGCACCGATTTTTCGAGTGTTCTTGGACCAAGCCCGAAGATGCGCCTCTCATATCCTCCCCTGCATTTAAATATATTTGTGACAACAGCCTCACAATTTGGGCTTTAAATCTCTTTTTATTAGCTTAACCAAAATTATGCTAACTGGTTTTACAGAAGCCCAATGCTGAGGCAGTAATTTAAAACTGAAGTATTGCCAAGCAAATATTTGTTGATCACAAGATCAGTCATATGTGCTGTTTTATTTAGCATTATCCCTTGGTTATAATTACAACCAATTATGGAAAGTTGTCACTGTGAAATTTCCACACCCTCCGGGGGGGTGCTCGCACTGTTTGCCTTTTATTCAGGGACATCTACACACACACAAACCTACTCGTTCCTCAAATTAGCAAGTGAAAAGAGGAGCATTACGGCCAGTGATGGCCTCTCAAGCAGCGCTGCCTTGATGAGCTCTGATCTTTGTGACTGCAGTTAGCAGGAATGCACACATTCAGGGGCTGTGAGGATCATATAAAATGAGGGGTGGGTCCTGCTGTGGAGGTGTGAACAGCTGTGAGAGTGTGTGTGTGTTTGTGTGTGTGTGTGTGTGCAGAGGACCAGGGGTCCACCCACTTACAAATTAATGGTGTTGTGTGGAGGACCCAGGATCCAACCCATTCCCAGTACAAACCACAAAGACACACACACACACACACACACCTCAGAGCGACTGGTGGGATGCCTGAAGAGACACTGCTATCGTCAGTCTCTTGTCTCAGCACAGGAGGTCATGAGGGCAGCTTCTCACTCATGTCTCTCTTTGTTCTCTTTCAGTCTGCTGCTTCCTCAGATGGTGGTGAGTACTATTCATTTATTCCTACTTAAAAAACACCGTTCTCTTAAAAATCCAAACATGATCATTTTATATTAAATGTAGGAAAGACTAGACTAATCACTAAATTAACATGATTTTGCTGCTTTTTCTTAATGATCTCTTTCTACTAACACAATGAAACATTTTGATCTTGTCAACTCTGTCCAACCTGCAATTTTAACTCCTCATTTTCTGCTCTACACTCAAACACAGAACTTTGTAGCTGCTCAATAAAACGCTCTAATAAAAAGACTTAAGCGAGGATGATGTATTCACTGTAGGCAGCATGCCTCATTAACAAAGGATGTTTGTCGAGCGTGTTTTGGGTTACAGTCGGGGTTATAGTGTGCGTGCTGTCTGGTCTTCCCCTTTCATAGCAGTTTTAATAACATTTGCTAACAGGCTGACCGAGGCTGCGGTAGTGGGAGTGCAGCTTCGCTCCTTTCACTTGTGGATGTGGATCAGACATGCTCGGCTGTTTGCTTTCTAAAGCCATCTCATTAACCGAGCTGCACACAATGTGGTAAACACGGAGCCCAAAGCCTCAGTCCTAATACATTAAACCAAGTCCAAAAAGTGGCTTGTCAGCAAAGTTTTAGTGACACAGGGGAAAGCGGTCATTTGGACTTATAGTACAGAAGAAAATTTCACAGAATGTCATCTGTAACATAAAGCCTGTGACACATCTACTGATTCAGCTGCACTAATTGCTAAGAAACTAGGATATACTGTAGTGTTTTTCAAAGGTCATGCAAAGGCCACTGTAGTCAGAATCTCAAATACCTCACTGTAAGGCTGTCAGTGAAGTCATGTACTATTTACAGTGCTTTTATTTCACAACGCTCACAGCTGAACTACACCTATTTGTAAATCCGCCCTAATTCCTGTGCAGGCGTATTGTCAAGATGAGGATATGCTGTACTCTACCTGGCTTAGCAAACATTTCCATTCCAAACAGCAAAGATACACTCTGTTGAAGGGATAAGATTATTTAATGTGGGGTTGTATGAGGTACTTATCAATCAGTTAGTCTATTAACTGCAGTAGATGCTTGTAAGCACGCTACAAGTTTGAAGAAAAAAGATTCGAAAAAAGAATGATTTCAGGCTCTTAAATGTGGACATTTACTGCTTTTAACTCCTTTATGACAGTAAACTGAATATGTTTGGGTTGTAGTTAACACAAGGACTTTGAGTACGTCATCTTTGGGAAACACTGAGCAACATTTTTCATAATTTTTTCATTTTTTTTTAGACCAAGCAACTATTAGATTTTTCAAAAAATAAATTACAGATTAATCAACAAAGAAAATAATCCTTAGTTGCAGTCCTAGTACCAGCATGGAAGCTAAGGAATGTATTTGTGCAGACAGGGTCAACAGACAATGTATTTTAGCCACTTGAAAAAGGTCCACCTAAAAAAAAAATCAATATTAGTTTAAGTGTGCACTATATTTAGGATACTTTTACTGCTTTTCCATAAGGAAACAGTTATACAGTCCAAGTATTGTTCTTACTGCAGACCAACCAAACTCCAAAGGCAAATCAGTAATTTTACCCCAGAGAGCGGATGAGTTGCTGGTCCACCGCTGCCTCGACCTGTAAATTTGTTTATCTTATTGAGTGACTTAAACCGATTTTCCAAATACACCAAAGTCACCCGATAACACAAACAAACTAACTCATCAAGGCAACGGTAAGACTAGGAACTTTGATGTTCTGCAAGGTAAAATGATTGATTTCACTCATGGAGTTTGGTTGCTTTTGGAGAGATAGATATTTGGCTTACATAAAATGGATTTCACATCGGAAAAGGCTGTCAGACGGCAAAGTGAAGTGGTGAAAATATTCTAAATACAGTGTACGCTTAAACAGATATTGATTTTTTTTTTTAGGTGGACCTTTTTTAAGTGGCTAAAATATGTTTTGCTGCTGATCCTGTACACAGAAGTTCATCCAGAAGTAAGACTGGGTATTGTTCAAATTTCTTTTGATAGCAGTACCATACTTATACCAAGACTTCAATACCGGTTCCTGAATAATACCTTTGTTTTCTATACCAAATGTTTTAATAAAAAGAAAATTACATTACACATTACAGTATGATTACTCACTTTAAAGCAAGAAGCTGCTCAAAGCCCCACGTTAAATGTTAAACACGTTAAATAATCTGAACTAGCCCTTTAATACCAGGTGCCCATGCCAACCAGTTGACTCTCCTCAGAATGACAACATCCATGAATCCGTAACAAATCCCACTGTGACCCTTTTGTTTTTTTTGTTTTTACCGTGCGCTCCCTGCCTGGTTGGCCCACAGCTCTTAAGTGGCCATCTGCTGCCATGATAGCAGGTAACCGTGCAGGCCGAGGCCCCCCTCTCCAGTGCCTGGATCCTCACCCACTCTCCCTCTTTGTGTCCCTTTAATCAGCCGTGTCTCCTCTTTTGCTTTCTTCTTTTATTCTGCTCCCTCTTCTCTTCTTGCCGCCCCCATCTTTGCTCCTCTCCTAACAACTGAGTGACTTCTGCTGGGGTTTTTTTTTTTCCGGGTGCTATCAGACCTCTTAGCTCTGTGCTCCACTCTTCCCTCATAACATGTTTTCAATTTTGACATTCTCTTATTGTGTAACATCCACCGGAGAGAGGTGTAACAAAGGGTACAGTAAACAGCCACTAGCTGTACTTTTCAAATCCCTTGACATTTACCTTATAGTCTGCTCTGTTTTCTGTGTTTTTAATTATGTTCGGTGCAGTAATAGGCACCTTTTGGCTCCGCATTGTGTCTAGATGTCAAGTTCTTCCCTCGTAATTCCAAAAGGATTAAGACTTTTATTAAATTGTTGACATATTATCTGTCTTTCCCTTTTCCTGCAATTTCTCTAAACCAGATGTGTACTCTTAAGGAATTTGTTGAAGCTTGTAGTGAAAGTTTTAGGTTTGCTAGTTGACATAAGTTAAATTAGCACTAGAACCCCAAATCCACTTTGTTCTTATGTTAAAGGGATAATTATGATTATTTTAAATGGGGTTATATTAGGTAGATGGTGGTTGGATGGTGGTCTCCAGTTTGGAGAAGGAGAAAGGAGTAACAACACGAAAACTAAGCAATGACCTGCTGTTGACAGGGTTAACAACAAATACAGCATTTATTTTCACCCCTTTAAAATGGGACTAAAAAAATTATATCAGTGTAAGTGTACACTGTTTTTAGAGTATTTTTTACCCCTTTATTTTGCCATCAAACAGCCCTTTCTGATGGGAAACCACGGTTGTATGAGCCAAGTATCACTCTCTCCAAACCAACCAAACTCCATAGGAGAAATCAGCAATTTTACCTCACAGAACAAAGGAATTGCTGGTCTACCACTGCCTCAATCTGTTAGTCTGTGTTATTGTGTGACTTCGGTGAATCCAAACAAAACTTTAAGAAAAAAAAAACACACCAAAGTCTCATAATAACCCAGACAAACTGACAGATCAAGGCAGTAGTAAACCGACAACGCCTGTCTACTGTGGGGTAAAATTACTGATTTTCCCTCTGGAGTTTGGTTGGTTTGGAGAAAGTGATAATCGGCTTATATAACAGCGGTTTCCTGTCAGAAAAGGCTGTCTGATGGCAGTGTAAAGGGGTTAAAATATTCTACTTCAACCTCTTCGACCTCCATCTTCTGCAGCTAAAACACTGACTATCAATAACAACCTCATAAAACCCCACATCACCGAATCCAAACTTTCCCTTTAAAAATGTGCTATTTACTGTTTTGCTTGCTCTCTTGTTTCACCAAAAACCATAGACATGCAAATTTTTGTGAGGTCCTTTTGAAGATGTGTACTAATACAAGATATATTTTGTGAATGGTTTCTTTGAGGTTTTAGGAAATTCCTTAATAAAACCTCTGTTCTCCTTCATGAATTAAATTACAGCACTCAGTTGGCCTTCTCAAATATGTCAGAAGGAAGGAAAAACACACAAAAATGTTAAAATCCACAAGAATATTTTAGGGCTTGAGAGGGCACACAGGAGAATGACTCTAACGTTCCCTCTGGCTGGAATTACCCTTCAACATTAGAGCCCTGCTCTAACCTTTGCATTTCTCTCTTCCATCTTGCAGACTACAGCGGAGTCCAGTTGCAGGGATGCTGTAGCCAGAGCAGCCTGAACAGTAATGGCAGTCTTCCAGGCGCAGGCAGCCACCGAAGCGTCCCGGAGCAGCGCGTGGCTAGCTGGGCCGCCTGCTTCGAGCGTCTACTCCAGGATCCAGTGGGTGTTCGCTATTTCTCGGTAAGAAAAGTTTCTCAAATTGATCGAAATCCTGCCAGACTTCACGAAAAAGTGTTGTGAAGTTAAGCAAACGTGAAGTCTCTTGGCGTTCAGATTTACGTTTTAAATAGTAAAACTAAGTGGGTGAGCAGAGAGGGATGTGTGCTGTTTGGCTTTTATTGATTCTGCTTATTGATTCTGTTTCTTATCGAACCCTTGTTTTGATTCATGCAGGAAAGGAAAACAAAATGATGTCGGAAGAAAAACCATTAAAAAGTCTTTTTAAAATAAAAATGTTCTCCACAGCTTTTTACACATGTTCATTCTTGTGCTTGGTGCTTGTAATTAGCTGATTGTCCATTATGACTGCAACTGGGGATCAAAGAGCTTCGTTCTCATACATGCTGCAGTAAATGCTTTGTCATGTTAGACCACCTTCCTTCATGCATTGAATTGCCTTTACTCGTATTTTTTGTACATGCTTTTTGTCAGCACATTTCTTAACAAATCCCAGGTTTGCATCGATTTGGAATAAGTTCAAGTTCAGAATCAGGGCCCAAATTACAGAAACTTTCTAACTTAACTGTTTGGTAACCAAGGTAATTAGGATTAGGATCTAATTTAGGATAAAAACCATTGCAGATGAAGACTTCCTAAGTCCTGTTCTCATCTGGATAGGAAAAGTGTAATACACAAGTATCCTAACCTCCCAAAATCTTACATAAACTCTCAGTTTAAGTTAACCATTATGTTGTTCTGACTTTCACCTTTCTACCTGTAATGGTAGCTAACTTACTAACTAGCAAAGTGTAGCTAATGGTAGTATTCACTAACAGTAGTTAGTGTTCACTAACACTAGCTTCTGGTAATGTTCGCTAACAGTGGCTAACAATAACTAACAGTAGTAGTAGCTAAGAGTAGTTAGTGGTCACTAACATTAGCCCCTTGTAGTGTTTGCTAACAGTAGCTAACAGTAGTGGTGGGCAGGATAGTTAGAGATCTTGGTAACATCTGTAGAGAAATCCAAAGATGTTCTTTCTGGGAAATTTACAACATTGCTAACTTGAGAGATAAAAGAAAGACAGAGGGCTGAGACAGCAGACAGTCTCTGGCATCTGTTGTGTAAAAGCAATAAAATAGCAGACATAACTTAGCTAGCACTACCTGGTGTAAAAGTGAAATTTACAACAGTTTAGTGTTTATCCCAAAATTAGACTTTATTTAAGATCTGGGAAAGTTAGGATGCTTGTGTAATACACTTTTCCCGTAGGATAGGAACATTGACTAACCCTAATTATTATGATTAACAAACGGTTAAGACAGAATCTGCAAGTTAGGAAGTTTCTGTAATATGGCCCGTAGTTCTTAATGTCCAACCTTTGTGAGTCCAGGCATCTCATTTATGTTACCATCCCTCCCACATAAAAGATGTGTGTTTGTATTTAGCCCACAACACCTTCAGGAGGCTCAAACATTAAGTTCTGGCGTCCCAGAACCACCTCGCTCCTCACCTTCTCTCCACGCTGATCAGAGCTGCTCTCGCCTACACTATCCTGCGCCTACACTTACACCAATCTTGTTCACAACATTACACCCAATAATTTCTTTTCCTCACTACTGGTCTCAACAACAACAACAAAAGCACCAGAAAGAGGACAAAATGATCACCGGTTTGAGATGATAGAGAAACTCTTGCTCTGTGTGTCTCCACAGGAATTTCTCAAGAAAGAATTCAGTGAGGAGAATATCTTGTTCTGGCAGGCCTGTGAATACTTCAGTCATGTCCCTGCAACTGATAAAAAGCAGGTAAGGCCACAGTATGAAGCTAAAGATACAGTCACAGCTTTTGTATGGTGGTTTCTTCTACTGTGATTCATTGTGTGTCAGCAGATATTTGCCTAAAGGGGGGAAATAAGTCAATAAATGAAATAAAATCATACAGTGTGTGTATGTATGTAAAGATTTGTGAAGATTCTAATCTTAAGTCTTCAGATTCAGTTACTGCTAGTGTATCTCAAAAAATAAACCGCTTTACCTGAAGTTTTCACTCACCTGATTCCATCTGTAGGCTATACATTCATACATGTGTCCATCCAGGATCTCAACCAAACTGTACTTTTTTTTCTTATCCATGGAGCCCCAGAGTGGCCATAGAGAGAAAAAAAATATATCAAGGCCACATTTTGCTACATCGAACCCTCAAAATGCTATTGCGTGCAGACAAGATACAGTTTGGTCCCACATTTTGATTCACAAATGAATCAAAATGTGTGAACGAATGGCATCTCATGCACACATTAAAAGGTTGGAATTGATTATATCTCGTGCACACAAAATAATCAAAAGGTGGGAACATATTGTACCTTGTGTACACAATTTAATCAAAATGTGGGAACATTTTGTGCCTCGTACGCGCAAATTAATCAAAAGGTGGGGATGAATTGTATCTTGTGCACATGCAATAGCATTTTGAGCGCACAATTTAGTAAGACGTGACCTTTATGTAGATTTTTTTCTCCCTTTTTTCTCCTTTTTTTCTATGCAAATTGCACTGCACATAAACAGGATTTGTGTGGTCGTCTACTGTCAGAACACCAGAGTGTTGTCTGTGTATTTACTCAGGCGTAAGGTTTATGCCCCTTCCTGACTGTCAAAGACTAAAAAAATCTTTGCAAGTTGGTGAAAAACAATTTTTATGTGTGGTTTGTCCAGTCTTTGTAGGTTTCAGCTGGACAAGCTTAAGCTTTTTGTTCTCCTCTGGGGATAACATATAACATACATACTGATTAAATAACATTTGTTTCCTCAGCAGCAGTTCCCAACCTTTTATCTACTTAAAACAAACTAAAGTCAATGTGAGACCTCTTCTTAAAGGATTAATATGAGCCCCAGAGATTTTTTCTTTCATTTCAACCTTGTTTTAAGCCTTAAAAGGATAAAACTAACCACTATTCCATAAGAAATAAAAAATGATTAATGAACATTATTTTATATAGAAGAATCTTCGATTCGCGCTCTTCCTGTTGATCAGTTCTGACCCTTCAAATTAATCTTGAGACCTATTCCTCAGGTGAAGGGCTCATTGCATGGGTCAAACAGTCTCAGTAAAAAAATCAAAAATGAAAAAATGCAAGGCTCCTTCAAATTGTGACCAACAGAAGGACCCAGCAGCGCTTCCACTCTGTTGTCTTCATGATCTTGAGACCTCTTTGTGGGTCTCAATCCCTAGGTTTGGAACCACTACTTTTAAGCACAGTAAGATAGCCACTATTAACAAAAGGTGAATCCACGTTAAATGACATATTGATGACTATATAATTTGTGTGCAGATATATTAAAACACCTGGAAATTTGGCTTGAAATAGTAAAAATGCACCTATGATATCAAAGTTGAGCATCTCATTAAGCATCCGCAAAAATGTGAGTGAAAATAAACGTGCATAACTATTACAAAACCTAAAAAACAGCTCATTTTGCTGATTAGACCATTTCCCAAGCCCGTAGTCACCACTTTACCCTTCTGAAGGGAGTCTGAAGCCGCCATCTATCCTTTCCTCAAAGCCACTAGACTCCTTTGACAAAACCAGCAATTTTACCTCACAGAACACGGGAGTTGCTGGACTACCGCTGCCTTGAATGGTCCTTGTGTTTTTGTGTGACGTTAGTTCTGATGTGGATCGAGGCAGCAGCAGAATCTGGTCCTCAGTTCCCTGTTTTTGAGTTGACCCAGGCTCACTAACGTGGGTTTTTTTATGACTGGTTTGTGCAATTAACGCCTTACTCAATCCCAATATCAGGAAAGTATACAGAAACTTAAATGACATTATTTCAAATCTTAAATAGCACTAATACTTTTTAGATGCTTTCTATCACACTATGTACATGAGACCCTAAATAACACAGTTAGAAGGCTGTTGTGAATTTGTGTTTCCAGTGGCTTTATTAAATAGTAGATAACAAGACACATAGCAATGTGATCTTCTACAGTTGTTCTTGATATTTTGCATCATCAAAAACCTCTTCTCCTGCAGCTGTCTCAGAAAGCCGGAGAGATCTACAACAGCTTCCTGTCCAGCAAGGCCACCATGCCGGTCAACATCGACAGCCAGGCCCAGCTGGCTGATGACGTCCTCACGTCCCCACGGCCCGACATGTTCAAGACGCAGCAGCTACAGGTACGAGCAGCACAGCGGCAGCAGCAGTGACCTCAATTTAGACTTCCCCTAATTTAAATTATTCAGCTGTTTCAACGCTGAAGATGAAGACGTTTTTCCTGACAGCACAGTAAGCAGGAGGGATTCTGTGTGCAGTCGAGGGGTTTGCTCTCATCTAGCCTTTAGTCACTTTGCACAAGCATATTGGGTTTTTTTAGTGGCCATCTGGGTTTGTTTACGAAAGGGCTCTGAGCCTTTACCAGAGAGATAAACACAAACTGGCATACACCCACAGAGAATCTAGCACATACTGTACACACAGACACATAGACATGCAGTCGGAGATCTGTATATTTTCAGCCTGCGCATGATAAAATGTTAACTGTTAAGACACCTGTCATAACATAAGCTGTAACCATATGTTAACACTGGTAGTTTCTTCTGTCTGTGTTTCATTTTCTCCTCCTCACTCCCTCATTTTTGACCCGACGTGACTCTTTGTCCTCTCCATCACTTTCACTCACCCCTTCATCTCCTCCGTCTTTTTTCCTCCACGTCTACAGATCTTCAACCTGATGAAGTTCGACAGTTATTCACGATTCCTCAAGTCCTCCCTTTACCAAGAGTGTATGCGCGCCGAGGTGGATGGCCAACCCTTGCCGGACCCCTACCAGATTCCCTGCAGCCCTGCACCTTCCAAACACAGCGCCAGCTCTGACCGCTCAACGCTTTCCACTCCGAAAAAGGTGCAACTGTTGCTTCATGACTGCAAAAAATTGACTTTTAATGGAAGTGTGACATTCTTGACCTTGTTTGTTAATTGCTGTTTTTTGCTCCACCCAGCAGGACAGCAGAAAGCAGAGGTCAGGGAGGTCACTGAACGAAGACAGCAGGGACGAGAGCGCCGACAAGAAACGCGGCATCTTCTTCTCGTGGTCCCGCAACAGGAGCTTCGGAAAGGGCCCGAAGAAGAAGGACATCGGAGACATTAACCTCGGTGAGTAATTGATTAAACAGGCCCGTCTCCTTCTGTTGTACCAACTGTTTAAAGCTTTTGCAACACACAAACTTCCAAAGTGCTGATGTGTCCTTGAACAAGACACCAAATCGCTGCCAGCTCCAGAGTTGCCATGAGCTACACGCGGGGGAGGCATGTAGAAACACAGCTGCCCCATAGTGATCAAAGTATTACACACACAGACACACACTGGCAAAAACATACTTGTTGCGACTCACTCATGAGAGTATCATCCACAAAGAGCCAGGGGCCACTTGCACAAAGCACCGCAAGTTTTCTCTTTACGTATGATCCTTAAGGCTTAGTTTCTTCTCACCTGGAAATTTACTCAGGTACAGAATCCCTCAAATGTCTTCCTTAGTTAAGGAAAACCCTGAATGCATTTACAGCATCGAAAGAGATCTTACAGCTGTGAAGTTATACCGTTTCCATGGAGACCATTTGTTTGCTTGCACTGGTACTCGTTATACCTGTTATCACCTCCATCCAAGAGGTCCAAAAAATTACAACTTGTCTGTTCTGGCCGAAAAACAGATCACTAATTACACAAAGAAATCCAACAAAACAAGAATTACTTTTGGTTAGACAGAAGTCGTTCATCATAAAGAGGACATAGGATAAACTAAAGATTTAAACTAGACTGTGACAGTAACGTTAGCTAATGTTGTAACTTTGCTAAGGTCTTTCCTGCATCGGTTTGACTAACTTTAAAGGAGGAGGAGACCGAGATAAAGAGAAATTCTTAAGTGAACATTATAAGGAAACTTTAAGGAGAAGACTTAGGTGTTTCTGCAGCCAGTTTTATTTTAAGGAAACCTTGACTTAGGTTGTACAGCCACCCCTTGATACGGTGGTGTGAAACTTCTGTTTCGAATGTAGATTGGTACAGTATCACAATATAGTTTAAATGTTGTCTCAGTTTAAAGGTTAAACTGGACTAAAATGTCATTTTCAGATTTTCTTTAAAGAATTTTAAGCTTTGTTAGATACATTAGAAATGATCATTCCTTACTTTTGTCTGTAAATATCCTTTGACAGCACCAGTAGTCATACAGGTGTACAAAATATCGTTGCTGTCACAAATTTCCATTCAAAGAAAATTGCATAGTTATCCTCTTAATTTTCTGTGTTTTAATCGTGTGATACTAATTTTTTTAAACGAGCTTTTTATTATTTTGGGAAATAATACAAATACAAAAAAAAGGATTTTTACAATGAATAAACCATGCCCTTTTTTTCTTTGTATTTGTAAAGTCCCCTGAGGCCAGTTGTGATTCATGATATTGGGCTATATAAAATAAAATTTCACTTGACTTTACTTGAATAAATAATAATAAAAAGAAATTACAATAATGAGTCAATGGGCAGCGATTATAGTTGGAACAACTAGTGTAACAAGTAAAAGTAATGCTGATAGCCTGCTAAGCAAAAATAGAAGTTATGATGCTGATATGCTGCACAATAATGTAAATAGTATGTATAATAATAATATACTAGCAGAGGTGATAATACAAGTATGAGTGAGATAGTTGCAGATAATGAGATACTAAACTGAACCTGGTGTGCATTTCACACTGTTACTTTAACATAAATGTCTCACACTGAATGTTGCTGCACTTTAATGTAACAAAACACCGCCTGTTTATTCACAAATATCTTGTTTGATGACAAACACCTTTTCTATTGCCAAGATTTTGTGGCGCCAAACTACAATCATAAATCAGAGACATTGCTGTTAGTCATGTTAAGGCCCAACACTGTGTCTGTGTTGCGTATTGCGAGTGTCATTTGATGTGAAATGTCTCTTATCTGCCTGAATTCATCTTCCTCTTTGCTGTTTCTGTGCAGACTACTGGGGCAGTAATGGGCGGAGGGAGTCCCAGGGCTCCTTGTCGTCCGGTACCAGTCTGGAGATGGCCACTTCCTGCTCTGCTGGCAAGATTGAGGTAAGATTCCTCTGGACAGATCACCATGGCAACACAGAGCCCAGTGTCTGGTGAAGCCATCATAATAGGCTGGAGTTGTTTATTTTTTTATTTCTTACTTGTCAGCCCACTCATTTTTCGATTATGTATGGCAAATTAACTGAACCTATGTATCCTAAACACTTGGAGCCATAATTCACTCGTTCCTCTTAAATTAAGCCTTGAATCTTTTTTGTATCCACAGGCCGATAATCGGCACTCAGTCGGAGTATGGGATCGCTCCCCCAAACACTGCAGCGTCATGCTTCCCGATGGCTCCTGCTCTTCTATCACCCTCCGGCCCGGTGCCTCCATACGGGAAGTCCTGCAAGATCTCTGTCACAACATCAGCATCAACATCGCTGCCGTCGACCTCTTCCTGGTGGGAGGGGAGAAGGTGAGGGAGAGGCAGACGCTACCGCCAAACAAATTACCGACAAATGCTCAGAACATCTGCTGCTAATACGTCGAGACGCAGAACACTGCTGCAAGCACCTCTTGAATGAATTGACTCAAGCCTCTGTTTATTATAAATCAAACCTTGGTAAATACAGCGCGACTACACTTTGCATTTAAACAGGCTTTATTCTGTGAGGAGGCATTGTTGACACTTAACTGAAAAAAAGAAGAGAGAATTCAACCAAGGTTAATTTAAAAGATTACAAAAGATTTAAGTGTCTTTAATCACTGTATAAAGATGCTACAGCTTGTAGTTGCTTTGTTCAACCTTCAAATTCTAAATCAACATTCGAATGCAGCAGCTTTTCTCTTTGCATGTCTTCTCATTCTGGTTTAACCTGGGATTTCTGCACAGCTGCATAAAGATTTGTCTACATCAATATATAGAGCTGCAACTTAACGATTATTTTAATAATCAATTAATTTGCCTAATCTGCCAAAAAATGCTTGTCATTGTTTCCCAGAGCCCAAAGTCACGTCTTCAGATTGCCTCTTTTGTCCAACAAACAGTCCAAAACCCAAAGACTCTGGAGTGGGAACCACCGAATGTTTGACATTTTTGCTTGAAAAGTGACTGAAACAATTTGTCGATTATCAAACTTTTTGACAACTAATTTTCTTTTGATTGACTAATTGTTTACTCGACTAATTGTTGCAGCTGTACTAATATTATTAGTATTTTAGAACATAGAATATAGAACTGGATTCCAGTGGTGGCTGCATAGAATTGCTTGTGACTCATGTGATCCAGACATTTACAGTAGCCAGTTATTATAGCTTTGTATTTTTCTTTACTTTTTATTGTTCAGTTTAGTATAAGTTAGTGGGTTTGCTTGTTTCAGTTTAGTTTTTGCTGTTTAAAAATGTTTGGTTTTAGTTACATTTTTATGTGTTTTAGTTCATTTTCTGTATATTTTTATTTTATTCCAGTTAGTTTTGTAAGAAAATTAACTAAAATGTCTTTTAACACATAATTTTAGTTTTCAGTTTAGTGTTAGTTAACTATAATAACCTTGCCCACAACTTCAGAGTGTTGTAAAGAAAAAGATGCAATTATTTCCAAAATTCACAGCATGGTTTTATCTAACAAGATATTCAGCATCAGCCCAAAAGTTTGACATTTAGCCTTTCAAAAACAAATTTGTCACTGTGGTCAAAAACTGTTTGCTCTCCAGCTTGATGCACACAGAGGGAGGCACGCTGCTGGATTCACACAGCGCTCTAGCAGCAGTCTAACAGCGCTATAAATTACATTCATGTTGATGAAACCGATGAGTGATTTTCATTAAAGAAAGTTGCTTTAATAAAAAAAGACTGACTCATTTGATCCGCTGAATCACTTTATTCAATTTGAGGATTTTGTTAATGGATTTTTTTTTTTTTTTAGGACAGTGACGTCATATTTTATGTAAGCTTCATTCGAAAACCTCAATAGAAGCATCAAATGTAAAACAAATGACATTCAGTGCAGCCCCACTTAGCGAGAATAAAGGATCTTCCCTTTTTGTGTTGCTAATGTGTGATTTCATGCTTTTGTCCTCACAGCCTTTGGTGTTGGACCAAGACTGCATGACCCTCAGCTCTCGAGACTTGAGACTGGAGAAGCGGACCTTGTTCAGGTATCAATTATCATGTGAATTTCCTCTGAGCATCACATTTTCTGTCTACACTTTTCTGTCCATGCTGACATTCGCTTGTGTAATTTGCTCCTAGATTGGACCTGGTACCTATTAACCGCTCCGTGGGGTTGAAAGCCAAACCTACCAAACCTGTCACCGAGGTCCTGCGTCCCGTGGTGGCCAAATACGGCCTCCACCTCAGCGATCTCGTGGCCAAAATAGTAAGTCGTCCCTGGTGGCCACATGGCTTCCTTAATGTTTTTGAAGCTCCTGTGTGTCCTGAGAGCAGCCTGTGCAGTGTGTGACAGTGCCACAGGGTGGAGTATCATGGTTAGGGGAGGGAAGCGACCGCATCCTTTTCCATCTCTACACGGTGGTTAGCGCTGTGACTCAGCCCGGCCTCCGAAGATGGAGCACCAGGGCTATAATTAAGAATGACGACACCCCTCAAATATGCCGACTCTTTACTCCTCCCCTAAACCTCTGCCAGATGATTTATTTTAGTCCTGTGGCCAGTCCAGGCATTATAACTGTAATATACAGTAGACCAGAGCTGAAAGATGGTTTATGAATTAAGCAAAGGCTGTTGAACTCAAACATGAACCGTATACTAAGAAAGAACTGTTACATATTCAGCTTCTGGACAACAGGTGAAGATGCTAACGAATGTGAAATTGTGTTTTAGAGCGGAGAAACCAAAGCCTTTGGACCTGGGTGCCCCCATATCGAGTTTGGATGGTCTGCGGGTTGTGTTAGAGCGAGCAGACCCGGCTACAGTCAAAGGTAACAACATCTAACACACTGTAACACAATATATAACACAAAGACTGGTTTGCACCAACAAATATTAATTTAATCTAAGATTGATTCTAAAAAACTAGGGTTAAAAATGGCTAAATTCTGATTTCTGTTTCACAATTAAAAACTAGTCAGTTTAGTAAATCTAATGATGTAAACCAAAAGTTTAGTCAATATTGAAATGCTTCCAAATTACAATAAATAAACTCAAGTGCTGTCGGGCACCTCGCTCGCCAGTATAAAAGGGGGATCTTTAGCTTTTGGCTGCTTTGTATCCCCTAACAAAAAGTAAGTTTTTTTGCTAGCTAGCTTAAAAGGTAACAAAGTGTTCAAATCATGTCTGTCATCATGTCTATTCATGATGACTCAGCAGGGAAGCTCTAATTTCTCCTTTGAGAAAAAGACTTGTCGGTCAATTAAAGGAGCAATATGAGCAAATAACAGAAGATTAAAAAACAGACAAACAGCACAATTAAAAAAAAAAAGACAGTGCCTGGCAGCAACTGGCAGAACATTTTAATGGATTAACTGGAGTGAAAGACAGAGGAGACGCATCATAAACCTCAGTTGTGTTGAGTTTTTCCCCTCAAGTTTCTTCAGAGAACTTCATTATTTTGCTCAATCCATCTCAAAAAGGCAGCCATTTTAAAAGTTAAACCTCGTTAAACCTAAGATTGAAGTGGATTACACTTGAAATTGGAGTTGAAAGATTTAGTGCAACAGAACTGAATTTAATCTAGGTTTAGAAAAACTATACTGAGGTTTAAAGTGAGTCTCTTTTTAAAGTTTGGTGCAACAGTCAAGCTGATTTAATCACATTTCAAAATTAATCTTTGTTGGTGCAAACCGGCCTAAATATTACAAACTGGAGAAGTTTTTCTTCCCCACTAGAATCTGTCAAGAACTGTGCTTCCTTCCACCAGTTTCCAGAAATGTAACTATCAATTGTAAATCACTTCCACATCCTTATTCCATTGATTAATATATTCAAGTTTTGCAGCTCTTACGTCTTAAGTGTCCTCACCTCTCTCTCCAGCTCACACTCTCCTCATCAATTTGCCAACCTGATGATTTTTTCACACACATCTCTCTCTCTCTTTTCCCTCTTTCAAAACAGACAAATCAAAGTCTTCCTCCTTAAAAGGCCACCCTCCAACCAGGAGCTTCTCTGCTACAGTAAGTACTCGTTACATCTTTGTCTCACACGTCATGTTGCCTACTGTCCAGATGTGGTGTTTTGTCCTTTCCTATTGCTGCGCTGCTTCTGCAACATTTGGTGTAATTTATTAGTGGCCCACATTCATCTTTATTAACATTCACCAGCTTTGACGAGCTTTGAATTGGTGTATTTTCTGATTTTTTTTGGTATCCTCTGCCCTAACACTGCCTGTTGCTGACTCACTCGCTCATATTCCTCCATGCCTGAGTTACTGCGCCATATGTAGGCAGATAGCACTCGGTCTAGATGCTAGCAAGGTCAGTAAAGACACAGAGCCACCAGATGGACCAGGCTCATCTTTACATGATCTGGACACTCTGCTCAGTCGGGTGCTTGGCAGCTCATGCTTGCCCCCCCCCCATACGACCCCCACCCTCCTCCTCCTCCTCCTCCCCCATCCCTCCATCTCCTAACAGAGTGCATTGTTATTGTTGCATCTGCAGGGAGATGAGAGGTCAACACCAAAGGACTTTTCTGTGAGAGCAAGTGGACCAGACTCAGCACTCCCAGGGGAAAAGAGAAAACAGAAAAAGATTAATATAGATGAAGCTGAAGGTAAATCCCCCTTTTCCTTCTTTCTCTTTCTCTCTTTTTATGGACTTGTTGGTGGATTTCTTAGCTTTGCTTTGCCTCAGGACTAACTTTCCATCTTTGGCAGCACTGGAGGGTTATTTTCTCTGTCAGGTGTGAGGCCGCTATGTTGCATGTTAAACCTAACTAATCCTTTTCTTCCAGGTGCTCACCTGTTTGGGAGGTTAAAGCTGTAATATAAATAGCTGCATTAAAATGCCTTAAAACAAGACCAGTGTTACATATTTTGTTGAATTTTGTGCTTACATTATCCCAAATGTTTGCGACAATGTTGAAACCCAGAAAAATCTGTAATTTATTCAAGGTAACGCTACGTTTTCTGCTCGCTACCCGTTGCTAGTTGTTGGAAAACATGGGATACATTGGATATGTCATAGAGTGAGGAAGGAAGTAGGCAAACAAGACTAAACATAGTGTGAATAAAACATAATACATCGCCCATAAACATGATCATTTCAGATTTTTACCTCATTTAACAACGAAGAAATAAAATCCCACGATTCCAGGCGACTTTAGGTAAGGGATAATGTTCAGTGATCAGGTCATTTTTACCTGCCTTGAAGCAAACTGCCTTGAATCATCCTGAAGGGGTTTATTTCACTATAATGACCCACTCATGCATATTGTCCCACTTATTACAAGGCTACTTAGTAAAAAAAAAAAAAAAAATCTGTTCTTCATAGTAACAGTCTGCTATTCAGAAATATTGTTTTTATGTGAGAGAGCCCTCTCAGCAGAAATTACATATTGTGCCTTTAAGTGAGGGACTTGTCGATCTGTTTTGCAGAATTCTTTGAGCTGCTGAGCCGGGCGCAGAGCACCCGAGCCAACGACCAGCGCGGACTCCTGAACAAAGAAGACCTGGTGCTGCCTGACTTCCTGCGCCTAACTCCACCCGAACTGGCCTGCTCCACCCCTGACTCCCTGAAACAGACCCGGGAGAACGGCATCTCCCCACGGGGCGCGCTCACCTCCAGCCTTCGCTCGGAGAGCCTGGACTCCTCCCTCAGCTCCAGCGCCAACGGACACTCCGGGACCAGGCGGTGCCTGTTGCCCCCTCCCCGCCATCCCACTTTCGGCACCCACCTGTCCCCCATCTCCCGGCCCTCAGACATCCGGCCGAGCCTCCGCACCGTGGAGGAGGACGTCCACAGCGACCTGACCCTGGTGGGGGAGGGCGACATCAACAGCCCCAACAGCACCCTGCTGCCTCCGTCGCCGCCCTCTATGCCATCCTTCGAGAGCAGCCTGCCTGAAGCCAACTTCACCCCGCCGCCACCCTGCTCCAAGTCTCAAGACGCGGGTGGAGAGGGAAAGTCCAGCTCAGGTATTTCTACAGTGTAACGCACCAGTGCTCGTGTGTTTGCGTGTGTGTCGTATGTGCATGTGTGCGCTCTGATCCCGACCACCTTCACGATCAAACTCCCTCTACACTGACTCTGATGCACTTTAATGACAAATTGATATTGACTCTTCCTCAGTTTGCCAATCATTTAAACTGATTTGTTTTATTCAACTTAGAAAAGCATGTAAATGTAAATAGTGATGTGTATATTTTGTTCAGTGAGTAACGTTTACTTGGATGGATGTCACTTCCCACGCTGCCACCAATTGTTGGGTTATATGACTGGGAATGGTTTATTCCAGTGAAATATTTAGTTTATTTTGTAGTTTATGGTGCATGAAAATGCTGATGTAATTGATTGCAGAGCTTATAGATATTAAAGGGTGACTTTGGTTTTTGTTTTTCTTAAATCTGGACTTTTCCTATTTTGGTGTCCAAGTGACTGATGGGGACGACAATTTTTGGAATGGCTCCAGTACGTTGGAACCAACAATGTACTGGGTAACTGCACGTCAAAGTACAGTCATTAAAAGTGCTTGTTTTTGCCACTGACATGCTCAGATTATTATAGTAAGAGTCTGACAGCACTATGGAAAGGATCTCTACAGAGATGGGCCTTTTATTAAAGTCTGTGTAAAGGAAAGTTTTTTTTTTATTTTTTAAATCATTCAAATTTGGTTGGGTGGTGCAACGAACTCAGAACATTTATTGTTGCTTCACAGCGTAAGATATGTTTTTTTTTTTTTTTTTCACCAGATACAGCTGTTTTATTGCTCCCACCAAACTAACTAAACTTCACTTGCAAAACTGTAATTTTAACATCGTTATCTTCATTCACAAGAGACGGAAACAAAATAAAACTCACCAAAAACATCTTGGCTCGTCTTCCCACTGCTCCAACAACCAACAGCTCTGGTTTAGTTGAAATAAAATCGCTATTCGCCGAGGCAGATGTGAAAATACTCTGGTTCTGCTCACTGTTTCTCTGATGTCTGACCTCCGTCTTGTTCATCGTCTGATATTTTCACATCAAATGCTGTAAATAAAGGGTTTCTTTAGATAAAGCCAAGACGTTTTTGGTAAGTTTTATTTTGTTTTTCTGTTGTGTTTGAATGAAAAATGACGATGAAATAACTTATCCTGCTGACATAATGACGTATCTTTCTCTTTAATAAAAGGTCTACCTCTGTAGGGATTCTTTCCATAATGTCGTTAGACTCGTCAAATAAAAATCTGAGCTTTTAAGAGACAAAAACAGCCTCTTTCAGTGGATGTGCTTTGATGTTGTGCTTCTGACGGTTCGACCAATTCAATTGTCCCAATTTGTGATTTAGAGACAAAAACACACAAAAAAATACTTGAGTTACCCTTTAATAATATATGCATAATGCATACAAATAATGATCAATATTTGACAGTACTGTAGTGAGTGAATGTTGTGCTGAAGATTATAATTCAGAACAGGCGAACGATTGAAAGTGATGAGATTAGCAGCTGTGTTTCCTGGCATTATGGGCTCATTATGTACAATTAGAAAACATCGTAGCACGCCAGATCCGTGAAATTGTTTTACAGTGTCAGCGGATCTGCGAATGCTAAACAGTCACTACAAAACAAATGCTGTATCCCTCTCCATCCCACCACCTTTAGCTGAGAGCAATTCAACAATGTCAATGTCAAAAGGCTCTTTTTTTTTGTTGTTTTTTTCTTACGCAACTCTCCTAAATCCGGTGAGTCATTAAACAGTGTCAGCTCCATGCTGTAGCAATTTGAGCAATGGTGGAAAAATAATTAGTCATTGGAGGACAAGAGCTCCTTAGCTGCTGGTGACATTGTTGAATTGCCTGTCATTCTTTATCTGGGTCATTCACCCCCCTCTCTAGATGCCTGTTGTAGATAATCACTGCCAATAAACTCTGTACCTGTGATTGAGTCGATCTAATAAATGTTAGAATTGGAAATCACTCTCGTCTGTCTTTTTACACGTTATGTGAGCTCAGTTTTCTCTCCCTCTCCTCCTCCTCCTCCTCCTCCTCCTCCTCCGCCTCCGCATGCCTTCTTCTTCTCCCGTTCTCCCTTAGCGCTGTCTCATTTTGTCTTGTGGCTTCCTCCTCTCATCAGCTGCTCCCACTCCTTTGTGTACTTTTCCTGTGTGTGCGCTCGTGTCAGGGTGTCGCTGCTGCTGCTGCTCGCTGTGTGTTGTTCTTGTTAAACGTTGCTTGGTCTACCTGCTCGGTGTATTGTTTCTTTGGTGGGGGTCACCGCTCTGTTGTGTGTAGCTTCGGCGTGGCGTCGTGGAGCTTTTGAGTCTCGCCTTCTGTTAAACTTGTGTTTTCAAAGCTTAGTTCGTTGTGTGTGGAGTTCAAGATCATCATCACCTCCTGCAGATTGATTTCATTTTCTGTTTCCCGTCCTTGTCCCTACTCCCTCTCCTCCAGTGTGTATGTTTCTGTGATTTGAAAGGGATAGTTTGGATAATTTGAAGTGGGGTTGTGTGTGGTACTTATTGATAGTTACCTACAGTAGATGGTAATCAATACATCCCCAGTTTGGAGAAGCAGGGAGGAGCACCAGGTCTCTTAGCTACTTAAAAAAGATCCACTTCATTTTTTTTTTTTTATCAGATTAAGTGTGCACTCTATTTAGAATATTTTCACTGCTTTACTTCGCCATCAGACGGCCTGCTTCGATGGGAAACTGCACTTACATAACCCTTGTATCGCTCTCTCCAAACGCACCAAACTCCGTAGGTGAAATCATTAACAAGGAGCTGCTGGTCTACAACTGCCCCAGCTGGTTAGTTTGTTTGTCTTATTGTGTGACTTCTGTGCTTTAAAAGGTGAGTTCAGAACTCACACAATAACGCAAAAAAAACTAACCGATGAAGACAGCGGTAGAGCAGCAACTACCGTTTCCTGCAAGGTAAAATTACTGATTTCACCTATGGAGTTTGGTGCGTTTGGAGAGAGCGATATTTGGATTGTATAATGGTGGTTTCTCGTTGGAAACAGCTGTCTGATGGCAAGGTAAAGCGGTGAAAATATTCTAAATAGAGTGGACACATAAACTGAAGTGTATAAAATACCTTTTGTTGCTGTCCACAGCCGTTCATCACTTGGCTTCCATGCTGGTACTCCTCTCTGCTTCTCCAAACTCAAACATTTATCTACTGTAGGTAATACGCTGACTATTGATAAATACCTCCTACAACCCCACTTCAAATAATCCGAACCATCCCTTTAAGGTAAACAATCAAGTGGTGAATTGATTCATGATGGTGATGGTGTTTTTCTGCAGTGGCTTTGACACTTTCAGAGTTGTCAGAAATGTATAAACTGAGACCAAAGGCTCTCTGTGTTCAGATATCTAATTAGAAACAAACACATTTTGATTCTTGGCTTCAAAGAAAATCCCAAGAAACCTTCTCTGAAACCCTCTGAACTCTGCAGAAAGAGAAGATAATCACGCTCAACATGTTTTCCAACAACAAAGCTGATGTGTATCATGCACTTCAAAGCACTTTATGGAACGGGGGCAAACATGTTCACCCCGACCTCACTGCCTCGTATTAATAGCCGGGCTTTAATGTAAGGTGATATGTACACAAGATGATGAGGGGGAATCGAAGCCTTTCAGCTCCTCCACAGGCTCCCGCTCCTCTTTTCTGGTTGCTAAGTGCATCAGCCTGATTCTTCCCACCACCGGGCGCCATGGTAACCTTATCCACGAGTTGACTGAGCTACAGATAGAAACTGTCACTACTGGTTTGCATCTATCTCTCTCTCCCTGCCTCTCTCTTTCTCCCACTAGCTAAAATAGAAATGTAGCTATGATTCGTTATACCCATATTTTTTGACACCGTTTGCCACCTGGGAACGGCTGAATCTGTGAGGCGCTGCAAGAACGCCTCCACTTTACCACTTTTTAGAGACTTTATGAAGTTGGTTCATTTAATTTGGGTGGAAAGTCACACGTGCAGGCTTAATAATGGGCTGCAGACCGGCTTTCACGAACAAAGATTAATTCAGTCTAAGATGAGTTCTATTTAGAGTGCAAAGAGAGAGCAAAACTTGGTTTAAAATGAATAAATCCAGGTTTAAAATTAAGCAGAGCTGTTACACAATTCAAAATTAATCCTAGTTTAGTTAATCTAAGTTCACTAAACTGAAATAAAATAAGAGTTTAATCAACATGGAGATGCTTGCTCGCTCCCAAGCAACACAAATAAGTTAAAAAATAAATTGAGTGCTGTTTGGACTCAGTACATGTAAAAGAAGGGACAGTGTTGACGTTCAGCTGCTCTGTATTCCTTAGCAAAACATTGTATTGTTTGCTAGCTAGCAAATAAATAAATAAAGCACCCTGTTGTGTTTGCCGAAAATTGTTTTAAAAAAAAGGTTAATTATGTGCTAGCTAACTAGCTAACTAAAAACTACAAACTAACTCGCTCTAAAGTTTTTAAAAAGCCAGTGTGCTAGCTAACAAAAAAATCTTGTTTGCTAGCTAAAAACTAAATAAAAATGTTATGTTGTTTGCTAGCTATGAAGTAAAGGGATGTTTAGTGTTTGCTAGCTAGCTAAAAAGTTGTTTAGCCTTGTTAGCCTCCTCATGATGGCGATAGAGGATTATTTTGCTCAGTCCATGTCAAAAAAGAAGCCATTTTTAAGTTAGACCTCCTCAAGTGTTAGTTTAAAGTTTATACTTGACCACTGTTAAAATGGAGTTTAAAGTTTTGATGCAACAGAATTAAATTTAATCTAGGTTTAGAGTGAAAATAAACTGGGTTTAAAGAGTTTTAAATTGAATCTTTCTTAATGTAAAGCAGTTTAAAAGCAACATAACTAAAAGTTAAAACATGTTTCAATCAGGTCCTTGTTGGTGCAACCCAGCCTTAGAGACACACACCCGCAGAATAAGTCAGAGCTCACTGGTCCAAACAAGGTACTGATGGTTCAGCAGTAATTATCTTCTTTTACAGTGTCAATCTGCTTGATTCCAGTCTTTGCAGATGTCCTCCTCCAGTTGTACTGTGTTTTACTGTTAAACTGACGCCCTCTGCTGTTCTAAAAGAATAGATATAATTGCTGTGGGTGGATCAACATGTTCATCATTCAGTTTGACTCTAAACTTACACACCATTCATAAATAAAGTACTGTAGTAAGGAGGAGGATTAAATCCAGCAGCATACTCTTCTACACAAGAGGTGAGGGGATTTTAAAAAAAAACTATTTGAGGACTTGTTTTCAAAGTCTCCAAACTATATAAGTTTATGGGACACATTGGAATTCCTGCATACACCACACTGATTTTATTGAGGGTACAATTTCACTTGCACTAAAAACCCATACACCCTGACATAAATTTAAGATTTACCATTTAAGCAGTGGCTCCGAGGCACAGTCGATTAGTACCGAGAGTATTTCTGGCCCTGCACGGGTAGTTTACTGCATTTACTTGGCAAATCAGCAGTAAATAAGCCCCTGATTAGACTGTTAAAAGCAAAACCAGAGGGGTTCTGGTCTGTATCCAGAGGAGAACTGCTGCTGTGTTAACCACAATCATTTCTTAATCATGGCTGTAATCACCTCTGGCAGGCGTTGGGGTCTGCAGGCTTGGTCGGCCAGGATCAGGATGTCCACTAGGGGGCGACATCACACAGTGTAACTCCACTCATATGACTGATTCGGACTAAATGAATGCAGCTTTTAGTTTAGTGCCTCTTAATAAAGAAGACTGAAAAATGAGCAAGAAATTGTAGAAATTATTAATTCTAGCAGGTTGAAATGAAAGCTTCTTTTCCTCTCATGCAGACAGGTCAGTGTTTTAGGTTTTATTTCAGAGGGCAAGTTAGGCCCACATGGAGAAGATTAAAAGATTCCTGGGAGTAAATGAGAGATCAACCCGATGGTGGGTTATCTGCTGAAAGTGCTGTGTAATGACTCAGCAGTACACCTGAGGGACCATATGGCTCAGTTTGCCTTCAGGCCTGTTTCTCTTTCTTCCACGTCTCCGTGTCAGCTCTCAAAGCTGGCAGCCGTTGACCCTGGGCCAGCCTTATCATCCATCTGGCGGTCGGAGGAGGACTCGACGCAGATCTTTAGCAGTCGGCCTCAGCGAGGACTGTAGCTGGGTCCACTCCAGCCTGGCTGGTCCGTCTCAGCTCCCAGCTGCCGACACGGCTGTGGACGAGACTCGCCATAGGAGGCATGGACGTGTTAAACGGCTGTGTCAAGAACTAATTTTTTTTTTACACATTACAGCCAAGTCAGCAAGAACGAACACTGAAAACATTAAAAAGTTGTGTGGGCAGATGATGACTTGCTAATAAGGCAAGAAGTGCAGAAACAATGATCAATAGACAGTAAACAATCTGACCGGAGTGCTGCTCAGGGGTGAAAACAGTGTTTCCCTGGTGCTCTTTCAGTTTGGAAATACAAAGGTTAGATTTGTTGAAGAAATCAGATTTCTTCAACAAATGATTCATATGAATTTAAAATAAACAGACTGCATTGTTGTCATGACGGTGCAGCTTTTATCTCTTGCCAAAGATGCAGGGCATATTGAAACTATCTCGCCATGGTCGTAAATCATTTATTAAAGAAAATTCTCAAGGTTTTTGTACAAAAACTGGTGGCTCAATTGCAGCAGGACTGTCTCCTCTTACTGTCAACATCTTGGATTTCCCTGTGACAGATTGGCGACCTGACAAGGGTGTTTCCCCGCTTTTTGTCCAATGCATGCCGGGATAGGCTGAACCCACTGACCCCTAAACTAATAAGTGGGCATAGAGCAGTGGAGTATTATAAACTGAAAAGACTAGAGGAAGATTTTCTCTCCTCTCCTGAGAATAAAATAGAACTTTCAGTATTAGTGCCAAGCATAGGAAAAAATAAATAATTTTTTTTTAAATGTTGCATTAATGTCAAAATGTCAAGAATAAAGTTGAAATACTCATGTTGAGAATCGAGTTTCTTGACATTTTGACTTTATTCTCAAAATGCAAATAAAATGCCTGGCTCTAAACACTGCAAGTTCAGCTTTATTCTTGACATTTCGATTTGATTCCCAACACTTCGACCTAATTCTGTGCGCAAAAGTGCAAAATAAAAATAAAAAACTTCCTCTTCTGATTTTTCTCCTTTACGCCTGGCCCAAATAGGCCCTAATTAGCATGAGGCCTCTTCTGAAGGTCCCCAACCTTTTTGACTTATCATTTGATAACCGATTGAGCCATTTTCTAAGCACAAATGAACATGTCTTGGTTTGGACTGTTGGTTGGACAAGAGAAGATAAGACATGTCAAGATGTTGCCTTAGGTTCTACTAACTTTCTGGTAACTTGCTTCTATTTTCTGACATTTTATGGACCAAACGATTGATCGAGAATAATCAATAATGAAAATAAGCTGCAGCCCTACTTGTGACCCTTTATAAAGACACAAAAAGTTGACTTGCGACTTCTTGTTAAAGGTTGAATATTTTTACGAGTTTATGAGCTCTGGAGACAAGCCTCCTTCACATATTGCTTCTTTTAATGCATTTTTAAGCCAGAGGAGGTAAAACTAATCAGTATTTCATAGGAAAATAGCATTAGAAATTTTCCTAAATGGATAGATGACTACATTCCTGGCTATAAAAAGTACAAATTGTTGTAATTCATTACATTCACATTCATTAAACTGCGTCATCTTGCTGCTCTGCATACCAGCTTCAATACATCACATCCTGCGGAAAACCCTGTGACTGAGATTTATGTTGATGTAGCGTCAGTTATAATTTAAATTGACTCAATATCATACCTTTATTGCCAAACAGAAGTCAGCACCGTGTCCTTGAACTTCAGACAAGATCTTGACAGTTGCTGAGGAGTGCTTGAAGTATTTTCGTGTTCACCTTGGCGGTTCAAGTTGTACCGCTGTCGTGTTGCTCGAGGGGTCTGTGTGAGGTCAGCTGTTGGAGCTCACAGGCTGTGTTTACATCTGAACCGAACAGCAGTGAATCACAGTCAGCGGAGTTAGGAGAGCCTATGTGTTGAAGTGTTGTGTTTGAGTCACTGTGGCCTCTGTGTTTAGAGTCTGCGGGGCCACAGGGTTCACATGAGAAGTGGAGAGTTTATCGGCCATCGGAACTGCAACCGGCAACCCGGAAACTTTTATTTTTATCCCCTTTTGTGCACGTCAAATGTGATTCAAAAGTTCATTAATTTGCGTTCTGGGCCATTTTATGAGCTAATGCAGCACTGAATCATTTGAAATAAAGTTCAAGTGGTAATGTTGAAATATACCACATGTGACAACAAGCCAATTAATTCATGTATTTCATCCTGATCCAATTTCATTCAGTTCTCTCCCACGATTTGGCAAGCGAGTTAAGTTTGAGCTGAAGCAGTTATGTCACTAAGTTTGTCTTGACAGCAGCTGTCCAGATTACACAACTATACCATTGTGAGATTACACAAACATATTAGGTTTATGTGTTCATTTCAGCGATGTACAATTAAATGCATGTGCACCCACGCGATGGATGACAAAGTTTCCAGTTTCTTAGATCTGCTGAAATCTCTCATAGTCATGCAAAGCATCTGCTCATCATGTGGTATAATGTGACATCAATGCTCAGTCAAATGAGTCAAAGAGATTAAGCAGAAGTGTGATTGAGTTTTTGCGTCTATGTTTAGTCACTGTGAAATTTAAAAAATAGTCATGAACAAAACCCACAGAAAATGATCACCCAATCCTGCTTTATTACAGTTTCAGCATTTTTTTTTTTTTTTTAGCTTATTGCCCGCAAAGTCTGTTCTCATCAACCATATTTCCAGTAACAGCAGGCATCTACGTGCTTATTAGGCTGCTAGCTTCTTAAACTACCTTCCCAGCAGCAACCGAACAGAGTTGGTGACTAGCTGGTCAACATGATGGAGCATCTAGCAGCTAAAAAGCCAGATATTTTTCTCAGGAATTGGTGAAGACCAAAATAGAACACACTTAGATTTGTCAGGTGGACACAAACACAAGTGCAAATGAAGAAGCGTTATGTTTTGGAGGAGGTGGGTGGATGATGGGCAATAAAACACAAGGGACGAGGTTTATGTGCGTGTAAACAATATTAATGCGATTCCTTTAAGTCATTATGTAATAATAAGTGATGTACATAAACTGTATAGTTAGATGCGTATGTGAATTTATGTAACAAACACTCAAGAAAAGGCTGGAGTTCGTGTCCCGCGTGAAACCAAATGTCAATGTTGTTTTCTTTTTAAATTACCAAAGTCACATTACATGCACGTAAGCTTCCGTGATAAACACTTAAACACAAATGACCAGGGTTTGGTTCCCATGTAGAAACAAAAGTCAATGTTGATTTCTTTTTAAGTTCTGTATCATAGTAAGAAACACAACATAAGGCAATGCAATGTAACGCAACATAACATAACATCAGTCACATACCAATTTTTGTAAGTTATGTTACATAAGTAGGTTACATACGTGAACTTAACATTGATTTGTTTTTGAGTTTCCAAAGTAAGTTACGTTACATGTATGTAAACTTATGTAATAAACATTTTCACACAAACAGGTTTGGTTCCTATGTGGAACCAAAAGTCAATGTTGCTTTCTTTTTAAGTTTTGTGATGTGGTAAGGTAACGTAAGGTAACGTAAGTAACTAAGTAACGTAGGGAATGTAAACGTAGTAACGTAACGTAGTCACATAAGTCACAAATCTAAATTTAAGTAAGTTATGTTACGTAAGTAGGTTACATATGTGAACTTGTATCATTACGTTATGTAGCCTAGGCCTGCATAAACTTACTTAATTAAGTTACTTATTTTAACCCAAATTATGATCTTTTCCTGAAGTACTTTTTACGCCTTTGAAACTCGACCTGGACATTGCATATTTGTAATTGTTAACTCAACAGTGGAGCCCTACACATGCAAACTGATGCTAGATAGACTGAAGCAACACTGACCAAGCTGTTTGAGGAGCTGTGAGTGAGAATGTGTTGTTTGGGTATAAGGTGACAATATGTCAGTGTTGTCTTTTCTTTTTTTTTTTTCTGCTGCCCTCAAGTGTAAAATTAATGACTTTAGCTTAAAGTGTTTGCCTGTTTGCCATTTTTCTCAACCACCCTCATGATCAAATAGACATCTTGACCTTTCATAATCCATCAGCTCATCTTTAATCTTCCATGTCTTTCTTGTCTCTCACGCACAGAGGGAAGAACAGACCCGAGCTCCGACACCAAATCACCCAGCCGATAGAGCTGACGCTTTACAGCCGGTTCAGGAGGTGATGGATGTGGAGGGGGTTCATCTAGAGGAGGGAACGCTTGAGACATTGCAGGGAGAGGACTCTGAGCTCAGCCTGAGCTTCCAGGGCTACGTCGCCGAGCTGCGGCAGTGCCAGAGCAAGATGAGGAACGCCCAGATGCCCCAGAACGGCCGCAACCCTCCAGAGGGCAAGGACTGCACGACTACAGACCTTTACAAGGCCACAGTTGTCTAAAGGGAACCCCCTCCCACTGCTGCACTTTTAAAGCCTGAGGCACTGTCTTTTGAAAGGGAATTAGTCAAACGATGGGCTGCATGTACAAAGCTGTCAATTTACACTCCAAACAAATCAATATTATGGTGATAGATATTGTATATTTGTTATGAATTCTGGCGTATACTTGTTGATTTTTAGTATTGGTTGTAATTTTGGGACAGTGATATGTTTTTGTTATGGTATAGTTTAATTATGAAGTGCAAAGCAGTTCTATTATGAGCCATGTTAGACTGAGGACAACCACGGAAAAAAGCCTTTTGGGTACCAGTTTCTAATTAAGCATATTGTACTGTCTATGTAACACTTTACGTGAAGGGGTGTGCATAAGACTGTCATTAGACTGTCATAACCATGTCATGACACCTGTCATGAACATGAGGGAGTCTTTAGGAATTTTCATCTGGTCAATTATGTCACTTTTAATGCAAAGTTGACATTGTTTGAGATGTCTTTGTTATGACAACTTAACTTTAATCAAGCCATTAATGCCTTTGTTATGACAATTTGACATTAATGAAGAATAGCCACTAATGTCTTTGTTTGTAATGAACCCAAAACTTTGCATGATTCAATACTTAAAGAAACCTTAAGCTTTATGTTTTAACCTTACATTATACTGTCAGATGTTGTTCGTTTTGACATTGGCCATCATGAGACCGTTATAAGAGCGTCATGAATATTTTCCATGACCATGAGTAGCGTGGTACATTTTGGACTTGTCATAAAAATGTCTTTAAGTTTTGTAACAGTGTCATGAATAATTTCGGGCCATAATTGACTGAATGACACTTAATGACTTAAACAGTTTTAAACATTCATAAAAACTCCATGTTCATGACAGGTGTCATGACATGGTTAAGACAGTGTAATGACAGTCTTATGCACACCCCTTCAATTAAAGTGTTACAAGCATACATTATAAACAGTTTATAAGTTGTAAATAATGGGTTCATCATAACTCCTTACTTTCTAACATACCATCAAAATGAATTAAAGAGCCAACTGAAAAGTAAGTAAAGTTAACAAAAGGGATTAGTCATTAATTAAGTTATTAATTGCAATTTATAGATGTTTTATAAAGTTTGACAAAAAGATCTGAAGCCAATGTCCACTTACCAGTTTGTTTCCAGTAGCTTCCACTTAAGAGGCCATGAGATGCTGTTGAAAGCTCTTGAAGAAGATAGAAAATATTTTTCCCATTATTAACTAATTCCTTTAAGCATTATTAAATGATTTATGAATCATTTATTAAGTTATAAATTACAACTTGAAAACACTGTACATTTTGACAAAACGCTTACCACTGACCAGGTTTTTTCCACTAGCCTTTGACTGAAGAAAACCATGAGATGCAGCTGAAAGCTCTGTAAAAAATGATATCTGAAGCAACACCGAGTAATTTAATGATTTAATTCAGACTTTATAAAGTTTGACATAAAATTGTTTCCAGCTTTTTCTGCTAGTCTTCTGCTGAGGAAGGCAGTGAGATGCAGTTGAAAGCCTGAAAAAAAAATAGTAAGTGAACCTTGAGTTTGAATATTTTGTCAAACGACTTGCTGTATTAGAGAGTGGTGCCCACTTTTGCTGGACCATATGCGAGGCAGGACTTTGTTTTAAGGATCAAAAGGGAGGCAAATCACAGTTTTCTTGGATATTTAACTATTTTCTGTTTACATCTTCTTCCTGTGTTTTACGGATAATTCATGACGGTACCTTTATTGCCTGTACTTCCTGCTTCTGTGGTTTTGAGGTTGTCCACATGTTGAATGATTAAAAAGCTTTGATGGCTGTAATTCCAACAAAACTGGCGCTCTTTTCTTTTGTGTATTCTACATGAGTAATTCTTGTATCTTTGACAGAAGGGAAATCCTAACCTCTAGACCACCTTGTAAAAACATACTTGAAATGCTCCTCTGTTGTAGTTTATAACCCAAAGTCTTACGTCAGATGTTCACAGCCCTGAATTCTCTTACTTGGCCGGTTAATGTGTTTGCTGAGTTAGTCAGAAATGTCAATAATTAACCGTATAGTTGTCTTAGTTGAAAAATTTCTTCCTGGAAACACGCTACCTTCACCTGGGGACTTGTCCCTTTTGTGGAAGTGCTGTTTCGTTGTCCAGCCTTCTCTCTTATTTTTAGCTCAGCATCTGGAGAGAGATTATTACAGCTGGTGAAAATTAGAGGTTAGATTATGGGACTGGAGAGTTTGTCTTGACAGAGCTTGTCACTGCTGGAATGCTGACAACACTTGAGGCCTATAAATGGTTGGTTGGCTTCACTTTTAAACTTCCCTTTATTTCAAAGGGGCTGTCATTATTGGATTCTTCATTACAGCAGTAATTCCTTCCGGATCCTCAATGCACCCTCAAAGTGGGCTTTCTTATCTTAAAAAACTTGGGATGTAACTCAATCGCCCACCTGTGAATGTTCTGATGTCTAGACTGCCTATCTGGACTCCACCATCTGCTTTTTTGCCAGTTCCCATGGCAGCCACTTTGGCATGATGGGGCTTTTCAAAGGTGCACACACCTGTACTAATTCAGCCTCATTCTGCAGCAGTGAACCACAAAACACCACACAATTCACCCTGATGTGATAAGTATTTTAGTCAGTTGTGACTAGAGAGCACAAACTGAACTAAAAATGTAATTTAAAAGGGTCGTAATTCTGTACATTGTGGAGGTTTGTCAGTACAAATTGCAGAAACAGCCTGCTTAAGTATGTTTTTATTAGTGGATAATCACCTGAAAATAAGAACTGTTGTGTTTTTGTTTTCTTAGTATAAGCTGTTTTATATCTACAGAAGGAGCGGGTCCTCTTCCACAGATACCGCCAGGTTGCACCGCCATGTTTCTACAGTAGCCTAGAACGGACAAACACTGGCGCTAAAGAGGGCCTTTCACCTTTTTGCACAGCCGCCGTAGTTTCTCGTACACGGTTGGAAGGGGAGGGTGAGGTGAGTGGTATTTGGATGGTTGCAATCAACCTTTTGGCAGAGATACACATGCTTTTCAATCACATGTTTGTGTTCACGTAAGTGTAGTATTAATTTGAGAGTACGCCCACAACTAACACTCAAAACAGACGCAGGATAAACAAGGCAACGATAATGCGTAACAAAATATATCTAAACTTGTAGTCGAAAGAAAGTATCTCTGGCTATTTCTTTTAAAAATCCAAAGTGTGACATAGCTATTTTTGTAATATTATTCTGTAATATTAAATCAAAATGTCAAGTTTTGTTAGCTAACCTACTTAGTTAACTTTCCTAGCTTAAAATAGGCTAACTGCTAAGCATACAAAAATACCTTATATTAGCTACTGTTCCATGGCACAAAACTTAACTTCCTGTAATTACTTATGAAATTATTAGGAGAGTTCCCAAACTTTTTTTCTGGCATGCCCCCCTTTCAACACAAAAGACAAAAAAGTCCACGCCCTTGACACCCCACAATCGTATGTTTATCATTAACAATGACTGGGGAGGCAACTGATAAAAACTGATTCAAAAGTTGCATTTTAGTGAAGTAAAAGTCAGCATGATCGCATCAGCAGACTCTTGTTTATGTATTTTCCCTTCATAAATCACATTCGTTCAACTTTGTTTCATCACAGTTTGGGAACCGCTGCTTTATATCATCATACTGAATTGCTATTTTATTTTTGAGTTTAAAATCAATTTTTATTTATTTATTTATTTATTTTTTTATATATATAATCCTGAGGAATGTATGAGTATCAACCAGCTCAGTCTGGAACTAGCCAGCTTTATTTGATGTTATGCTGAAGGGACTGAGATTAATTGCAGATTTAATTTCAGCCCCCCCCCCCCCCCCCCCCCCGCCCCTGGAAAGTTTTGGACTGTCCTCTCTCAACTTGCAATGACAAACCGTGGGCGTCTGCAGCAGAAAAGGTGCAGAGGGAACACCAGCCGGGTAGGATATATAGGATGCCTCAGAGATAGACAAGCCTAATGACGCAACGGGTTTACTCAATACAGCTTGACATTGTGAGAGACAGGATAATACTTGCAGGGTTTCCCACGTTTCCTATGACCAAAAGCAGGCTGAGGACTCGGGAGCTCACAGATATAACGTGACAGGCGCACAAACCCTCCTCCGAGCTCTGGAAACACGCTTCTGCGGACACCAACCAAACTTTCATGATGGCATACATTATTATATTACTTTTCTTACCTTGCGTTTTCAGCACACGGTCGGTAAGTTTTAACCATCCCACCACTCACCTCTGTGCGTATTTTTGATCCATTTTTGCGTGAGTAAAAAGTTGAATAACTTCTCTTCCCCGATTCTAGCGCATATTAGTCCCTGGGTATGAAGCAGGCATCTCCAAAGAGCCATACACTGAGAGCCGGAAAGGTAGGTTTTACCTCAGTGTTGTGTTTAATTTACAAGAGAAAGAGGGAGGGAGGGGGATGCACATTGATCTGGCAGTGATTGTGATATATTTTCAGCTGAGAAAGTTGTTGGTGCAACATAAATCTAAAGCATGCGGGAGCTGCTGCTTGTGTAGGTCTGTAACCTGCTGCCATATAACAGCATGATTTAGCTGTCTGAGGAGAGGATCATGGATTTACTGTCCTCTGATGAGAGCCATGGACAAAGTCAAAGGAGTCTTTGTGTGTGGGGCACAGGGGGAAACTGCATGAATGTTTTGTTAGTTTCTGATCTCACTCTTTTTTTGATTTGCCTAGAGCTGCAACAATTAGTTGATTAATTGATTAGTTATCAGCTATTAAATTAAACACCAACTATTCTGATAAGTTATATTATTATTATTGTTGTTGTTTTTTAAGAAAACAATGTCCAGATTGTCTGATTACAGCTTCTTAGTGTGAATATTTTCTGGTTCCTTAATCCTATACACTCTTAGAAATAATAGTTATAAAAGGGTTCCTTCTGAAAAGGCAGAGGGTCTGCCCAGAACCAAATGTTTCTGAAGAACCCTTTTTGTAAGACAGTTTGTCAAGTTCTCCATAAATAAGAGTACCATTATAAACTCTTTTCATCCAAAGAACCCTTTTTGGAAAAAACAGATTGTTGAAAACCTTGATGAACTCTTATCAAGGTTCTTGGCAGAACCTCCCTGGACGGGTTCTAGATTAAACCCTAGAATATATTAAGGTTCTTAGTAGAACCCTTTGAGTGGTCTCTGGATAAAAACTCTTGAAAAATAAAAATGTTCTCTCTAGAGCCCTCTGGGCGAAGTCCTAGATAAAACCCTTAGATTATATTAAGGTTCTCAGTAGAGCTTGTTAGCACCCAAAAGGTGGAAATCATGGGTTCTGGGTGGAACTATTACACCAAAGTAAGGGTTCTCTGTAGAATTCTGTGTGAAACCTTTCACAGATGGTTCTGGCCATAACCCTTTATGTTGGGGTCATCTTGGTTGAAAGGGTTCCAAGTGGAACCTTTATAAAAGGCCCCAAAAGGAACCAAAAAGGGGTCTCTTGTGAGGACAAGCTGAAGAACCCTTTATGGTGCTAGTTAGCATCATTATTTCTAAGAGTGTATGACTATATCTTTGGGTTGTGGACAAAATAAGACATTTGAGGACGTACCTTTGGGGGACAGTCATTAACATTTTCACCATTTTCTGACATTTAATGGACCAAACAACTAACCTGTTCTAATTGAGAAGATTGTTGACAGATTAATCAATAATGAAAATAACTGTTAGTTGCAGCCTTATTTTTACTAACAAGGTGTTTTCTGCCGTGTTGCCAGTTTTTACTACATCGGGCAAAGAATGTAAATTCCCATTTCGTCAGGGTGGAAGGATTCATCATCACTGCATCACCTTCCTGTCCTCAAGACCATGGTGAGTCCTTATTAGCCACCCTTGTCTGAAACTACTGTTTTGGCTACACAAACAATCACTAATGTGTGTGTAATCACGCCAAGTTACCACACACTTGCTTTGACAAAGAGACAGCTCAACATTTGACAGGTGGAAGTGCCGCCTCATCATATTTGGTTTTGTTCAGACACTCACTCACAAACCACAGACCTGTACGTCACTATCTCACACACCACCGGTGTTACGTCACAGGTGTTTGTATTTGTGGTATTCTCCATCGTTACAGTACAGTAATGGCAGGGATTTGCTGAAGGGACAGCAGTGCGGTGTGTAATTGGATTGGTAGTCACATGTAATTACAGCTGTCAGAGACGAGGAATTTATGCAACAGTGTCATCAGGAAACATCATGAAATTTTTAATGAGGTAATGAGCTAATTCACTCTGATAAACTGCTCATTGCAGAATCGCTGGTGGGCCTTGAAATGATTTGTGTGCCTTAGAATATCATAATATGGTTTCGTCACAACCAGCGGTTTTTAAAAGTGACATAAGATAGAAGGTAGAGAATTCCTCTTAAAGGTCAAATGTGACAATCATTTTGTTTTTTTACCTAAAGACCCAAATGTACTAAAAGCAATACTTGACATGTGTCGTGTCAAATGATGCTCCTATGGTGAGCTCCAGGAATCACATTTGAAATGCCAGTACCACAGAACTAAGAGTATTTTGGGTAAAGGTTGCTGTTTATATGTATCTATTTGTTGTCATTATTATTGATGATTTATTTCTTTCAATATTGTCCTTTGGGGGAGGAGCTTTTATTCAAGTCAGTCTATATTATGACTAAATGGTGCGCAATATTCAATCTGGACAGTTCATCGTAGTTTCTATAATATTATAATAATGCAACATAGGGCCAGACGTTTCATAGAAGAGACAAGCATTTTTCTGTTTGTCGCTGTAGCAGAGACTGCAGTGTATAAACCACAGAACTGTATGGTAACATCAGGATTCATATCGAAAAAACTTTTTACATCACGTCGACATTTCTATCCATATACACATGCTCCGTCTCTGTCTTATTTTTTTAACCTCGTTTTAGGGGTGCTGCTGACCCATCAGCAACCACAACTCGCGTCCATGCTCTCTCGAAGCACGTACGGTGGCTGCAGGAAGAATACTTTGGTCCTCATTTGACGCTCCAAAATCAAAACAGCGGAGGCGTCAAGGCAGTTTGACGTTGCCTCAAAATGCTTTTGATGTACATTCGGCAATTTAAAACAATAGGTGTACTTAAAACGTGCGTGTCACATGCCTTCAGTGTGTTTAGCCCTTCAGAATGAGCCATCTGTATCTGCAGCAGGGGTGGATCCTGAACGGACAAACGAAACACTGGCTCTAGGTGCAGCCTTTTGCGTTTCTGCTACATGCTTAGAAGGGGAGGGTGAGACAAGGTGTTTGCAGTTTGCAAGCTCACTGCTAGATACCACTAAATTCTACACACTGGTTCTTTAAGTGCGTACGATTTAGGTGGCTCTATTGGCAGAATGTGGCAAACAAGGAGTATAATATGTTTTCTTTAGTTTATAATAACCTGAAACTGTGTTTAAAGGTCCAGTGTTTGGATTTGCAAGCATGTTGCCTCACCCTCCCCTTCCTAGTGTGTAGAAGAACCCGCAGTCACTGTGAAACTTGTGAAACACGTGTAAGGCAGAATCTAGAGCCAATGCTTGGTTTGTCTGTTCTTGACTACTGTAGAAACATGGCGGTGCAACATGGAGGCCTCCATGCAAGAGGAACTGCGCCCTCTGTAGATATAAACGTCTCATTCTAAGATAACGGAAACACAACAATTCTTATTTTCAGGTGAATAAACACTTATGAAAACCTACTTATAAGTTCTGCCATCTTCAGCCAGTAGATCTCAGTAAATCTTACACGCTATATCTATAGCTGTAGTTTCTAACACACTTACTCCTTCACAGAGTTTATATTAAGGGTGAATAAACAGCTGTCGCAGATAAACCATCATGGTTAATTTTTTATTGCTTCAGACTGAGACACAGCAATAAAATCTTTTGTTAGGCTTTCGTTTTGGGAGGAAAAAAAAACAACAACAGCCTTGCTGAAGGGCTTTCCAGTCATTCCTTGGAATTGAGACAAGACGGGTGGGGGCCAGCAAGTTAGAGCAACAAGAACGCAATTATATATGGCCCAACATCCCTGATCCACCTACACGTAACGTTACTGCAATATGACCTACATGTTTCTGTAATGTGGTCATCAGCTCAGCTTGAGGGAGGTTTGTCATCATGCAGAGGTATGCTGATGTGACTTTGATTAAAGTCGTGGATCATTGACAGAGTTAGTGAGTGTCGATTCGTTATGGTTTACAGATATTTTCCTCTTTCTCTGGAATCAAACTGACCTTGAAAAGTGCAGCATTTCCGTCACAGAGACTTGCAGGTGTGAAAGATTTCATTCAGGTGTAGATAAAATCAAAAATGCTTTTTAAGAATCTACCATTTAAAAGACTCTCTCACACTGTCTTCTGCATTTGCAATCACAGATTTAATATTATATCATGTATAATATATGATATTTTAATTTCTTTAAAGTAGCCACCTTTTGTTTTGAACCATTTCTTGTTTCTGATACATTAACGTTGCCTATTAAACAAAACCAAAGGTTTTTCTTCAGTGGTTTTCGGACACATGCACATATCAGACAACATACTGTATATGCTGATACCAATATGGATCAATATAATTAGCTGTGATATCTGATTGATAATACTGGTCAGCCAATAAATCAGTCTGGCTAATGTTTATTAACTTAAATTAAGAAAAATGATCAAACATATGTAAAATGCTGTCTATAAAACAAAAAATAAAAGTTTTTGGACACATATGTGCATATCAGGGAACATGCTGATGTTGATAAAGACTGATATAGCTGTGATTATCCAATATTGGACTGATATATCTATCTGGCCAATATATCAGTCTGGCTTTAATCATGTACCAAGACTAAAAGAGTCTACAGCCATGCTAACAGTATGCTAACATGCTAATATTAATTGATGTATCAAAGTTGATGTTTACCATTGTTTAAATCTTAACATGCTACATTTTTAAATTAGCATTAAACCCAAAGTACAATTTAGGCTGATGGGAATGTCATAAGTTTTGCAGGTAGAATTTTGACCTGATGACAGTGTAAGAAGAAAAGTAATTGATTTTCAGCATTTCCCCACGATGGCCTTATACACCCAGAGATGTTAAAGGGAGAGATACCACAGAATAAACAATATGACAAAATGTCTGAGATGTGATAAATTGATATTGTCTCACGGTAAGTCATATTGCCACACCCTGTTTCCTCTATTTGTAATCCAGGTGATCTGCTGGTGACTGTATCATATTTCTGTCTCTCGTGTTGTAGGTGCTCGCTCACGCATAATTTTGATCGGGACCGGCTGTTTGGCTTTTGTGCGCCAGAAAAAGCTCAGCCAGATGGTTAGTTTACCAAAACAACCATTTATCAGATTTTACAACATTTTTATCATCATAAACATGTGTGTTTTACTTATGCTTATCCTCTAACTGTGATTTTTCCTCGGTGATGTGTTTCAGTTTTTGTCCACACGTCACGCAGAGTCACAGATCCCTGTCGGGTGAATCCATGTCAGAACGGAGGCGTCTGCAAGTTGATTCCACAGATACAGTCGTTTGAGTGCTCCTGTCCTGAGAGCTTCAGTGGGAGACTGTGTGAGCAGAGTATGTAGACTTATATTTACTATTTTATGAATGACAGGTATTATGCCACTGTTTTTCTTCCAATGTGTATCCTCCATTCAGTCTTTTCTTTTTGCCATCATTATTGAATTGTGCCTGAGTTTAGTGTTTTCATATCACTGTGCACATTAAGCTGCTAATCAACATGACAGCCACAGCCTCTGCCAGGAAATAATTCCTTGAAAACATGTCAACTCTGCAACTTGCTTGCAAACGTGAAAGGAAACATTTGTTAACAGGGATAGCAGTTCAAGTTGTTCTGTATTTCACTGTGTTCACACTAGACATGATGAAGGATGAGCCTCATGTTGGAACAGCGCACAACAAACTTTGGAACTGTAATTTGACAAACTAATCTCAACTCAAGGTCTCATTTCTGGCTTTTTTCCCAGCTTTTAATCACATTTCATGGTCTTCATCAGCAAATGGAATTTGGTTGGTTGACTGAACCAACTCCATTTCCAGATGAAGACAGGGAGATCTGGTTGAAAGCTCAGAAGAAAGCTGATACGTAAACCCTGAGTGAGGTTATTATGTCAAAAAAAAGATAAAAAATAACGTCTTTATACCAGTGGTATGGACTGAAGTCACAAATTTGATGAAAAAATGTGCGGGTTGAAAATTACAGACTGAGACGCAACAACTTTCAGTTTTGTTTGACATTTGAGTTGCACAAAGAACAGTTAGTCAAGCTAATACTTACATATTTAGTGAACTAATACTTAGCTAACGTTAGCTTTAACAACTAAGTAACTTTGTAAAACATTGAGGACGAAAACTCATTGTTACATGATAACTCAAAGTTAAGGACTTGTCAGTCCCTAGGCCGGGTATTGTAATTTTCGATATCAG
The DNA here is from genome assembly GCA_034769285.1 of Lutjanus argentimaculatus. Classification (NCBI taxonomy): domain Eukaryota; kingdom Metazoa; phylum Chordata; class Actinopteri; order Lutjaniformes; family Lutjanidae; genus Lutjanus; species Lutjanus argentimaculatus. Next base: position 726,161 of record JAWZSL010000076.1, on the reverse strand, counting down.
TACTGGTACTGATACCTCGGCTTTTATACTGGTTCTTGATTCTTTTTTCAATATCAAATCGACTTTAGCAAAAAGAAATTTATTTAACACATTACAGAAAATTACTCACTTTAAAGGAAGATGGAGCTACCAGGGTGAAATTTGCCTTCGGTGAGCCAAAGACAAATTTCCATTCCAGTGGACACTAAAGATTTGTTCTGTTCCATTGTGTTCAGTGGGTGCCATGAAAGTATCGAAGTGTGGCTCCAGGCTGAGTCAGTCTTGACTTGAATGCAAAGACTTGAGACTTACTTGGGACATGAAAAACAAGGACTTGGTTCCACCTCTGCTATACACTGACTGTTATTTTAGAAATTACTTTCTTGTGACGTGCTTTGCAAACCAATGGAGTACACATGGGTTATATTTAATTACACCTTCTTTTAACGTCAAATCTGTTTCGTGAAACTGCTATTTTCCAAGATCAAGAATGACATTTCATGCTCTACTTTTTCCCTCTGTTAGAGACCTTTCACTTTTAATTTCACTAAATTCAGAGTAATTGAAAAAATCTGTTGTGATGCCATGAGTCATTTGCAAATAGGTTTAACTTTGCATTCAAAATCATTTAAATTTTTCATCTCCAAAACAATCCAACATAAACAAAACAAGAACAAAAAAACACACACACAAACATGTCCACTTTGAATGCATCTTTTACTGCTCAGCCTTCAAACCCTGCTGTGCACGCTCCATTGAGCTCGTCAATCTCCTCTCACATTTCAACCTCTCGCCTTTTATGTGTTCTGTCGGCTTCTCAGGAAAGTGCTATGAAATCATACACCTGCGCTATTATGACACCGGAGAGTCTTGGGGACGAATTCATCTTCGTAATGTGGAACAGTGCACATGTGTGGCAGGGGAAATCAAGTGTGAAAGAGTCCGATACACAAGTAAGACATGCTTTCAGCTTTTATTCCGCTTCATCTGTGTCTTGTTTTTGCACTGTGATCTGCTTTTTGTTGGGATGATGAGAGTGAAACCCGATGAGGGGATGTATTTACAATAACTTGCACTTCCACAAACTGTTAAATGAACCTCCTTTACGAAGTTTTATGAATTCACAAACTTTTTCTTACTTATGAAGCCACAAAATACACAAGTATCAGGTCTCCTCACGGCCTGAGGAAATGCCTTTTTTCTTTGATCACAGCTCCATAGTTACAAGAGTAACCTTGCCATGGAAGAAAAGACAGATTATATGACTCACTGTGACTCAGGAATGGTGTTCTAGGACACACCCCATGGGTCCATAAGGTGCTTTCATCTCAATGGGGGGATGTTCATGGGCATTTAACAGATTCCCTGGCACAAAGGAGAGTGAGGCAGTGAAGTGGTTTCATGCTCCCTCAACCGAAACAGTTTTTATGCCATGATGGTACAGGCTTATTTTACATAAGTCATGAAAAAAATTTAGCTAAATGCACCTGAATATCCTTTCATTTGATTTGACATTAAAATGAAATTGGACTACTTTTACTTTTATCTTTTGGCTCGTTCGAAGGAAAGTTTTCTGAAGTTGACGCCAGTGCAGATGTGGTGTCCGAATTCTCTGGCATATTTTACAGATGTTGCAATCGATGTTAAGGGAATACTCAGGGTCAGTTATAAGTATAATAATAAGTATACAGTATGTACTATGCACTATATATGTACTTTAGAGCACAGGTTTGCACTGTGCTTTTCATGCAATTAGTGAAGAAAAAAGCATGTCAGTGGTGAGACTTCTATTTAACCTGCATTAATTGATTTTCTTTACACTTGTGGACAGTAGAGCTGCAACAGTTGTTTAATTAATCGATTAGTCGTAAACTATTGACTTAATCACATAGCATTCTGGTAATCAATTAATCATTTTGAGTCAGTTTTTAAGAAAAGATGTCCAAATTCAATTCTCAAACATGAATATTTTAACGTTTTCTTTAGTCCTCTCTGACAATAAACTGAATATATTTTAGTTGTGGTCAAAATAAAACATTTGAGGACATCATCTTGGGCTTTTAGAAACAGTGATCAACATTTTTCACAATTTTCTGGAACAAATAACTAATCTGATTCCATAATACCAAATAATTGCTAATTAAAATAATCATTAGTTATAGCCTAGTTGCACAACACAACATGTTGAAGATAGAAGATTGACAGTTTTATAATCTTATTAAAGTTGATATGGCAAAACGTGTTTTGGCAAGCAGTAGTTTATTTTCACAACCAGTACACCAACTCCTAGGGAAATGTCTGCTACATGCTCAGATATGTTTCCCAGCTCGTTGCTACTGTCTGACTGGTGTTTGGTGCTGAGATGAGGAAATGTACAGATAGTTTATCAGACCAAAACAGCTGGCTGCTGCAACTGAAAATAATGTTGATAGGAGTGAACCAAAACTATAAATATGTGGGCCATAAAACCACAACATCGAGCTGAAAGACACTAAAACGCTACTTAGAGGCAGGGAGGGAAATGCACAGTTTGTTGATAAGTTTCTGTGGGTTCGTCACTATTAGCAACACTTACATTCTTAAATGATAAGTGCAGCCGTAACATCAGCAAGCAATAAATATCTTTGTGTCAGAATTCACAAAACTTTCAGCACATGTTTAATTAGGATATTACTCTTGACTCGTGTAACCAATCAGATAGTGTTGTGAGTGGGAGTGTAACCGCACAAAAGTGCCTACAACAGAGAGAGGCGGCTGCATCAGAGCCTAAGTAGTGCTTGTTTAAATTAATTTATCTAACCTGCAATTTGATTAAAAAAAAAAACAAAAAAAAAAACACAGATTCTGATCATTGTAAATATGCTGAATATCTGATCCAAAAAACACCCAGGCCGACGATGGGTCGTTCCCTTCTATAATCAATATTTTTCTAATAACAGTGTTCATAGTTATGAAGTTCTCTCTTTGGCTTTGAAGAGCTTTATAGTGAGTTTCAACTCATTGTTTAGCTGTCTGGCAGCATAGTGGATCATTTAGCAGCCAAAAAGGCATGTTTCCCTTATGACCAAAAACAGAACAAAGAGAGAGTGAATATTGGACTTAAATGAAGTAGAAGTCATTGTGTAAATATACAGTATGAATGGTATTATTAAGATGTGACCTGGTTTGCCTTCATGTGTCCAGCATGCCGTTCAAACCCTTGTCAGAATGACGGAACGTGTCGAGTGATCACAGCCACGGGCAAGGAAGTGTGCCACTGCAGACGGGGTTACAGTGGACAGTACTGCAGCCTCGGTGAGTAAAAGCAAGGCTGTAGTGACAGGTAGTGATATTCTGTGTGTGTGTCATGTTCATACGGTGCATGCGTGTTCATTCATGTGTGTGTCTGTGATAATGGTTGGATGAACGGTGGCAGGTGAAGACATGAGCGAGCTGCTGAACTTGTACTCAGTTGTGGTAACTGTTGTTGGTAATGCACACACAGGGGTTTTTTTCTGTAAGACTTGTTCTGACTGATTCCAGTGGAAGGAAAGAGATTGTTAATCACACAGATTCTCATCTGCATCCGAACCATTGTCTGATTACATTTACATTGTTTACATATTTGTGTTATACTGTGGAATGGAGACACGATTTAGATGTGCGTTTGTTTTGTGTGTTTATGCCTGCATATGTGTGCAGAGCCGGAGACAGAGTGCTATGACGGCAGGGGCGCAGGTTACCGAGGGGTGGTGGGCACTACGGTGTCTGGTGCACAGTGTCTGCCGTGGAACTCGGACCTGCTGTATGATGAGCTCCACGTGGGCACGGTGGTTGCCTCGCCCCTCAAGGGCCTTGGGGAACACGCCTTCTGCAGGTGTGTGTTTGTTGATTCATCCTGTTAACTAACTTCTACAGGAGAGGTCTGGTAGCAGCATGACAAATCAAAGCTACTGTACTTTTAGTTATACTATGAGTAGATCTTGTTTTAAAGGAATAGTTTGGCTTATTTGAAGTGGGGTTGTATGAGGTTCTTATCCATAGTCAATGTGTTACCTCCAGTAGATGATTGAAATGCTCCCAGTTTAAAGAAGCAGTACCAACATGAAGCTAAGCAATGTACTGCTGTGGACAGGGTCAGCAGCAAAATATATTTTAGCCATTTAGCCAATAAGGTAAAAAAAAAAAATCAATATCAGTTTGTTCGCTATATGTAGAATATTTTCACCTCTTAACCTCAGCGTCAGACAGCCTCTTCTGATTGAAAGCCGCTGTTGCATAAGCCAAATATCACTTTCTCCAACCCCATCAGACTCCTTTGTCAAAAGCTGTAATTGTAATTGTATGACTTTGCTGAATCTGAACTAACTACTTATTAATCTGAACTTTACAACACTGAAGTCACCAATCACTAACTGATCGAGGTAGCGGTAGACCAGCAACTCCCATGTTCTGCAAGGTAAAATTGCTGATTTTACTAATGGAGTCTGGTGGCTTTGGAGAAATTTATATTTTGCTTATATGACAGCAGTTTCCCATCAAAAAAGACTGTCTGACAGCAAGGTAAAGCGGGAAATTATAAATATAACATACGCTTGATTGTTTTTTTTTTTAGTTGTGCCATCTTTTAGGCGGCTAAAATACATTTTGTTGCTGACCCCGTCCACAGAGTTGTTGTGGACCCACGTGACCCTCATGCCTGACCACTTGGTCAGGCACGTGGGTCAGAAATCTACTTGCCCCAAGTCATTTTTTACTTGCCCCTGTACAAATTGCTTTATTTATTATAAGTTATCAAATAACAACAAAGACTAAAGTTAATTGTAATGTTTAATCTAGGGCTGTAACATATTTAACATATACAAAAATTAATGAAAAATGCACATTGCAGTTTTTCAAAGTCCAAAGCAATGTCTATAAATGTCTTGTTTTGTTGGTCTGAACCAGAGGTCTGCAACCTGCAGCTCTGGAGCCACATGTGTCTCTTTGGCCCCCTCTCTTGACCACTATTTACTGTAGGTAATACACAGACTATCGTTAAGTACATCATACAACCCCACTTCAAAAAGTCTGAACTATCCCTTTAATATTGTGGTAGCTACAGTACCATCTGGCCTATCTGCAAGGCCAGATTTCCTTGTACTAACTTTTCTCATAAACTCTACTTTAAAGCTGCAATATCCAACTTTTTACCCTGAGCTAGCAAAGCTGTCTGCTAGTCCTACCGCTTATCAGTCAAGTTCCTGTGCCAACACTTGTTGTCACTCATGTGGAGAAGCCCAGGGATGACTGAGGCAACCAGCAACCATAATACCACCAGGAGCATTAAAGAAGCACATGGTGAATCCAGCCTGTGTACGGAGAAAAAAACGGGACTTATCTCCTCCACATTCGCTCCTCTCCCATTTCATACTGCTTTCCTCAGTTGTTGTTGTTGCTATGATTACCCAGTAGCCATATGGCATGCCTACAGCAAATGATATGTGCTGCAAAGATGTCCCAAATATCAAAGAAAAGCCCATTTCAAGCAAACGCTGGGATTTAGACACAAACACACAGGCTCTGACAGTCTGAAAGGCTCAGACTCCAGACGTATCATGTGCCATGAAAAGCTGAATATCGCAGCTTCAACATCAATGAAGCGCTATCATTTATTATTAAAACAATAAAGCAAAAAATTCAAATCATTTTCAGCCTCCATATTCAAAAGTGATGGAGCCCCCGTAAGCCGTTCAGCTGTTAAGTAATGTGTGGTGTCTGTCCGCTGTGTTTCTGTGTGTGCAGAAACCCAGATGGGGACAAGATGCCGTGGTGCTACACGCTAAATGACAGCGCCATCTCCTGGGAGTACTGTGACGTCCTCTCCTGTAGGATGCCTGTGTGTGAGTAAACAGGGGACACAGGAAAGGGGTTTTGCCGTCTTTTTCTGTTGAATTTCTGGCAAATACATTTTGTCAAGCCAGGTTTGAAATCAAAGGGCGTTGAAGCACCTAATTGCATCTTTAATTCATTTGTAATGTAGCTCGTTTCATCGTTGAATGGCTGTATTGATGCACTTTGATGCTCTGCCATGTGGTTAAGGCGTGATGTATCTGGTAGCTTGGCAGACATATTTTCTAGCTTGATTTAGCTTTTATCATTTGCTTCTTCTGTGTATAAATCCTTGCCACCTCTGCATTATTAGCTCAACCTTATCAAGGATGGCAAATTAATTTAGCTGCCCTTATTATAGACCCCCGTTTGAACATTGATCTCATCATTATAACGTATGAAAAGTTAAGACTATTCATCAAGGCCACTCGCTGCATCATTCGATATCTTCATTCTCTCGGCTTTGATTATGTGACACAGTCAGCGGCATTTGTCATCAGCAGCCCAACACCTCATTAAATGCCTCCACTTTTAATTAGAAATCCAGTGTTTGTGAAAAAAAAAATATAAACAGAGAATACAGCTAATCTCTGCTGAGTCACGCCTGCTCTGAAGAGTTGAATCCAGCCAAGTCGACTGGTTCAGTGGCAGAGCTTCTTTTTAAAAATGTGGGCTTGATGAGATAAGAGGAAATAAAGGCATGACTCATCCTGAATCAACATGTCATGTCAGGTGGAGCCAAATGTTTATGTGGTGAGTGGGGATTTGGCTCAGTGGGCTGTCTGTCAGGATGCCAGGGGTATGCACAGAATCCACAAGCTTCTCCCGTCTGCTGTGCCGTCCCAGACATATGTTTTTAGCCCGTTAGCTCCATCATTGTAACATTATGACAACTTTTTTTTGTGTGTTCCTGCAGGGGGGAATGAGCCAGCGGCAAAATCGAAAATATTCAGAAGAGGTATTTAGGAAGTGTGGTAGCAAAATAGTGTAGCTGTTAACACTGGTTTGTAGTGGTTTTAGTTTGTTTTAGCTCTGGCTCATTTTAGAAGAATGTAGTCTGTAGTAGCAATAGACTCATTACACAGCAGCCATATTGATATGAAATAGTAGGATAAACACAAGTGTTACCAATGATACAAATTAAGATCTCATTCCATTTGGCAGTGGCACAGTAGCAGCCCCATTAATATTTTCTGTTTTTCTCTCTGATGTCCTGCAGCTGCTAAAGTCTCAGTGATGTATGGAGTTTCTGATGGAGAAGTGTGTTCACTTGTTGCTAATGTAGCTAGCTCCTATCGCTGCTTACCACTCCCCCGGTGTCTTGATTTCCCAGTCCTGGCAGAGTAATGGCTGACTGAACTAACTAGCAGTTAGCAGCTAAAGTAGCTCATGGGTAACAATAAATAAAGCTTTGTCCATCAGGAAACTCCATACATCACTGAATGTTAAGGCAGACAAGCTGGAGAACATCAGAAAATATGTGATTCAGTTTCACCAAAATCAGTGAACCAAGTTTCGAAAGTTGCTTGCTTTTGAGTGGTAATCATACCTGCCCCTCTGAAACACTCCCCTCTGGCTCCTGTTCCTCTGTTTTCAACCTATTTCTTGTCTGATTTGTGGTCTAAAAGTAAATTAATCAAATTCAGTGCCCCATATTGCTATTTTCTTGGCTAAGATGGTGCTCAGAAGTACTGGGTGCTGTAGTCTTGCATAGCCAGATTCATCTCTGAGCTAACTAGCCAACTAGTGGCTAAATTGGCTGCTAACAATCAGTAAAACTGTCTGTTCATCAAGAAACTCAGTGAATAGCCAGAAGTTGAGGCATTGCTGCCAGAGGGACAACCAGATATTTCCCCCCTGTGAAATATAACCCAGTTTCATCAAAATCAGCGAATAAAGTTGTGTTTTTGTGCAGCACCCAAAACTGCGTTGTGTGTCGTTTTTGTGCTCACAAGCAGTGGGTGCTGCCCCTGAGCAGGCTTCTGGGAAGCTGGCCAATCAGAAGAAAGAAAGATACAGAGCTAAACTGTCTTGTTTCAGACAGAGAGTGAGCAAAGGGTGTGCATGGAGGGGTGGTATAAGATAAATAACAATGTTTTTGAACTGTGAATCATGCAAAGATACTGGAAATTAGCATAATAGGCCCCCTTTAATTAGTATTATTGGTATCATTGGTTTGCTCTACTATTTCATGTCAAAGTGAAGAAGGTCTATTATGCAACTAAGTTCAAAATAATCATGCTCTTTTAACTTTTCCTCATGCAGCTTCTTCTCGAAGGATTATCCCATTTAATGTCCTACCTGGCACTAAAAAACCCAAACCCTCCAAGCCGCGCAAAAAGCCTGTGTGTGGCAAAAAACACAAGAAGAGGTTATCGATCGCCAGGGGGCGGATATTGGGTGGAAACTCAGCTCTGCCAGGTACTCACCCTTGGATGGCTGCCATTTACATCGGGCAGTCAGACTTCTGTGCCGGCACCCTGATCTCCTCCTGCTGGATCGTCTCTGCCGCTCACTGCTTCTTTCGCAAGTATGTCATGGAGTTGAAAGGTTTTTTAGCTCTTACATAATGTGTTTTTTTTTTGTTTGTTTGTTTGTTTTGTTTTTGTTTTTTTTTTTTTTTTACAAAATGTAAAAAGAATGTGTTTTTTAGTCCTTGGGAGAGTTTTTTCAATCTGTCTCAATGTAAAAGAACAGCATCCTAAAGAAAACATTAAGATATTTTCTGTTTCAACTGTTTTCTGACAGTTGTAGCTGAACAAGGTGGGGTCACAACACAAAAGGCGTGTGATTTTAAGACTGTGACCCCTCAGCATCACAGCTTTATGAACACGCTATATTTAGACAAGCATGCAGTTCGAGGAAAACCTAAAAAAGTCTCGTGCACAGATGCTGTTTACATTTCCCTTTGGACGTCAACAAACAGCCATCTGCTGTCATTGTTCAAGTTCAAAGATCTTTAACTACTAAACTAATAAATCATTCAATCGGACATCACAATGGAAGTGGACAGCAGTCTCAGCGATTTAAAATGACACATTATATGCAATCTGCACAGCTTTCTTTCTTTTAAACATGCTGTTACTGCTAAGGTGTTTTTACTATCATTTGGGATTTGATTAAATTAATTGAAGCAGAACAGAAGCAGAGTCCGCAATGTTCATCACACCCCACAGCACAGAAGTGTTGAACATAATGAACAACATACTGGAGATTTAGTTATTTTTAGAGCATTACCAGCAGTGGGGCCAGAAGTGTTAATATTTGTCCTCAGGCAAAGCCAAGACATCATTAAATTGGGTCTGAAATGGAAAGGGTTCGTCCTCTTGAGAGCATAAATGCACCTGAGAAATTTCATGTAAATTTGCTCATTAGATTTTAATATTTCTTGTGCAAATATGGAAATTTTTAGACTTATGATGGTGCTAAAAGGAAGATGTCCATATTACAGAATCTTCCTAATTTGCAGACACTGTCTTAACTTTTTTGTAACCATGGTGATTAGTGTTAGAGCCTGACTTAGGAAAAAAACAATTATGGATGAACAGTTTTTAAGCCAACGTTCCTATTCTAATTGTGTATTGCACAAGCATCCTAACTGCTCAAATTCTTAAATAAACTCTCTTAACTTTAGAATAACCATTAAGCTGTCCTAGCTTTCACTTTTCTGTAGTATCAGTTAACTTTGTGACGAGCTAATGCTAATGTTTGCTAACAGTAGCTGACAGTAGTGTTAGCTAACAGTAACTAATGGTGGTGTCAGGTAACGTTACCTAGCACTAGTGTTAACTAACTTGTTTAATCTATGGCTGCTTTTTTTATTGCATTTACACAATGGATGCTGCATACGGTGGAGACTGTGTCTGCTATCTGAGCCTGCTATTTTTTTTTTATCTTCTGAGTTAGCATTTTTGAATATTTCCCAATAAGAACATTTTTTGATTTCTCTACTGTTACCAAAATGTCTAACTCATCTGTGTTGAAGTTACGTGCCCAAAGTGGTTTTTGCTCCATTTTTTGGTATGTTTCCGTATGTTTAAAAAACAAACGGTTTCAAAGTTGTTTTGCTCGCCAAGATGAGAAAAATAGTGTTGGTTGCTAGGTAACAGACAAAAAAAAACTGGATTCCCAAACCAGATATAAGATAAGATGAAGTAAGATAAGCTAGAATTCCTAAAGTTAGTTAGAATTTGGTTCTGTAATACCAAATTGGGAAAAAATCCAATATTACATTCCTCTTATCTTAACTTAAGATATAGAGTTTCTGTAACACGGCCCCTAGGGATCATCCAAATGAAATTCAGCCTGTGGTTGTCACGGTAACTTGGCTCTGTACTAAAATGTTGAACAGATAGTATTATGAGTGCATACTCTGCAGGACCATTTGGTATAATAGTTTGTCTTCCCTCAGTCCCCTGAAGTCTCAGCTCCGCGTGGTGCTCGGCCAGCAGCATTTTAACGTCACCGGTCCCAACACCAGGACATTCGGAGTGGAGGAGTACATCTTTCCAAAACAGTTCTCAGTGTTTAACCCAACACTACATGACATTGGTAATCATTAAATGCACACACACTCTCTTTCTCTCTCACACACACACACCAGTGACTCACATAAACTAGAGGACCTCCTGTCCCCATTCAGAAACTCACAAACTCACTTAAGGCCCCAGTCTGCGTGCACAGCTGTGCGTCAGTGAGCAGCTGTGTCCCTGTGCTCCCCCGCATGAATACATTCTCACACACACACGCACACACACTGACTGTTGGGTGTGGCACTTTTCATTGGCCAATGGAGTCTCCAAGTCTACCACTTGTTTCATCATTTTAACGACACTTTTCGCTGCCCGTTTCATAACACTGTGTTTCTGTTTGCCAGTTCTGATCAAACTGAAGAAGCAGGACGGGCGGTGTGTGAGGAGAACCCCGTTCATCAGGCCCATCTGTCTCCCAGACAAAAGCATGACGTTCCCTGATGACTACTGCTGCACCATTAGCGGCTGGGGACACATGAATGAGAGTGAGTGATGAGGAAATCATGGAGGTGCTGTGTAATTTCATTGTCATCAGGATAACAGCTTCCTACATTCATACACTGGAACACATCGCAGGCAGACAGCTTATTTGGTATGGGTAGTGCAACGTCCATGAATGATTACTTGTTTATACATTAAATTATCAGAGCAGCACCAAGGTTGGTTTGAATGTTAGCGTCACCCTGATAAATGTGTCAGAAAAATACACCCCGTTTACACCTGGTATAAAAATATGATCTGTGTCCGGACACATTTTCCAGATGAGGAAGAACGCATGTTAATGTAAGGTGTAAATGTCTCATGATTGGAATAATTGGATCTGCTTGACCATGTCTGAAGGTAGTCTGGTTTGCTTTGTGTTTGGATCTTTGGTAGCCTAGGTGTAAATGCAATCTGAGCAAACCGTGAGATGAAGACAGATATTTGTTTTTAGCTAACATAAAATATAGGCTGTTAGAGTGTGAACAAGCATGGAGGTTGAAAGAGACCCATCTCTAATGTTTGCTCTGTGCTTTAATAACAGCTGAGTAAGCTTGGTACCCAGAAGAACCTCTGTCATCTTTCTCCTTTCCTGTTTTTTTTTTTTTTTTTGTATACAATATTTTTTTTTCCCAGGATGGTGAAGGCTTCCCCTGTCCTGCTCTGCCTCTGATTGGCTCACCCTGATATTCTTACCCTAACTTACCCAATCACACTCCTCCTGCCTAAATCTATCCACAGCCTACCCAACTCAAACCACCTAAACAGAAGAAGGCAAAGAGTACCAGCCAGTCAGAGTAGTGTGGGTCATGACTTTGCCATCCTGGGAAATTTTTGTTTGTTTCCTGTACTTAGCTATGTATGATATGCGTTTGGTGGGGGGCTTGTAAAAGTGACATATACTGTATATATAGTCCCATATATATAGTCTTGAGTTAGTTTATGTTAGCAAAATGATAGCTAATTAGCTAGTTAATACACATCTATCGTTAGCTAGCGTGTTGGCAGCATGAACTTGGAGCTTTCAGAAAATTTCCAGTTTACAAGGTTGTGAATACTGCAAGAGGAGGGTAGGAACACGGTAAACGACCCCATTCGAAGGCAGCAAAAGTCACATCTTAAGTTGCCGAATGTTGGCAAAACAGAAGCTTACCAGCAAGGTAGTAACTGTCGCTTTTACAGGTCCCCCAGCAACATCTTTTAACCATCTCCAGCCTGTACCTAGACATAACATGAGGAAGTAGAGCCACACAAACAGCTGAGAAAGATGACAGAGGAGCACAGAGCGAAAACGGGCAGTGTAAATTGTTTGATGTTCGACAGCATTTTGTTCAGGTTAACAAGGTTCTACTTTCTTGTGCTGTAATGAGTTATTTGTGCTTTGTTTGACAGAGTCAGAGGGGTACTCTACTCTGCAGGAGGGTGGAGTGAGACTGATTCCTCATGACATTTGTAGGAAGCCAGAAGTTTACGGCAACCATGTGACTGCTGACATGCTTTGTGCTGGGCTCAACGGCTGCGTCGACGCCTGCCAGGTAGGGACGCATTTTGACACAGACAGGGTTTAATAAATCCATGGCTTTCAGCTGGATGGTTATGTTCTCCATTGTCATATTGATTTCATTTTGAATGAACACATAAGAGAGCAGAGAACATAAGAAAATGCACTGTGAAATATTGTAGCTCAGGATTAGGTCACACCAGCTTTTTGTAAATCCATCCATTAGTCTGACATTAAAAGCACAACGTTACACCTGGCAGTTAAAGCTGTAATATGTAATACTTCTGCAGTGAAATGTCTAAAAATGCTTGACATATGTTATATATTTTGTTGAGTTGTGTACTTACATTATCCCAAATGTTTCCAACAATATTTGAATACAGATAAATCTGTAATTTATTCAAGGTTCTGGTGCATTTCCCGCTAGCTAGTTGCTATAACTGCTAAAACATCAGAGGAAGGAAGTCGGTGCATGTGACGTCAATAAAACTTTAATATTACCACATCTATGAACATGATTTCTGCCTCAGTCATGTCAGATACGGTGGTTGTTTAAAAGTAAATAACTCCCATGATCCCACACCACTTCACAACGTTATCAAACTACGTCTTTTTTATTGTTTTAATGTGAGAGAGACTCCTAGTGGAAGAATTTACATATTTTGCATTTCAAAGGTGTAAATATGTTGTAAAAATTATCTTTTTGTAAGGATTCATTTAGGTGGTGCACCCATTTTTAATTTCGTAATGCACAAATCTCAAACTCAGCTTTCGCGACCATAAGTGAGATAAGTCTAGAATAAAACAAAGTTAGTCTGAGTTTCAACTGGCTGTTGCAATGACCTCTGATTAAAATTTTTGCTTAATTACGACTGAACATAAAGTATTCTGGGTAAAACAGACTCTTGGAGCCTATATAGTTGTTGACCTCCTCCCTTGGCTGTGGAAGAGTCGATATCAGAAAGCTGACTCGAGGTATCAGAGTAATGGAGCGGTGCTTAAGACGGCAGCAGGGATTCCCCTGAGTGAAGAGCCGGGGGAAGTTAGCGAGGGTCTGAAAACTGTCTGCAGCACCACACTACCCACTCAACCTGCCGTGTAAAATATTTAAGCTCCTTCCTCTTAAATGAAATGTCATAGTTATTTATTTACCTCATATATTAGGTTTCACAAGTGTGTGACTCAGCTGTTTGTGTGGCTCCGCTTTGATCTCTGCATGTATGTTTACGTGTGCGGACTGTATCTGTATACTGTAACTGTGGTGTTTCCCCCGTGCAGGGCGACTCGGGGGGCCCTCTGGCTTGTGCGAGGAATGATGTCAGCTTCCTGTATGGGATCATCAGCTGGGGCGAGGGCTGCGGCCGTGTAAGAAAACCTGGCGTTTACACTAAAGTGGTGAACTATATCGACTGGATCAACTCAGTGATCAGACGCAAACCCAAAGCTTCATGAACGGACATCAGCTTTAATATATGACTTATTGTACTATATTGTATTCTATCTATTTTTATTTGTAATGCTTGTGTAAGTTTATAGGTTCTGTTTTTTAACTGTGAAAAAAACATTTTGTGACTGAATAAACCTCTACTGACTTGAAAAAGCTTTGAGTGTCTGTTTTGGACAGTTGAAAACAATCATTAGTCATTTGTCATGAGGATGAACCTGTTGTCAGCTCAGTGGTTGTTACACTTTAGATTTGTCTGTGTTGTCCTTAAAAGACAAGCATCAAAGTTCATTCTTGATGGTAAAACTTTAAAATGATACTTTGGTACGACGACGCAAAATATTTTTTCTCATACTTAAGAATGATCTACCATGGAAGCCCATTTTCACCAATGTGATAAATAAAAAAAAAGTCCCTTGTTAATGATAAACTTTATCAAAATAATGATTTGTTTTTGAGAAAGTATCTTCTTATAATGACTGAAAGGATTTTTTACTTCATGACACTGGTGGAAATCTGCCTCCATAAATATGCAGATCATTTTGACAGTAAGTTTAACATCTTTGGAGTTTCTAAAACCTGCTCTTTCAGTGCTTGAACTCTTCATTGCGTGTAGTTCAATTTCAGGTTTTTTCAACACCTCATTCACTTCAACTTTATCTAGTGATTCAACTTCTTTCAGCATTACAACTATTTTAAATCAAATATATAAATATTTATAATTTTGCTTTTACGTTTGAACTTCTGCAATATCACAATGTATTTCACATACACAGATGCACATTTGAATGATAACGTCCACTATTTTTAAGTTTTAAGGGTATTTTGTGACATAATTAACATTTTCTGATCACAACAACTAGAGCCAGACAGTTATATGGGTCAGCTGATGTTATTCGGTGCCCAGCATTGGCCTGTCACGGCTGTATTGTTCTGTATTGGTATATGTTGTACAATTGGCATTAATATGAAAACTTTTTTATACTTAACATAATGCAGATTTTATTTTTGTTTGCATTTTATGTATATCTGATCCTTTTTCTTATTTCAAATCTAAAACATATATTAAACTAATAGAAAAATAAAAAATGTATATTTCTAAATATGTTTTTGATTCTACTTGTGTTTATATAGTGATTTGTAATTATTAAAAATACCAATTAAATTAATGTTTCAGTGCTGTTGAAAGGCAGTGCAGTCACTTGAGAAAAAAAAACTCATTCATTCAGAAAACAGCCATTTATTACATGAAAAATTATCCCATTAATTCAGAAAAACAGAGCAAAACTTTTATTTTAACACAAAAAATTATCTCATTAATTCAGAAACCAGAACCGATTTTTGACCTAAAAAATAATTTCATTAACTCACAGAACCAATTTTACACACAAAAAAAAATGTTGTTAAATCAGAATAACAGAAACTTTTTTGACACGAAAAATTACTTATTTAATTCAGAACAATTATAAAAACAGCCTTTCTTTCCTCAAGTGAGTGCAGAAATGAAGAAATAAAAGAATGATGACTAATATCGTTGCTGGCAAAGGCCCCAAAAATTCAGCAGGGTATTGGTCAGGCTTTAACAACAACAGTCCATCTGTGTTCATATTTATTACACCAGTGTTTGTAAAAAAATGCTCATTAATTTCCATTACTATAAATGAAATGTGGCATGAGAATAATGTGTCTCCAGTAGTTTTCTCTGCAGCAGCAGGTGGTGTAAACAGTCCAGGTGGCAGCAGCATGGTGGGTTGGCTGGTGCACAGACAGACAGACACTCAGACAGACAGACAGTGAATGGTGGTCATGCCATTTTCCATGTGCCTTCCTCCTCGCTGGGGGCGAGTTGTCGCCCCTCAGTGAAGCAGAGAGCAGCAGCAGCAGCTATTTTGAAAGTGACCCCTCATTCAGGCAGCGACTGTGCAGCTGTCAGGAACCATGACTGAAGATGACGGATTCTGTTGTCGTGGAGGGATACGCCAGACTCAGAGATGGAAAAAAGGTGTTTAGCTTCACTAAATATGCTGACGGATCTATGACAGAACAAGTATCCCTGCGCACTTTTCAGCTGTGCTTAAAAAAAAGTTTCTCTCTACTTTTGTTTCCTTCCACAGTGGAAAACTAGGTGGCTCGTCCTCCGCAAGCCGTCGCCTGTAGCAGGTAAAAACACACCGACTCTTACCAGTTTGACACATTTTATATTAGTTTGTTTCTAAATATGTGAAGCTTTTGATGTGTGCAGCGGGTAAACAAATACATGTGCGCCACAGTGAGCACAGGAGGTTAGTAAGCTGCACACATCAGGTGCTGTGTGTGCGTCCTGCGGTGTGTTTTCAGTTTAATGGAGCTGTCAGAGTTGATGAGACCCAGTTTGTGTTCTTATATCAGAGCTCAGGCCTCGTCTCTGGGTTCAGATCAGGGTCACAATGATTTAGAGGAAGTGAAATTAAGTTCAGGCAAAGTTTCAAAACCTGCGCTTGTATTTGGGCCTTTGTTGACGTCTGTGTGACAAACCTCTACCGGGTTTCTGCAGGTGCTTAAGTTACTAAATCTCAATTTTAGGCCTTAAAATATCTGTAATATGAATTAAAAATAATGGAATCATAAAGTTTACTTTTTTTATATAAACTGCATTAACTTAAGTCTCAACTACAAAACAAAACCAACTCTGAACCAATACCTGCTAATGCAAACTGTACATGTACTTATCTGCTAATATGGTTGTGAAATAGGTCTGAAATTGCATCTATAATGATCTGAACAGGCCTTAAAGAAAACGTGCAGAAACACTGTCCATGTGCTGTGCAGAAAAAAAGTTTCATTTGTGGATAAAAGAAGCAAGGTTTCACCAAATCTCTGTCAAAATTAACTGATTTTTTTTTTTTAGATCAAAGCACAAAATTCAATGCAGAAAGTACAAGTACATTTTTTAAAAAGTAGATTTTGCCATTATTCGGCTGTAAAAAAAAAAAAAAGGGTTAAAATTCATACATGTAATCTAAATAAATGTTTGTGTGTAACCTGTGTTTCACAGCTAACCAATACTGGATTTTGGGGGCCAGTGCCGTTGCCGTATTAGTAAAAGAAATTGATCTCAATATATCTGCCAGTATCTTTTTAAACGTATATGTAATCCAAAAATTACATCTGAGCAAGGAAACTAAAATTTCACTGGTATTTTTAATAATTATGAATAAGTAGGAATAAAAAGCATAAATAGAACAACTCAAATTAAGAAAAAGGATCAATATTAAAAAAAACTTTTCTGCTTTTTCTGCTTTGTGTCTGTATTCAGACGTTCATTCATTCGTTTTTGTGTAACCTGTCTGTTGATATAATTTATGCTCATTTTATTTTGACATTCTCAAGTTTTTTCTCAGGCTGATGTACAACCGTGGGTTTTGAAAGTATTTATGAACCTGATTTCACAAGCTCTGTAAGTTATTGATCCGTATTTGTTCCCATTGTTGGACTTCCTGCTCTGATAGACTGATAGTCTGAGCGCTGCTGTGTTTTTAGATGCACCGTGAATGTGCTGTTAGTGAATTGTGCTTGTAATTCTGTCACATTTATTAAGCAGGAGTTTAAGGTTATCTAAACCCTGGCATTTGTCAATTACCTCTGGCCTTTTTTTATATTTTACGGTTAAGATACGAGGATTCGAAGCGATGAAGCGGCCGTATTGCGTTACACAGAAACATGTCTGGTGCTGCACAGCTTAACATGCTCCACAGGTTAGACTGAGGTTGAGTGCTGCTCGTCTTCAGATCTTCCATGTCAGTGTTATCACAGCTGTCTGCGCTCATGCCTCAGTTATGTGGGTTCAGAGGTGTGTGTGTGAAGGAGAGAGGTGCACACACACTCTTCACAACACACACACACACACACACACCACACACACAAAGTCTTGTTTGGTCAGTTGACACTGATTGTTTGAAGGAGCCAAAAGACCAGAGGACACTGCAACAGCTACTGTGCGTCAGAATACATGTAATTAGTGTTTGACAGTGTAATTTTGTTGTTTCCAGTGGAGCTGTAACAATAAGTTGACTAATCGATTAGTTAATTGAAAGAAAATTAGCTTTGGTAACTGATTAATTGGTTCAATCATTTTTCAAGCACAAAAGTCAAATATTTTCTGGTTCCAGCATCTTAAATGTGAGGATTTGCTGCTTTTCTTTGTCATTAATGACAGTATATGAATCGTACTTTGGTTTTAGAAGCAATTTAAAGACGTCACTTTGGGAAATCTTGGTTTATAGACCAAACGATAAATCAATAAATTGTTTAAATAATCTGTAATGGGAAAAAACTTTGTTGCATCCTTAGTGTTCAGCTATTTTCAAGGAACTGTTACATCTGAATTAATCCAAAACTGTAATTTTTTGTTTTTTTTAAATGTTTTGTTGTTTGTTTAAAAATGTTGAGCAAACTCATGATTTCAAGCCAACAGCTGTCACAAAATTTTTGCGTTTAAGTCAAAATCTTAAGTTTTGAATCAACTGAAATGGACTTTCAGTTGTTTGCTGAAATAGTTTACTTTTTTTCTGTGGTTAAACATGAATTTCTGAGTTTTATGAATCCAAAACATTCATTATTCACTTTCACTTTTACAGAATTTGTTCTTAATAAAACTCAAGTTTTTCTAAGAAGAAAAGTAAAATATCGAAAATAAATTACATAAATTATGCTTCTTTTTTCTTTGAATTTTAAAAACAGTAAATTTAGTTTTTCAAAACTTGTTGGGAAATTTCATTTAATTTCATGAAAGTGAATAATAGTTCATTTGATATTTTTAACCGTTTAATTCTTAAGCATCCAGATAATGACAATTTTTGAGAAGTAAATTATCTTAACAAAAGCTTCCAGGTTGGCAAAACTTGTTTCAAAGGAGAGTTTGAGTTTTCCTTAAAACTCAAAGATGGAGTGAGGACAGGTGCCTTGAATTTCTCAGCATTTTTTCTCTCCAGTGTACAGAGTCTATCTGACATAAGAAACAGATGTTTTTATGCTTTTGTTGTGTCTCATTCCGGCTCTCTGACTCCTCCAGACTGCCTCGTGCTGCTGGTTTATAAAGACAAGTCGGACAAAGCGCAGGGCAACAAGGAGAGGGCCAGTGTCACCTTGGAGGAGATCTGCGGTCTGGAAGTGGGACAGTGTTATGAAGGCGTGGCTTTTACCCTCACCATCCTCTGCCTGAGCCAGGCTGCTCTGCTGGGCTTCGACAGCAAGGAGGCCCTGCAGGCGTGGGACGTCCGACTGCGATACAGCCTCGGAGAAGGTGAGGAGATCCGCTTCACTTTTGGTGCTCTTCGGTCAAAACTTTTCAAGAAAGGTGAATTGCTTTAAATTTTTACGCAATGATACCCTATTTGACCTCACTTTGCTGTGGTCGGAGCAATCCTCAACAAACAGATTAGTTCATCCATCACGCTGGCAGGTTTCAGTACGGTCCAGGAGGATTATTCAGCAGTCTGTGGGCCTAAACAGCAAAAACTCTTTCACCCTACGGTTAGATTTTTGATTAGGGAGCAGTCAGTGAGCTCTGGCCGGCCTGGGGAGGAAGGGGTCAGCAGGTTCATGAATACATCCAGAGGTCTGATTTATGAAAGTCTCACAGGTGATCAGCAGAATCTTGAATTCAGTCCTGTGTTTGACCTGCAGCAAGTGAAAAGAAGGCAGGACGCAGGAGGATAAAGAGTCTCGCTTCGGGGTTTTGGAAAAGCTGCACCAGCTTCTCTTCGCTAATTTTATTTATGCAATGCATGGGATGAAACAAAGACGTGAATAATTAACCTCTAAACCAAGGTGAGGTAGACAAAAGCGTAATTAGGAATATTTGAAACGTGAAAAACAGCACAGCAACTTGATATGTTAAGAATTTATACACTGATATGCAACTAAACAAGGTGCAGCTTGTTGCTAAAGTAGTTTTTATTGAGTTTGTGAATGATTTTCTAAAGTGCTGTTGGCATTTTAAGCTTTTCTGATTTAAAAAAAGTAAAATGTAAAAATGTGTTCTCATCCATATTTAAAACATCAAGAGTTATATTAAAAGTAATAAAAAAAAACAGTTTTAATGAAGATGCAGACCAGCCAAACATCAACAGGCCCACAGGGGTTTCAAGCACGAAGAGCTGTGGTGTTTTCAACAGACCGGACCCTTAAAAATCCCCTTAATCATCATCCTGACACATGTTTTTGCTTCATCTGCCTTATTTTAAACAAATCAGTTTGCATCTCGATGAGCGCCGATGGTAAAGATCAGAGGTGGCTCCGAGTCTTTGCACTCAAGTCCAAAGTCAAGACGGACAAGTTCAGAGTCAAGTCCAAGTCCTAAACTTTGAGTTTCGAATCCTAAACGAGTCATAATACGCTCCTACCTAAATATGATGCCATTTTTACAACAGAGCCTCGACTTACTGTTCTTTCTGCAACGTCAAATGTCAAACAAAATTGGAAATTGTTGCGTCTCTGTCTGTATTTTTCAGCCTGCATGTTTTGCATGCTGAAATTCATTTTTTTTGTTCACTACTGTGTAGTTTTTGTTTGTGAACTAAGCTGTATTTGATATCATTTTTTCCAGCTGGAGCTAAGTGGATCTGGTGAAAAGGTGCAGGGTTCAATTTTTACTTCCCCCTGTTTATTTGTTTGTGGCTGTCAAATAACAACAAAGACTAAAGTTAAGTGTCATGTTTAATCTAAGTAAATCAAGTATTAGAAAAAATGAAATGAAAAAATGCCATACACAGTTTTCCAAAGTCTAAGGTGAAGTCTTTAAATGTCTTGTTTTGTCAGTCCAAAATCCAAAGATATTCAATTTAATATGATAATAACTGAAGAAAAGTGGAAAATATTCATATTTTAGAGGCTGAAAACACAATTTTCTGCTATTTTGCACAAAACATCACTTATCAGGTACATATCAGGTATCAAGTATGTTCAAGTCAAAATGTCACAGATCTTTTAGTAGATCACATCATGCAAACTTTTATTTTCAGGGATGGTCATTAACTTTTTAAAGTTGATTACAAGTTCCTTGTCATCAGGAACGG
Source organism: Lutjanus argentimaculatus (assembly GCA_034769285.1). Classification (NCBI taxonomy): domain Eukaryota; kingdom Metazoa; phylum Chordata; class Actinopteri; order Lutjaniformes; family Lutjanidae; genus Lutjanus; species Lutjanus argentimaculatus. The sequence continues at coordinate 705,320 of JAWZSL010000076.1, read as the reverse complement.
TGGCATGATGAGAAATCTTGTTGTTCATATCTCCATGCTTTATGAGTTTCTTACATCAGAGAATTAAATGTTAATTTATAGCAAAGTGCAGAGAGTAGTTTGACGTGTATACAGTCTGCTGTGTGGATCTATTATATAACTTATACAAGTGATAAACAGACATGAGCTATTAATAGTGCCGGACTGTTCAGCTGGGGCCTGTTACTAATGACAGTGTTATTATTGTAGAAGAGGACGTGGTGCTACAGACAAATTGCATCGCCGTCGTTCCTTGTGTGAAAGTATACGTGCGTGCGTGCTTGTATGGATGCACCTGTGTCCATGCGGGCTTACATGTGTGTTTTAGAGAGAGACCTGGATAAAAGTGTGTGTGTGTGTGAGTGTGTGCGGCCCAGTGTTTAATGCCACAGAGTGGAGTGTGTCCAAGCCAGCAGAAATGTCACCTGCCAGCCTGTGGGCCGACGGCCACAGTACACAGAGCTTTTGTTGTTGTTGTGTGTGACACCGTATGAATCTCTCTTAACCTGAGTGATGACGTGACTCCACTGGCCGACATTTCCCCGCCGTCGCCTTCATCGATCTCGCCTGGAGAAGTTTGTTCGGTGCAGCAAAAGTCTTAAGTGCTGCTGGGAAACTCCTCAGACTCGCTGGCAGAAACAAACATTTGGTGATTATGGATCCAGTTTTCCTCTTTGGTTTCTTATTAACAACAACAAAAAGACTCATTACACAGATGTTTTATGACAGGCTTTGACTGATTGCACTGGGCTTTAGATCTGAGTGGCTCGTGTTCAGAGCTCAGCTCTCTGATTTCGTTCTCTGCTGTGCAGCTGTTTCCCCTTTTTATTTGTGAATGAAGTAATCATTGTGTAAGCACACTGTGTTTTCTATCCCCTGTAAGGCCTAACTGCAGTATTTTCAACCTGGACTCTTCGTGTTGATGGATTCTGACCAAAATCGAGGCAGTTTGTTTCCTGTCAGGCAGCTTGAATCTTAATCGTGAAAGTGTGCAGCCCCTCAGTGCAGCGCAGCCCTACAATGAGTCTGAAAACTCAAAAACACGTCATTATCAACGTAACGAGGCTCATCCCAGTGACATGTTGACATTTTGAGAAATACTTTATATGAAGCTACCACCAGCAGTCAGTTAGCCTAGCTTAGCATGATGACTGGAAACGATGAGAAACAGCTGGCCTGGCTCTGCCCAAAGGTAACAAAATCTGCCTACCATCGACTCTAAAGCTCACTGATGAACATGTTATATCCCATTTGTTTAATCCGATTCTGTGAAAACAATATATGATAGTTTATAGTTGTGTTATGTGCTGGACTTTTTCTTGGCTGGTGACAGTGACCTCTGGAGTCTTGTTGACATGGTACGGAACCCAGTTAGACTATCCTGAATACCATTTTTGGAGCTGTCTCACGTGTTTTTTATTATGATTATGGTCTTGTTGTGCAAGTCATTGTTTTACTGTGGTTTCTATGGTGTCTGTCTGGAGCTCTGGGCCAGATGAATTTCACCATGTGAGATAATAAAACTGATATGAATCTGAACAAGCTATCATGCTGTCATTCACAATTGTGCACACAGAGCAGAATTGTTCCCTCTCGAAGATGCTTTTATGTGTGCTCATATCACGTGTGTGCGCCTTGTTTTTGTGTGTGCGTCTGTAGAGAATAATTAAACGCCATAAAGGAGCTCAATTTCTTGCTCTTTATCAGTCTTTTGCCTTTTTTCCTGAAGCTGACGCAACATTTCCTTCCCCTATTCGAGGAAAAAACAAAGTCAAAACAAAGCCTTCAGATATACCCTTTTACAGCCAACGTCATCAAAAAGCTGGATGCGCATTTCAGCAACGGATGTAGTGTTATTCAGCTGCAAACATTGAATTAGATGTTTTACCAGCACCAAAATCACCAAAATGTCTGGTTGTTGCGTGTACAGTTGACAGAATCAGTAATACACGTTGGCTCAAGTTGTAGAGGATGCCGACAGGATCGCGACTGTTTCAGAGCGATCTGTGGCGTCTATGGCTGCAAGCTATTAAACATGGTGAGTTGATTAAGGACACGATCAAAACTGCTTGTGTTTGTAGCGGCCCATTTACAAGCTGTTGTGGTCCTCTATACTTCTGTTGCCAAACTGCATGTGCAGCTTGCTAATTGTTTACAAACTGTAAAAGGGTCTATACTGATGTCTATACTGGATGTTAGTTACCATGGCAGCGCTCGAAGCTTTCAAGCCCTAGTTGCAAATTTGTTGGAAATATATGTCAGTTCATACAATCACAGATCATTGATCATTTTATGAGGCTAAAAACAATCCATTTGCCCCAGTATTGCAAGAATTTATCAATCCACAGACTAATATTCTATCTGGTCAGTCTTTGTTGGAGGTTTGTTCTGGAACTATTTTTGTGTTCTAGCTTTCTTGTCAGCTGCTGTCTTTAATAGACATTTGTTCTGCACCAATAAATGAACTTTAATATTGCCCAAATAGGTTGAAAATAATGTCCATCATCAAAAATGTTCTCTATTGCTCATATTACCTCCTGCTTCATGCCGATATATGGAAATGATCTGCCAGCTGTTCTCCACATTTCCATGTGTGACTATCTTTTTTTTTTTTTTTTTTTTCTAATCTGTGAAATGCTCGTGTGCAGGCGCCGAAGACAGATTTCTGTCAAAACAAAAAAATCATCCTTTGTCATCCCTTTCTCATGCAGCTTTGATGCTAAATTGACCATTGCTTTTGCATGATTTAAACTGCATTTTCATTCCTGCACAACTTATCGCAGTGAATGTCAATATATTAGCGAGACAGACATGATCTGTGGGTATTTCTTGGCCAAACTTACTGGTCCAGATGGGCAGTTTAGGAGAGGAACATCCAGCGATGATGCAAGTCTGAAAACCGATTGGGAATTGTTGGATTGTGTCTGACTTTTTAAGTTTCTGCTGTAGGCCTTTGTTCATTGTTCTCTTGGTTTCTTTGTTTCCTCAGTTCACAGATTCAGTGTTGGAGTCTTACCAGGGACCAAGTTGGAGAGCGGACCTGCAACTCTTCATTTGTGCAACAACCTACTGGCTCTGGCCCGGGACGTCCCTCCTGTTATTATCGGCCACTGGAACCTTCCAGACCTGCGCAGATATGGGCCTGTACCCAATGGATTTGTGTTCGAAGGAGGAACAAGATGTGGTTACTGTAAGTTTATTGCTCTGTATGTTGTTTTTATGCTACATTTGGATGCATTTAGTGTAGGTAAATTGGCCATTTAGCTATTATATGGCTCAATAAAATGATGTTTTGTGTCTGGCAGATGGCTCTTGTAGAGCACACTTGTGTTCAGGAAGCATGAGGGGAACTAAAGGAGCTATAAAAACAGTTCTGAGACTAATGAGCATTGGACGTATAATAATTTTAGTGGAGAGCTCCAATATCACAAATAACAGCAAGTGTTTGACAAAACGGGAGCATCAACAGCAAAATGTACTACAAAAATAAATGAAAGAAATATTAAATCAAAAAATATGAGAGAAGGAGCATCAGGTAGTGAAAATCAAACAACTTTTAAGAAAACACAGACTCTGCAGTCACATTAAAGACTATCTGCATCATCCCAAGACAATAATGACTCTTGAGTACAGTTGGATTGCACCATTAGAAGCTGATAGCTCATTAAATGTCCATCCGAGCCATCTTTTGCTTATGTCTTTCTCAAACAGACCAAACAATCACCGGCTGTGATTCAAGATGATTCATTTGTAGCTTTCATTCAACAGAGGCTTCTTCCCAGTGCAGTGACTGTCCCGGTACAGTAACATCATGTGCAACTCTGAATCAATGCATGCTGCGTGGCCTGTTTCCACATACTTTTGTGTCATCTTCTGTCAGCGGCTGCATTTCGTGGTTTCACTGAGTTCCAATTAAGGGAAATCTTGATGCTCCACATTACATTTTTTGTTTTAGACTTATGTTTTTCAGCCTGACATCCTCATGAGATGGGTTCAAGTACCCCTGGTGGGTCTGTGGCTGTGACAACACATAGTGATACTGTATTTGATTACGTTTGGGCTTGGTCTCTTGTGTTGTGTCATTTTCTGTCGGGGGCTGCATCTTGATGCATCCCAATTTTTGATTTCTAGACATCATTTATTCTTCCGCATGGTGTGGTTACTTTTAAAACACAGCATACTTGTTCTTTTGTTCTCTGGTTGGCAGCGACTACAACCGGCTGTTTTTCCTCCAACCATGTGTGGAAACGTGACATATAGTTTCTCACGTTTTTTTTTTGTGTTCCCACAATATTTTACTTTAGTTGGACAAAACTTGCATACAGTGTGACTCTTCTCCAGGTCCATTTTCCTTCATAGAAGCCAAAATGCTTCCATATACTCAGGGTTTTAAGCCAGAGAGTGTCATGAGTCGGATTGTATCCATATAAACATGATGCACAGCTTTATGTTTGTTACCTTTCAACATCCAGTTGATTCAGCTATAAGGGTGGACAACTTGTTCTTAAAAAATGTTACAGTTGATCATAATGTAGAGAGCTGAGACATAATCTTTCAAGAGAGAATCACGATGCATCTATGAATTGATGTTTTTTTTTTCCCTTCACCCCTAGTTTCAACAGTTAATCCATTTTAAAAAATGATCCCTAAAATCCCCTGTAAACTATTTTCCTCCTAAAAACAATTCTGTGGATATTTTTTATCAAATCATAATTTCTGCTTTTTTAATTAATGCATCTGCTCCACAGTCTTTCAAGGTTTGAGTAAGTGTGCCCTGGTATGTAATAGGGCTGCACAGTTAATTGAAATATTATTTGAAATTGTGATATCTAGATCACAGAAGCTGCAATTTTTTAATGAAACTGTAAAAAGGCATGACAAAACAGCTTTATAGTGAAGTACTGCAGTGCTGCAGACCTGCAAATCTTCTTCTCCAGATGTAAGAAAACATGTTTGTTTGGTTCATTCCCACTAATCATGAATCATATTGCAATGATATCTGTCAAAATAATCTCAATATGATTTACCATATTGTGCGGCTGTGTATGGAATTACTGTTTAAGACTGTGCTTCCAACTTTGTAGCAACAGTTTGGTGAAGGCCAGTCTGTGAATCAGCATAACAGTCCCCCTGTGCGCAGAGCCAGGTCCTTGATGTGGAATAGTCTAATTCACAGGCAGTAGGTTGTTGTAATAGGCCTGACATTTGCAGACTATTTCAGTTGGCATCTTCTCATTCAACGTTTTTTTTTTTTTTTCCCTTATTTTAAATGATTTTTCCATATTGCAGATTAACACTGAAGACATGGAATTGTAGAAAGCAAAAAATGTGAAAACTAGGCAAAATGTTTGATATTTTAGATTCTTGCAGCAAAAAGACATTTGCACGCTGTCTTCTGCACTTGAAGTCAGAGATATCACACCATCGTTGCAAGGACAGAAAACAGTGTGAGAGTCTTTTTATTGATGATTCATGGTCTTCTCCTACGCAGCCGTCGACCTACAAGTGTACAAAGCTTCTGTATTTTAGATTCTTCAAAGCAGCTACCTTTTGCTTGGATGACAGCTTTGCACACTGTTGTTACAATCTGAACCATTTCTTATTAAAAATAAAGACAAAACATTGAATGAGAAGTGTGTCCAAACCTTTGACCGGTACTCTACATGCAGCACAAATGCTGAAAATGGCAAGTTACCTAACCTGGTCGCTGCTGATATGAATGTAAGGAAGCTGTTACCTTTTCTTTTGCTGGGATTTGGCCGTTTTAATGCTTGGGCTCGCCTCCCCAAGGCCCCCATGTCCCCGCATCCTGGCCTTTGTGCTGCACAAAAGGATTGTGATTGGTTCAAAGAAATACAAACAAGCCACAGCATTTCCCCCCTATTGATAATGGGTTCAGCCAGACATTTCTCCAGCACTGGCACAGCGCTAAAACTGTAGAACTGGACATGGCCATGCGAGACTAGGCGTGGAAGAACTTGACCCCGCGTACCACCGACTGAGCCTGACTTTAGTGCCCAACAGTTAGCGTCCGACCTCATTAATTCTCATGTGGCTGAGTGGGAGCAAATCTCTGGTTTCAAAATGTTGTGGAAAGACTATAGCGGCAGATCCATGCCTGTGGTGTTGGAGGAAGACGTTGAACAACCACACATGGGTGTAATGTTGATGTGTAATGTGTTTGGGTGTTTACATACTTGTTTGTAATGTGAGTGCGATTAAATCCAAATATTAGTAATAAAACTGAAATCGTGGGCTGTTATTGGCAATTTGATTTACCTAGATGAGTAATGGCGAGCTTATGGTTTAAATGGTAGGAAACTAAAAAAACAAAAACAAAAAACAGCTGCTTCATGACAGCAAGAAACCTGCTGGGGGGTGGAATTATCCAGTCTGTGCAGGTCCCCCCCTGCTGTGCCTAAAATTCAGCTTCATGAGTCACTCCAGAGAGGTTGTTTTTGAGAAGCAGACGTTATCCCAAAGCTCAGTTATAACAGCTGTGCATGTGTGTGTGTGTCCGTGTGATAAGGTACACCACCGTTTACATCTTCGAATAGACACGAAACCATTAAAGTAGAGACGAGTGTGTGTCAACACCTGGAGAGGACAGACACGGACATGAAGGGAACGCCAGAGACATCAGAGCGTTGTGGACACATGATGACCTCGCCGGAAACATGACACTTGAGAATGTGATGTGTGATTTATTTAGCTCCATTAAATCTTCGGCAGTGGATCTCACATAATATGCAAACGGTCAAATGCTACTTGCACCTTAATGTACAAATAAGGAGCAAAAAAAAAAAAAAGAAAGAAAGAAAGGAAATGCATGTGAACACGAAGGTGTGTCTGAGTGTTTGCGCGTTGAAGGGCGAGCATTCCTGTGACATGTAATCTCTCAGCACAGTTTATCCACACACCAGGGAGGAGAAGTGGTGTAACGCTGGTGTTGGTCCTCTCACTTCTGGTTGAAGCAGCTGTAGGACTGCGAGCTGCATTTGTCCGACCTTTTGTTCGTGTCCTGCTTGATTGTTTGTCCTCAAGGTGTATTGGTTTTCAGCAGGCAAAGTGAGCCAAGTAGCCAAAGCGATGGACAGGAGACACTTACACTTACCATGCTTGATGTGCCAAAATGTTTGATTAGATGGACAAAAATAAATGGAGAATTAGTTGACAACAAGTCGAAAAATCTATTGGATTGATGGTCTGTTAATCCTAATGGAAACTGCTGCATTACAGCAGTCAAGTCACACATGAGCCACAAAATAAAATTAACAGCACAGACGCTCAAAGAGGTAGACAAGAAAATAATAATGATAACTAAAACATAAATACTTAAAACTGAAGTAACACTAAAACTTGATTATCAGACTAGATTAAGAATAAATAAAGTAATAAATTTGAAGATTTGCTGCTTTTCTTTGATTTGCAACATCTTAAACATTGGACGTCTTGAAGATTTTCTGTATTTGGACTCAGACAAAACAAGCAATTTGAGGATCATTGGGCTCTGGAAGATTGTGATGCACAATTTTCACTACTTTCTGATATTTTATAAACAAACTATTAAACAAATAATTTACTTGTTGAAAAAAACTAACGTATTAAAGTATGTTTTATGTTTGTTTTGTTTTTTTCAGGTGTTTTTTTTACAATCATTCCACAGCCTCCTGATAGTGTTCCTTGTGTACTCAAACCTGAACAAAATATTGGTTGAAGTATGTATGTTTTAGTGTCTATCCTACATCGATGCTTTTTGCTAACGGCTGAGTAGGAGTTTCCATTTTAAAAACCTAGAAAAGAACACAGATGGAGTCACCTTTATTGGAAAATGAAAATAATTGTTAGTTGCAGCCCTACTTGATACACTGTTCCTTGATTTCTTTAAAGATCAGGTTGACAGATTTCCTCGAACAGCAAATAAAGAAGATTTTAAAGCTGCACTAATCAATATTTTTGTATTAACAATTAATAAAAAGGGCTTTTTGTAGTGAATTATCACCCAGTTCTGCAGTTCATCCAAGCTTCATGGAGATTTTTTATATCTTTGAGCTTATTGTTTTGGTTTTGTGGCCCCAACTTCACTGTTTTTATTCACTCTTATCAGCCTTATGTCCAGATGCAGCAGACAACTGTTTTACAGTGAAAAAGCTATAAAAACCTATTATACACTATCTGTGCAGACCCAAACAGCAGAAAAACAAAGTTTGCGACTAGTTAGTGATCATATTGGAGCATTTTGCAGCTGAAGAGTCAGATATTTACATCTGGAGGTGGTGGAGACCAAAAATAGAGCTAAAAGGAGAGAAAATATTTGACAAACAAAATCAACACTAATGTTTTTTAAAGTTTTGTCACGTTTTAAAGTGATAATATGTCAGTTAGAGCTGCAACTAACAATTATTTTCATTATGGAGTAATCTGTCAGTCATTTCCATGATTAATTGATTAGCTGCTTGGTGTCTGAACATTGGGGAAAATGTTAATCAGTGTTTCCCAACGCTCAGTGTAACGTCCTCAATGTCTTGTTTTGTCTACAACACAAATATAGTCAGTTTACTGTCATAGAGAACTAAAGAAACTTCAGACATTACTCAAAGCGATTTCAGCTTATTGTTTTGGTTTTTGCGGCTCCCAAGTTCACTGCTTTGGTTCAGTCTTATCAACCTTTTGTTCAGGTGCTGCAGGTAATTTTTTCTAAATGAAAAAGTGCCAAGAAATCAACTGTACACTTCCCCCGCAGCACCAAACAGCAGACAGACAAAGTTATCAACTAGCTGGTGAACATAACAGAGCGTTTCCCATCTTAAGAGCAGATATTTCCCAGTGGAGGTGGTGGAGACCAAAAGTAAAGCTAAAATAAGAGTAAATATTGGACAAACATAACTCCAAAGTAATGCTAATGTTAAAAGTTTTGTATTGTGTAATTTATTTATTTGACCATGGTACCATGGTATGGCGCACAAACAAAACCCAGAATAATAACAAAGCAGTGGCACAGGGTGGGGCTACAGTACAACAATGTTACTTAAACTAAGGGAAGACATTCTTCATGGTAATAACAAAATTAATTAATCCTCTTGGTTTCCATTCAGCACTTTGTATCTTCTCATGACGTTTGGACTTTTGATGTTGCTTAAAATTACAAATAGCCTGCCTGTGCTTTTGGTTTTCATACAACAGATACTTTTCCAGTTTGATCTCTCATTTAAAGTGGTAATATATCAGTGTTGTGTTCCCAGCTTGTTGTGCTGCTTTAAAGACAGTCACAGTAATATAAGAGCACATTGCTTTGGGAATTCCTCTGTTTGTTTTATTTGGGGGGGAAACTAAACACGATATTTTTTAAAAATGTATGTGTAAAGTTTTTAATTGCACTATGAAGGAAGAAATTAATGGGTTGGAGAAGTTTACGTCTGCAGGAGCTGGCACTGGTTCCCAGACATTAATGAGTTTGTCTCAGAAACAAACTCATAAAAGAAGAGAAGAGCACAATTGCCCAAAAACAAACTATCCCTTTAATGTTTGGCTGCTTGGATGACTTTGCTGCTGTAAGAATACTAAGGCCAGCTTTGGCTCTGAGTGAAGTTTCAAGCTAATTTACACTTCCCACGTACAGAATTCGATTTAATAGGTTCTGTTACTTTGTATGGATGCTGTGTTTTATCGCTTTTCAGACGAGAGGCCAGAAGGGTCCACTTGAGTTGTTTTTGTTCCTACACAGAATCTTTATCGGGCTGTAAACCAAACAAGCCACCTGTTCTTTGTTTTGTTTTGTGTTTTTTTTTTTTTTTTTTTTTTTTTTTGTACTCTGGCTTTTGGCAGCGCACCTGATGTTCAGTCACCTGCTATCAAAAGCATGACAAGAGTGCGTGTATTGTCTTCAAAGAGGAAAAATACTTGTAGAAATTAAATTCTGCCTCAGTCTAACCTGAGGAGTGTACGAGATGAACGCTTAGATTCATGTCATGACAGCACAAAACACGCCATACATCTTTAATTTCCCGCTGGTGCAGAACATTAGAGCAGACTTTTCTGCTGACCTTTGACCCTGCTTCCCTGTTGGGAATGTCACCGTGGTCTGCCCTGACCTGGGTGGTCTCAGGGGCAGGGGACACGACAACCCTTTATTGGCGACGCCTTGTAATGGACGGCCATTTGTACTGTCAGCGGGAGGTCAGGAGGCGTCTGTGGAGCAGGACCTTTTAACCTTCACATTATTTTATCTCCTTTGATGACGTTCTGGAGTGATGTGAAACACAAACTGGGAGCAGTAAAGAGGAAATTAGATTATTATGATTTAATATGAAATCTATAAGAGCAGCCACAACCAGAGCTGGGTATCACATCTCTATACTTTTGGTGGGGGGAAATGCTTGGACAGATATGCAGTCTTTGTTATCGTTGTTTTAAAGCACAATTGTTAAAATTTTAGTTGTTTAGAGTTGGTCTATGACCGTCCCCAGTAAATGGCTTCTTCTTTTCAGTGGAAAAAGGACAAGTTTCTCCAAGAAAGGTACCATGAAAAGATCGTTCTGGTATTATTATGGAGAGCCAGATAAGTCGAATAAGCTGTTTGTTGACTGACAGAAAATAAATTGCCAACTATTTTTCAATTAAACATTTGTCATTTTTAGCACAGCATAGTTGAAACTATTCAGCCCCCCCCCCCTCAGGGTACTGGCCCTTAGCCTTATTTCACCCCTGTCAGCAGCTCTAACCACATAATTTATTTAAAGTTGTATTTTCAACTGTGGAATACTGACTTAAAATGTTTTTGTGCAATAACTCAATACTCTTCTCTCTCTCTCTACATAATATATATATATATACTGTATTTATACTTCTATTTTGTCATGTATTTTGTTGTATTATTGCTACATTATTATCTTGTTATATTGTAGTGTAATGCGCATATTTTTATATACTTTTTCTCTATGCTTATATAATTCTACTCTTAAATGGGAGCAACTCTAATGACTGTAAAGTAACTGATTCTGATACTGATGGGGATAATAATCCACCACTTTGGTCCAATGAAGAATGAAATTTCACAACTGTTTGGCTGGATTGTCACATGATTTTGTGCAGATGTCCGTGGTGCCCTGTTGATGAATCATAATGACTCTGGTAACTTTAACTGTTGTTCTACCATGAGGCTGACATTTGTGGTTTTGAGTGAAATTGTACTGGATGTATTTTCATGATGGTACAAACCATTCACATCTCCCTCAACTTTGGTCGTCTCTTCTTATTTAGCGTCATCATCAGATCATACAGACACGACACTAATAACAGTCCCATCAGCCTCAGCTATACTTTGTGTTTCGTGCTACTTAGCAAATATTAGGTTGCCGACACACTAAACTGAGATAATGAACATGGTCAGTGGTTCCCAGATGGCGTGCCGAGGCACACTGGTGCAAGTTCAGGTGTGACAACCACACATTGTTATAGCAATATACAACTGTACAAAAAGTTCTGAATTAATTTAAAATTAACTATATAAGTCCTTTGAAAGCACCCATTTCCCAATACTGAGGCAAATTCTATGCTGTAAAAAAAAAACCGTCCATCAAAGCCGAACCCCAGTGTGTGAAGTTTTCACAGCTTCCAGATGGTGAGAATTATTGGTGTGACACATCAAAGGCCCTGATTGATTGACACCTTATTTTATTCCAGCCCACACTCTGACAACTCTGCCTGTGCCTGTGGCTCGTGCTCGCTGCCTCCTTTGGTGAGGCGGATTACGGAGTTATTTTGTACAGATATGAATACAGGTGTGTCTTGAGATTTTGGCTTGGTCTTTGGTGTGCCTTGAGCAAAAATGTTTGAAAACCACAGGTTTATATTGCTACACTTGTAATTGTGAGCATGTCAGCATTTAGTTCAAAGCGCCGCTATTTCTTAAATACCAAACTTGTTCTGGTTTCAGCTTCTCAATTGTTACTTTTCTTTGACTTGCGTGATATGAAACTGAAAGCCTTTGGATTTGCGATCAGACAAAATAAACAATTTGAAGACCTTCTCTTGGGCTTGAGGGAATTGTTACAGATATTTTTCACTATTTTTAGACATTAATAGACCAAACAAATAATCAGTTAATCAATAATCAAAATAATTGTTAGTTGCAGCCATACAGGGTTCAAGGCACCAGTTTATGGGGCGAACACCGGTATTGGCCAGTGTTTATTTGTTGTGTCACATGAATTTTTATAATGAAAATTTCTTTGTTTCCCTGGCACAAAAGGATGAATAAATAACTACAAAAACAAAACAAACAACCACAAACATCATCAGAATTTGCTATTGGCCAATACAGTTGTCACAATACTAGAATTTTAAACTTCAATACCCGTTTTTTTTTTTTTTTGTTTGTTTGTTGTTTGTTTCCGCCCCCCCACAATGCTAGTACAAAAAAAGTTAGTGAACATGAACTGATTTTGCTACAAGTCAAATTTCAGGCCCGAAAATAAAGACCTAGCTGAACTGAACTTTCTTTTCATAGCTTTGGTACTTAGTTACTATTAAATGTTATTATTGTATTGTTTTAAACATGTGGTATTGAAAAAGTATTGAAGTATTGATTCTTTTGACAACCTCATCAGCCAAATTGTTATTTTAAACATGGATATCAGTCCGTAATTTCACAATCAGTGCATTCCCTACCAGGTTTCAATCATACTGGCGCTTTTATTGAAGAATTTGAAATGATAACCAGCTAGTCTCGGATATCTTTATCTTCTTGTAGAGTAAACCTTTAGTAATTCCAGTATATTTGGCCTGTAGTGGATATTTCAGTGCTGCAAACACTGAAAACTAATAAAGTCTGCTTTCTGCAGGGGCCGGTGTGTTTCTGCTCGCATCTGCTGAGAGCGAGCAGATCAGCTTTCTGTTCGACTGCATCGTCAGAGGCATCTCCCCCACCAGAGGCCCTTTTGGACTGCGGCCAGTTTTGCCAGGTCAGTACCAGAGGTGTTTAAAGCTGCTTAGCAGGAGAGGCACTGGAAAACCAACAACGCGTAAGAGAGGGAGAGTTTAAAGGGCTATTATTTAAAGAAAGAAGATGGATCTCTGTTCATCTGTTTGATGCTTATTTGATAATTAACAGCAGTGCTGTTGCCAAGGAGCGTGAGCAAACACTTAAGTCAACACTGGCCATTGAGATTGTAGCAAAACCTGGCGTGGCTCCCCTCCTGTGCCTCCAGGGATCTATCAGAGCTGTTAGGTGTGCTACCCTTCCTGGAATCCGTCCACTTTGGCTGAATGAGTCAGAGGATTCCTTGCGGATGGATGTGCTTTGATGTGACTAAATTATGACTGACAGCTGTTTTTTTTTTCTTTACGTAATTGAATAATCCTCTGAAGCAATTTATAGTTTTAGTCAAACATCCCAACCCCTGACTTAAGTGTACTGTGGTGAATATGAAGGGTCACCTTAAACATCAGCAAGAGGATAACTACTGTACTAACTGTGATTATGGCAGCAGATTGAGTCGTAGTCTATGTATAGTTGGGGGGTGTAGTCATGCTACTGGGAGTGAGCTGTACGATAGGCCGAGATCCAAATAGCCATTATGTTTTTTTCTTCACTGTTATTACAGCAGGGTTATCTGGCGAGATTTCAATTTGTCAGTGATTCAAAAACTTTTTATGATTCAGTTGAGATCATGACGTTCACATATTACGTCAAAGAGTTAATAGGGTGGAATAATGCAATAATTGCTCTGTAACAGTGAGGTTTGTCTGTATAATGAGTGCTGAACTCTAACATGTCCACCCTCACCCTCCTCTTCTTCTGCCACCCATCTTGAAAACCTGCTATGTTTCGTTGCTAAAAGGTTTATTTTGTCTGTACATAGCTTGTTTTGTTAGATAACTTCTGTTGTTTATTTAATTTCATTGCAGAAAGTGGTGATTAAAAGAAAATTATTCCTCTGCGATTTAGATAATTGATCAATCATTAGAAACTTGTCAAGCAGACTGCTAAACTTTAGGTGGTCCCAGCTCATCAGTTGTGAGGATTTTCTGCTTTTCTTTATCTTATGTCTTGTCTTATGTCTTTTCTTCTCTTATTTGGGGTTCGGCTGTTGTTTGTACAAAACAAGCAATTTGATGACGTCAGTGTGGGCTCTAGGAAATTTTCTTTGGCATCTTTCACAATTCTCTGACAAAATTAGACGTCGGGGGAGCGATTCTGGAGAAAGATAGCTGATTGTTGAGTCTTATTCCCAGGTTGTCAGATAATGAAACTTAAAGTTGGGTTGATTGTTGAGTCTCATTGTTTTGTTGACTGTCTCGGCCTGAGTCACCAACCCAAAGCATCCATATTTAATGACTTGGGAATGAGACACAACAATCAACTCTGTCTCCATTTGTTTTTGCTTCACATAATATAAAAATGTTCCTCTTCAACCTTCAGGTTATCCCGTCTCAAATTTAAGGCTGCTATTATCAATATTCTGATAATATCAATAGGTCAGTGCCAAAATGTAAAAGGGATCAAACATAGTAATGTACGCACAGAGAATCATCGTCCAACTCTGCAGCTCCCCTCAGCTCTCTGGAGAGTTTAAACATCTTCCGCCTCATTGATTTGAGCCGAAGACATTCTGCTCAGGAGTGGAGGGTGGAGACCAAAAACAGAGCAAAAAGGAGAGCGAACAATGAACTTAAATTTGCCAGGAGGCCAACTGGGATTCTCCCAGTGACTAATTTCCCTGTCGATTAAACAGAAGTTTAATTTAGACTAGTCAGCTAGTCTAAAAGTAAGAAAACACTCAAAAAACTGTCAAAATTGGGCAGAATTTATTAAGAGATGTTCATAACATTGTCCAAAAATATTTTGTATTTTAGAGCCATGTGAAGCCATCTATCAAATTCTTCAATAACAAAATCACATTATAAACGCCACCATCACTTTTGATACTTGTGCCCCAGTCTGGAGTGATTGCTCAGTATCGCCTGCCGGGTACTGGGCGGGTGCATAGTCTCGCATAGCCAGACGTCCCACACAGCGGTCAGCACGGGAGAAAGGTCTGGCACCACACATACACATTCTGCTATAGGGGGAAAAATGGTGTGCCTAGTTTGCATCTCTTTAAACCAAACACAAACGTCTTGGGCGGCGCTAAGCCCAGGATGCAGCGACGGTGCTGCTGCAAAATAGAGTCGAGGGGGTTCTTCTTTTGGTGGAACATTTGCACATCTGGAGACGAACCCAGGCATTAAAAAGACTATATCGCTCCTAAAGAAAACGCAACAGCTGTTGGCTTGTTTCACTTGTACTGTTAGTGCCCCAGGTGCTAATTTGCCTTTTTCAGGTTGTAGATTACAGCCGGGAGGTTGTTCTTGTTTCCAGTGGACTCTGAAAACGTAGATAACGAACGCTGCCATGCCGCTTGAAGCAAGCAAGGACCAATGGAAGGACTGCATAATATCTTACACGCAACAGTTAACCAGTTATTTTCATAACTGATTTATCTGCTGATTATTTCCATAATGAATCGATTAACTGTTCAAGCTATAAAATGTCAAAAAGTTGTGAGAAATGCTCATCACAAGGCTTTTCATTTACTATTATAATTCACAAAAAAGCAGCAAATCTTCACATTTTAGAAGCTGCCAGCAATTTTCTACATTTTTGCTTGAAAAAATTGAGTTAAACAGTAAGTCGATTATCAAATTAGTTGTCAGTTAATTTTCTTTTGATTGATTCATTGAATAATCGTTGCAACACTAATCTTCAAACTGTGCCTTTATCCAAGATTTACGGTCCAAAAAAATAGAAATAGTAGAATAACAGGAATAACACAAGAAAACCCTCTCCTCTCTGTACCTTATCTGTGTGATTTATCCTTCATATAAAATTACTAAAGCTGTTAAACATTATCTGCACTCCCGCTGTCCACTTTAACACCTTCAATTTTCCACACTAGCAGGTTTAACGCTTTTTCTCACCCAGTGTGGAACTTAACAGGAAATGTGGACCGGGCGGGCAGCTGTGGGGGCTGGTGAATATTCTGGTTTTCACACATCTCGCCGCCCAATCACAGGTTGAGCTCATACTCCTATTATTGTGGTGCGTAGTAGAATAAATAGCAGGGAGGATGTCGGAGGGGGAGCAAAGGGTCAAAGTCACAGTTCACACAAGTAGAGCAGCCAAAGCCTCCTAATCACTCCGGGCATGTATGTAACCTCATCCACAGGATTCCACTGCTGCTGCCTCCCCCCTTCATTTCATTTCATACTCGGTCGCACACCGCTCCACTCTCCCCTGTCCTCCCCTCTCTCTCATTTTATACTCTATCTTATTCCTATCTGCAGCCCGTAATTGTGTCTGTCGTCCTCACATGCGGTTCACCTCTCAGTCCTTGTCTGTGTCTCTGTCCTACACAGCTCCTGACTAAATGTCTCCACCTCTGTTTTGATTAATCGCTGTTATGTTCCCAGGCTCACTTATCTGTTTGTCACCCTTGCGTGCCGTAATGTTTCCACCTCTCTCTGCCTTTCACTCCGCTGCTCTCTGTTTAGTCCCCAGGATACACTTGAGGGGCTTTTTGAAGGTCCAGTGTGTAAGATTTCTGAGGATTTATTGGTAGAATATGGCAGACATGGAATATAATATTCATAGTATGTTTTCATTAGTGTATAACCACCTGAAAATAAGAATCGTAGTTTTTGTTACCCTAGAATGAAAAGTTTATTTCTACAGAGGTTCTCTTCCACGGAGTCTGCCATGTTGCACCACTACGTTTTACAGTAGCCCTAAATGGTCAAACCAAACACTGGCTCTAGATATGGCCTTTTGGTATTTGAGTGAGTCCTCTAGATACCGTAGGTTCTCCTACACTATGGGTCGGCAACCTTTACTATCAAAAGATGGATTTGGCATCTATAACTAGCCTCGGGAAACTCAAGACTAGCCACCGGCGAAAATTTAGACAAAACAGAACGAAGCCACAGATATAAGCAATGATGCACATTTTGGTTGATGAAACATTAAAGCTAAAATATGCAACATTTCAGCATTAAAATGTCAAAAAACGCTAAACATGTGTTATATTTTGTTGAGCTGTGTACTTACATAATCCCAAATGTCTCTCACCATGTGCAAACCAGAGAAATACATCATTTATTCAGGATAATGGTGCATTTCCTGCTAGCTGTTGCTACCTAGTTATTAGGAGTGAAGTCGGCACACGTGACTAAACATAACATGAAGAAAAACTTTGATTTTCCCTCATTTATGAACATGATTTCTGCCTGAGTCAGGTCAGATAGATTATCATCAGCTGTGGTGGTTATTAAAAAATGAAGATAACAACTCCCATGAGGCCACGCTACTTCACGATATCATCAAACTACATCTTTTTGTTATTTTTTTTAATGTCAATGAGACCCCTTGCTGCAAAATTTAGTGTATAGGCTACATATTTTTTACAACTGGTAAATTTAGTTATCTGCACTTATCTACAACAATGATTAATTAATATTGAAATGTAAAAAAGAAAACAAAATGTTATTTCCATATAATTTCCTGTCAAAGCCACAGTTTGCGATCTGTGAACTCACTTCACGATGCCGATTGATCCGAGGCTTTTTGTCCTTCCACAAGAAAGAAGAAAACATTCTATTTAAATTGTCAAACCAACTTTTGGGTATAAACAATGGAACTGAAGAAATTAGAAAAATTAATCTTGGAAGAATCACCTCAGATCTGCCCCATAAGGACAGAGGTAAGATGGACCATCTTCCAAGATCTTCCTTTATTGAGTGCATTAGAGCCTGTGCATTCAAATCAAATATTTTGTCAATGAGTGCTCTAATTATTACACCCAAATACCTCATCCCATCTACTTTCCAGATAAAGGGAGCTGGTCTAAGACTGGATTTGTATGTACAATGATTTAAAGGTATTGCTTCACTTTTGACTTCGCAATCCTACACACTGGATCTTTAAGATGAAATGATAAGAAATGTTCATCCAGAGAAATTACAGATATCATGAGTGATCAAGCCACCTAATGAATGACAATATAAAGCATGAAGATTATAATGGCTGCTTCAAGATAAAGTACAAAATGCAGCTGACTTAGCTGGCTTTACCTACATATGAAAAATTTCCAAATGTCCCAAATGACTACCACATTTCTTCTTTTGTCCAAACAACAGTCCAGAACCCAAACACCCTTCATTCAAGACACTGGAACCAGCAGGTGTTTGACATTTTTGCTTGAAAAATGACTAATCTTTGCAGCTCTACAAACAGTAAATATGTTGTTATTATCCTTTGGATTTATTTGGCTTAAACAAACAAGATTCAACATGTAAGGCAGGTTTTCTCTCCTTAGGACAGAGCCAGACCACCTGTTTCCCCCAGTTCCAGTCTTTATTCTCAGTTAAGCTAACCAGCTGCTGGCTGTAGCTCACATTTAGCATGCAGATCAATCACTTTTTCCCAAAATGTCAAACGGTTCCTTTAAAATTTGACCACTAAAACCTAAGACTTTGTGACTGGTTATTAACATCTTTTTTTCCTTAGAGTGCAAAGATTGCTGTTAGTCAGTTTATTTAGATTTGATTCCTTATCTCAAAGCCATAGACGTGAGAAAAAGGTAGTGGGGACACACTTTTGATGCCTGCTCGCAGCTCACTTCCATCTCTGACCAAATTAGGATTTTCTGGCTCCTGTGACTGTCAGAGGGGAGGAGGCGTTAGTGGAGCTTAGCTGGGATGAGCGAGCCACAAAAATACAGCGTGTGATAGGCTGTGACACCTGTTAGTCAAGCAGATATTACCCAAGACACACTCTGTTTTGATCTCTTTGGCTGCGCTCCATTTGGTCGAGCTGGCGTGCTGCTCGTTACATAGCGGTTTTGGCAGGGAAACCTGCTTAAATGGAGTGCAGATGGCATAAGAGGCAGCAGGTATGATGTGAATCTCTATCAGCTGATAATCAAACAGCAGCAGGTAGCGGAGACGCTGTGGTTCACTTTTAATTTTTTCACAGCTTGTGAGTGTTGGCGGAGGTGGAACAGTATCTTTTCTGTTTGGATGCAGCCGTGTGAAATATGTCGCGTTTGTGTTGTTTACGAGGCTGCTGGTACACTTTGTACACAAACAGAAAGAGCCTTCAATTCTTGAAAACATCAAGACGCAGCAGCAATTCAGAACTGCCATCATTACTTTTCAGTTCAATTCAGTTTTATTTATACAGCTTCAATCATAACAAAGTCATCTCAGGGCACTTTTTCTATAGAGCAGGTCTAGACTGTACTCTTTATGATATTATTGACAAAGACTCAACAATTCCCACCAAGAGCAAGCACTAAGGTGACAGCAGCGAGGAATAACATAATAAAAATAGTCCCAATTATTTTATTTATTAAGCATTTTTCCAAATTTTGTAGAAACATGTTATTAATAGAAATATTATCAAAATCACAATAAAGCCAAGTACAATATCCAAATCACAGAAGCTGCAGTTTTTTGATAAAGGAAGAAGTAATGTAGTGCTGCAGAGATGCCCACAAATCGTGCTCTCCAGATGTGAGAAAAGTTTGTTTGATACAGACCCCAACAAATGTCACGTCATTAGAATTTTGATAGTTTTTTCAGTGAAAATAAAAATTGTAATGCAAGACTTATCATCCCTGCTACACATGAATCATTATTGCACTTGCAGCCTTACCTTTAAACTAGTTTGAATTGGGAAAGTTTTCTTATGGCCAAATTCATTTCCCGAAAATGTGAAGTTATATCTCTTTGGATTCTTGAGATGCGTTGTCGCACATCCGTTTTTCAGCAGGGAAAATCTGGAAAGAGACAAATCTGGTCCTCCTCATTTTTGTATGCTTGTCGATGCACAACAGTGGGACAGAGAACTTCTAGATTGAGAAAAAAGTTCAAAAAAAGAAGGAGACTCTTTAATCATTCATCCTCTGCAATCCACCATGAAAGATTGTTTGATTTATTTTAATTATCTGTTCCACCAATCTACTGTATATAATTTTTAGATATAACATTTCTTTTTGTGAGTAGCAAAAAAGGAACTACGACTTAATCTTAAATCCTGTGTTGTGAAATAATAAATAAATCAGTGTACCTTGAGAGATTCATGAGCAACACATAACCGAATGTAAAAATTAAATATTGAAACCATTTGAAATCTTAGCTCTTAGCACACTAGACTGCAGTAGGGGGCCAAAAACACTTTCTAAAAAATCTGTTTGGATTCTTGAGATGCATTGTAGCATAATAAAACTTTCAGCTGGGAATATCTGCCTTTTTGAAGTTTGATGTGCATCTTGGCAAATCTCGTTAAAGTGGGACATGCAGCTTTTTTGACTTCCAGGCTGAGACAAGATTTCAAAAGGAAATTCATAAAGCCAACATACAACTATACGAGTTTGACCCGGTGTATTCGGTTGTGCAGGGAAAGTCGATACTCAGCACGCAGGATGTGATCTGAACCATTTGCAGAGTTCTGGTACATTTACCACATTACTGTTGCGGGCTCAGATAGATAAAAACAATCGATCCGGGGTTAGAGTTGACCTTGGATGGTCTGAGGTACATTAGATCCTTGAACAGCAGCAACATCTTTAGCCACCAGCAGCAGCAGCAGCAGCAGGGCGCGTACCAACAGGGCCACGTGGCTGCGCTATTAATAAACCCTGTAGTGTTGCACAAATACTGCAAGGTGTTCCCCTGTGTGACCCTCTTTCTGTGACACCTGCAGACCAAATAATAGTACACACACCACTCCCGCTTAAATGTTTATTAGTTATTCTTCCCACTAGCATCTTGTGGCTGACATTTTACTTTCACGATGCAACAGAGTGAAGAGTGAGACCCTTGTGGTTTGAAGTGTCCCCTCTTGTTTCTTTGGAGTAGCTGGATGTGTTTTCACAGCTGCGTCCGTGTCACCGCAGCACATAACGCTCAGCTGCGTCACGTTTGATCCTGTGTCTCAGTGACAGCAGCAAGACTCACTAAACTTACCTTGTCGTCGCTCGTTAGTTTAGATGACTGCTGCGTGCGTGTGTGCTGATGCTCTCTCTCTCTCTCTGAACAGACCCCAGCGCCAGTCAGACGAGTTCTGAGGAGAGGCTGAACCACGAGGCCCAGGAGCTGGAGAAACGACTGAGCATGCTGTCTCACAGGAGCAGCACAGGTAGAACCACGTTATTGTAATCCTGTGCTCAGATTCAAAGTAGGGAAAAAAAGTGAAACTGCAAGTTTCTTCTCTGAATCTGTATCTCCCTGCAAGTCTTTATTTAAAGGATAGTTTAGGGTATTTCACCAACTACAAAGAAATAGCCTTGCAGTTACAGAGAGCAAGTCTGCAACATATCAACTATATGGTGTAAAACCCTTTACTTCTCATCCTTTTTTAAGCAATATGCATCCTAAAAAATCCAATAACTATCGTAGATTCTTAAAGAGGGATGTATAGGCTAGTAACAAAGATGTGCAGTGACATGTTGGGAGATAATACAGTGAATTATCTAAGTTTTAAAACAAAAAGTTGATTCAAAGACTCACCAATGTCCTCCTTAGACAGGATTTAGTCCAAGCTGTGTGTGTGTAACCCACTTCAAGGCAAAATTTTCATCAGATTGGTTAAATTTTGTTTTTGCCTGCAGTCGAGATGAAACAATAATCAGTTTCACAATAAACTGCAAAAAAAATCCCACATGAGTAGTATTACTGTTTCAAATTTTCCTGATAACAGTGTTTGATTACAGCACGTTGGGAAATACTTCACAGCATCGACCAAAGTTAGTAACTCAAAGGCAGATGCAACAGCACTGACATCACAAAGGATGTGATGCTGCCTCAAATTCTTCAGGATGTTTTCAATACAGAACTTGATTAAAAGATTTCAGTGAGTGTGAATCAGTACTTTTTTAACATTTTTAGCACATTTACGTAACAAAATTGCGATAATACTGATAAGTTTGTTAATTTTGGTCACCATAATTGTGATGAAACTTTGACACTGTTTGATCTCCAGCCCACGCAGCCTGCGAGATGTATGACATTCTATAATTTCAACATTTATTTCTAGTTGAAAAACCGGTTGATATTCGGTCTGAGCATCTAAGACCTCTTTTCACCCTCTTTTCAACTGGCTAAAATCCAGTTACAACATCAGTGTTTCATAAAACACACATTTATTTAATCATTTTGATAATTTGTTTAGGTTTAGGTTCAAAGAGAAATGATATTAATGAGTGTGACAGTATTTCTCCAGAGTCATATTTCACCTGTAGGTTAAATCTGGTCTACACCAAGACATAATTTCAATGCATTTAATGTTTCATATAAAATATTATATATAAGAACTAGATAGCCTGTGTGCTGCCAACAAGAAGCTTCCAGGTACATTAATTAAAATAAGAAATTGTACGTATTGTGTAAGTACTTAGGTATGTAGGTGTTAGACATCTACTTAACTTTCACTGACAACCCAAATTTAGCCTAGACGTCAGGTCTATGCATGGACAGCTGTTAGATGCCTTTTAAGCACAAAATTTCTTGCTGTGTAGGGAAAGAAAGTGAAAAACAAACAAAGGATATATTAATTTAACTCAAGTGTAAACGGGACTTATGTGCATAAGAGACTCATTTTGATCACAGTTTAGTAAATCCATTAATTTGAGGCAAAGTGAGAAAGTATTTTTGTCCATTTATACACTTAATTAACTATATTTGTCCATTCCTCTGTTGTGAGGGAGTCAGGAAGCAGCCGGTGCCTAGTAATGGTTTTCTTACCAGCAGATATCAGAGGAAAGTGTATCTTTCATAACACAATCATCCCAAAGCAGCCATAATTATTCTTCGACTGCAAGGATCCGTCCTCCCCACCACAGAATATAAATGATACATTGGCTTTTAATAATGCTGCACTTGGATTTAAATTAAGTTTGCAGATTTGGCATTACTTACACAGGTGATTTATTGTTTCTATTATGTGGTGAATATCTAGGAGGAAAGTGGCTGAGGAAAAACATAATGATATTATGAGGCTTTATTGATGAGGGCTTTTTTTTTCCCCATTAAAGAGAGAGTTTGGATTATTTGAAATGGATTCGTATGAGGTGCTTATCCATCAGTGTATTATCTACAGTAGATGGTGGTAGTGAGGAGAACAACACGAAGAAGAGCAATGAACTGCTGTGCACAGGGTCAGAAACAAAATGTACTGACCAGCATCTATGGTCGGCAGTACTCTGACAGCTTATAAGTACCTCATACAAACCCATTTCAGATAATGCAAACTATCCCTTTACATAAAAAAATGCTTTCATCAGTAAATTATCATAAAATCATTATGGCTGTTTTTCCTCGGCCACTTCTTTCCCTGATATTCACCACAGAATAGAAACAAAAATAAATCACCTGTGTAAGTAATTAACTGATTAAATGATTAAACTCATTAAAGGTTGATTAATGTTGTCTTTCTGGGCAGCCTCGTCCTCGTACTGTCCGTCTGCTGGGGGGGACGACCGCAGCATATCTGGTTCCTCCGACACTTCGGACACCAGCCAGTCGGACTGCAGCATCGGCAGCCGGCTGGCCATTTGGACCGAACCGGCCTCCAGCCCACCTGAGAACATCGGCCACGTGGGCGCCAAAGCGGCGCTGCAGAGCATGGAGAAGCTTTCCGTCAGCCAGGTGGGAGGTGGGAACCGGGCCCCGGCCAAGCCCCCGCGGCAGCTCCAGGAGATCGGCCGCCAGAGCTCATCTGACAGCGGCATCGCCACCGGCAGCCATTCCTCTTACTCTGGAAGTTTCTCCTCCTACACAGGCAGCCTGGACATCACCCCCGGGGAGGAATTTGGGTCTGTTTTCAGCTTGCCTCCCCACTTGGCTCAAGACCTGAGCCCTTGTACTTGCCTCACTGTCCCTGGACATGAATACCAGGTACCGACATCACTGAGGTATCTTTATGACACTCCCAGGAGTCTGAGACAGGAGGGAGGTGGAGCTGCCAGAGACAATGAACCCTCCACTCCGACTAAAGACACACCGGCCTCTTCTGGGCTCACAACAGACTCAGTAAAGGGAGATAAAAGCAGTGCCCTGACCTGTGAGGGTCACGCGGAAACAACTGAGAGACAGTCAGTGAGTGAACACTTACAAGAGGAGAGTAAGAAAACCAAGGTGACGCCCTCTAGTGAGCACCCAGACTCCTGTCACATCTGCAGCTCTGCCTCCAAAACCATCGTGACCATCTGCTCAGTGTGTGGTGGATTTAAGGTGAGTAGGAAAACAGCTTTATGTGCCAGTTGTAGGCATAAGGAGCAATGTAGTAAGGATACAAAAAAAGGGTAACTGTATACCATTACAATTAGAGAAGAAATAAGTAATCAGATTACAGATACAGTTAGTAAAAATGGGGATTATTAGCAGGATTACAATTTTAAGAAATTTTAAATATACATTTTTAAATAAAGAACGATGTTCTACCATGTGCATTGCACACACATTACAACACTTAACGAGTCTCACAACCATTCTGGTCTTGAGTGAAACCTGTTAATCTAATATTCAATTCGTTATCATGTCGTCTAGTTACAAAAAACCTTCACTGGGTGGAAATTTCAACATTATTTTGTCTTTAAATCAGAAAAGAGGAACGATATCACAGCGAGAGATCTGCCTTCAGCTGTCAAAATACTGTCATCATCCGAAAACTAAACATTTATAGCTAAGACCAACCACTATCATTAGCTACACAGAATAAGTGCCGACGTTAGTCACACAGACCAACTGCCAAGGTTAGCTTCATAGAACATCCATTCAAATACTGACGTTAGCTACACAGACCAACCTCTAACTTAAACTACACAGTCAACTGCTGACTTTACACAGACGACCTCTGATGTTAGCTACACAGACTAACTGTTAACATTAGCTACACAGACCAAAGCTGACATTAGCTACATAGACTAACTGCTAACATTAGTTACCAACCTCTAACGTTAGCTACACAAACCAACCTCTAACTTAACCTACTCAGACCAACTGCTAACATTAGCTACAAAGACTAACCTTTAACATTAGCTACACAGATCAGCTGTTAACATTAGCCACACAGACCAATGGTGTGTCCCAAATCGCGTACTTCTGCACTTACAACTTACATTTTGAGTACGTAAGTGCGTTCACACTGAGCAGTGTGCGAAAATCTAGTGCACTATGCGCACTGCATTGGCGCACTCAAACGGCCGGAAAATTGAGTGTGGATCGCTGGACACTTTCCACACTCAACGGCTGCCATCTTAGTGACGTAGCAGAAGTACGTTACTATTATTATACGATTATGTTTAGCAAAACCAAAGTCCTTAGAGACAATATAACGTTACAATACATTTAAAAACGTATGGTTTAACTGAAGCATAGCTTCTTAGGTTAAATAAATATATATATTATATATATGTATATGTACATTTCCAGCAAGGAGGATGAGGATGAGACGTCTACGGAGTTGATACCGGCGTAAATATCTTGAATAGACACTCATCGTACACACAAAAACAATATCAACAAAACACGCTCGCTTTGATAAGAAAAATGTAAAAACAAATGTAAGTGTCGGCGACAGAGCTAAAACGGCAAGTTGCAATCAGACTTTAAAAGGTAGAAGAAGAAGAAGCTATTGCATCATTTCTGGTAAGTGCGCAACGGCAGTGTTTGATTTGAGACAGTACTAACCTGTCGAAAATTGAGTACTGTGCAACTCAGTACACTTCTTTACAGTGCACTGAGGGAAGTACGCGATTTGGGACACACCACAATGCTTATGTTAGCTACACAGACCAACCGCTACCATTAGCTACACAGACCAACTGCGAACATTAGCTACACTGATCACCTGCGAACATTAGCTACACAGACCAACCGCTAACATTAGCTACACAGACCAACCGCTAACATTAGCTACACTGATCACCTGCGAACATTAGTTACACAGACCAACCGCTAACATTAGCTACACAGACCAACCGCTAACATTAGCTACACTGACCAACCGCTAACATTAGCTACACTGATCACCTGCGAACATTAGCTACACAGACCAACCGCTAACATTAGCTACACAGACCAACCGCTAACATTAGCTACACAGACCAACCGCTAACATTAGCTACACTGATCACCTGCGAACATTAGTTACACTGATCACCTGCGAACATTAGTTACACAGACCAACCGCTAACATTAGCTACACAGACCAACCGCTAACATTAGCTACACTGACCAACCGCTAACATTAGCTACACTGATCACCTGCGAACATTAGCTACACAGACCAACCGCTAACATTAGCTACACAGACCAACCGCTAACATTAGCTACACAGACCAACCGCTAACATTAGTTACACTGATCACCTGCGAACATTAGCTACACAGACCAACCGCTAACATTAGCTACACAGACCAACCGCTAACATTAGCTACACAGACCAACCGCTAACATTAGCTACACAGACCAACCGCTAACATTAGCTACACTGATCACCTGCGAACATTAGTTACACAGACCAACCGCTAACATTAGTTACACAGACCAACCGCTAACATTAGCTACACAGACCAACCGCTAACATTAGCTACACTGATCACCTGCGAACATTAGCTACACAGACCAACCGCTAACATTAGCTACACAGACCAACCGCTAACATTAGCTACACTGATCACCTGCGAACATTAGTTACACAGACCAACCGCTAACATTAGCTACACTGATCACCTGCGAACATTAGCTACACAGACCAACCGCTAACATTAGCTACACAGACCAACCGCGAACATTAGCTACACAGACCAACCGCGAACATTAGCTACACAGACCAACCGCTACCATTAGCTACACAGACCAACCGCGAACATTAGCTACACTGATCACCTGCGAACATTAGTTACACAGACCAACCGCTAACATTAGCTACACAGACCAACCGCTAACATTAGCTACACTGATCACCTGCGAACATTAGTTACACAGACCAACCGCTAACATTAGCTACACAGACCAACCGCTAACATTAGCTACACAGACCAACCGCTAACATTAGCTACACAGACCAACCGCTAACATTAGCTACACAGACCAACCGCTAACATTAGCTACATAGACCAACCGCTAACATTAGCTAGCGAACATTAGTTACACAGAGCAACCGCTTTTTTAACAGGTAATTTGTAATTGCATCAGAATACATTTTTAAAGTAACCCTCCCAAAGCCTGGTCAGCTGTGTGAACTACAGTGTTTTGTTGCTCAGATACAAGCGTAGTTCTACACTCGTTGACCATCTGTTTGCCTCAAACTTAAAAAGGCACGTTCCCTGTTCAAATAGTCTCCTGAATGTGCTGTGTCGTACAGCTCCCTATCATACTGTAGCAGCTTGTGTGTGTGCCAGTGTGAACAGGCTGCATCATCACTCTATCATCTGTTCTGTAGCACGCTGTCAATATGACCTTTGTGGTGTGGTGCAGGCTGACGGTGCTGCTGCTCTGCGTTCGGTGTCAAAACAAAAAAAACAGTCCCATGGCCCATCTGTCTGACAAGTCAGCATTTCAGCGGCCACTTGACACTATTGTTGTATCCAGCAGATTTAGACCTTGACTTGCAGTTTTCTTTCTCTTTGTGCACTTCTACCTCCTGTTGAGTTTAAGGGAGTGTCGTCTTTTTTCTGAGAAATACATGTAAACTCTATACGGACTAAATGTCATCTAAGTCAGTGTTGCCAAGTCTGCTTATTATAAGCGACTTTGGGCTTGTTTTTCCGTGAAGTCGCTTATTAATATTTGTGCTCGCGGTTTTCTTGGGCTTGTTTCTAAAGTGTAGTTGCTTATTTGGGCTTGTTCCCAGCTCAGTAATAAGTTGTCAAGCAGATAATTTCAATATGTTATTTAAATGTAGGATAGTTTGTCCTGCCTGTTATTCTGCCTGTTCCCTCTGCCCCCAACCCCCGCACACACACCACACACATACACAGATGTGTATGTGTGTGAGGAGACAGCAGAGTCTGTTCCCACCCACATCCTGCTTCTAATTGGCTCTGATCCTGATGGCAACGAGTACTAGCCAATCAGAGCAGGCGTCAGACTGAGCAGGGCAGTCTTTTTTTCTGTTACGGTAAAAACACGTCGGTGAGGTTTAAATGAAAAAGCGCGACTGCTGGTTTTCACACCAGTTTAGTTTAAGTATTTTCCAACTTACTCTTTGTTTGTCAGAGCAGGAGCCACTTTATTGCTGCAGACTAAGATTATCTGTAATTGCTTCTGTTTCTGCGTTGTAGTTATTTAAAAATGGGATCTTCTGTAGTCCCTGTTGCACTGCTTATGACACTTGTCTGAATGTCTTGGCTTAAGTCACTTTATACTGCCTTTGTTTATTGTTGAGAGAATACTGAAAGAAGGAAGTTTCTATTGAGCTTTACTCTATGACATATTGTTTCAAAGTCATGTAGCTAAAAGAAAAAGGAAGATTAGTGCATAAAAGCAACAATAAAGAATTTGTGAATTCAGGATATTTATTTGTGGAGGTTTACTATGTATATAATGTACTTGCATCAGTTTATATTTGTTATCCATCTGTTTTCTAATGGTAAAGAATGTGAAAAGATGGTTTAACTCCCTCTTGTGATCATTATCCTGAAGCTCAGGGGAAGAAAAATAAACTGTACCGTCGGTACAATTTTCCCAAAACTGCGCACATTTCACCAATTTGTCCATATGAATGTACATTGGTAATCTGTAGTACCCACAGTTTACGATCCATCCACACAGATTGTAAAAACATGCACACAATTTCTGTATTTTTCTCTCCCCAGAACCTAGAGGGGCTCCGTAGAAAAAGTCGCTTGTTTTGGGCTTGTTTTTAAAGGCATGGTTGCTTATTTGTCTCGCGAGATCTGGCAACACTGATCTAAGTTTATTTGTGGCTTTTATGACCAAGATAAAAAATACACTTCGTGGTGTTACTTTTAGAGTAAAACCTTCTCAATATGGACTATGAGGTTATGTATTGAGTATTAGGGCCAAAAAAAGAAAGATTTTTTGCATTTGGAGAAAAGTCAGAATGTCAATAATTAAGTTGAACTTTGCGTATTTGTTGTAGGCATAAGAAAATATATTTTTTATTTTTGCATTTTAAGTTGAAAAATGAAGTCAAAATGTCAAGGATATAGTGAAAATACACTTTTGACCTCATTCTCAACATAGTATTTCACCTATATTGACATTTTGACTTTGTTTTTAGCATTTTGACTTAATTCTCAAAATAAAAAAAAGAAAATCTTACGCCTCCGTGTTTTTTTAATGCCTTTTTTGTTGACATTTCCACTTCTCGAAATGCAAAATAAAAACCTCCTCTCTTTTTTCGCTCTCACTCAGCCGCTGTCTCCAAGGTGATAAGGTTTTTCTCTGTGGCTTAGTGATCACGGAAGTGGTGGCGATTTCTTCTTCAGAGTTTGATTTGTGTGTTTTAGGGCTGCAACGAACAATTATTCTCATTATCAAATGAATCTGGAGATTATTTTCTCAATCAAGTAAACACAGTTATAAGAAAGTAAGCCAGTATTCACACTTGCATTGCTTAAAACAGATTTTTTGCATTTTGCTTCAAAATGAGTTGAATCTATCAAAATAGTTGCCAGTAGGGGTGGGCGATATGGCCCTAAAATGTTACCACGATATTTCAGGGTATTTTCTGCGATATTCTTGACAATATGACAAAATATTGCTGTAAGGGAAGAGAGACATGTTGTATTTTAGGAGAAATTAGTTTTCTCGAAAGATGGTGCTTGACTATCATATATATTTCTACCATTTTTATACTCATGACTTTGTTCTTCATGTTCTTGACGTAATCAAATATTTTCTTGCATTTGCATTGCAAGAGCTCCAGTCCTTAAAGGGATAGTTCACACTTTTTTAAGTGGGGCAGCATGAGGCACTTATCCATAGTCATAGACCCTGTCGTCCACAGCAGTACATTGCTTAGATAGTGGGGCAGTGTTGTCTGGAATCTACTGTTGTGTCTACACTATCAAAAATTACCTCGTACAGCCTCACTTCAAATAATCCAAACTATCCCTTTAAAGCTGATCTTGAGCTATGATTTAAATTTCCTTCTCATTTTAACATTCAGGGGCAAACAGTAAAAGTTTTTTTTTCTCCTGGTCTTTCCATTTCAGTCACTTTTATTGAAAACTCTAAACTTATAGCTCCACCTGCTGGTAGTGCATTTAGTTCATGATGCAAACTGCATCTGATAACCTGAATAAAATGTTTGTTTGACTTTAGTCAGTCCTCAGGGAACTAAATGAAACATGAGCAGTATTTGGCCAGAAGCTGATGGATCAGGCATGAACAGTGTGGGAGGGCATTTATCACCCTCAGCGTGAGCAACACAATCCACCCCTGTAGTGTTTATTGGCTCACGGTTAAAGGGCTAGTTCAAAAGGAAAACATTAAGCCAGAACTAAACCTTGAAAGAAATGTCATTTCACATTTTTATCAACATATTCAGTAATGCACGAAGTTAATTTATCATAATTAATTGTAATATAATTGAAGTCACACTGAGGGGGAGTGTGGGTAATAAATCACAGTGTGGAATCAGCTCTGTGCGATGGATGTAGTCATCTGACAGCCATGGACATGACATTCACAGCACTGACACCTCACAGCTTTGAAACTGAAACAGTCCTCTGTGCTGAGCTGTTACAGGAGAGGGCTGCTGAGGTTGTGTATTTTTATTGTCTCATGCTCAGTGGGTTATTGCAGCAATTTTTGTGTTGATATATCATTTATTACAGAGATTTTGGTGTAAAATGAAACTATTTCAGACAACTCAAGAATTGATAAAAAAGGGCCAAGGTAACTCAGAATACCACATTAAGTTACCAAGACCTTGAGTAACACTGCAGAAGAAATCATGCTGTGATTTGGTATCAAAACCTTTTGACAATTTGTAGATTTCTGTAAAAATTGCATTTCTCAGAGCCCAGTTACCAGTGACTTCTGTTCTAGAAATTGCTCAGAACCGCCCTTGTTGTCATTAATCGAGGAAAGCCGTACATCCTCTGAACGCTCCAAGTCTCTAGTTTGTTGTTATGAAGCTTCACGAGGCTGTGATTACCCCAGAGATCACGATAGATCTTTTTATACACAGAGGTCCAGTTTCAAAAATGGTTCTAATGGTTCTAACTATTCGGGCTAACTTCATCTCACATGAATACAGTCAGGTTTATTGAATCCACAAGAGTCTCAGATTTCCAGTCATACCCAGTATGTACAATTTCAATACTGTTCAGGGCAGGCCAGGTCCAGTTTTTCAGAAAAGCCAGATTTGAAAAATAGTAAAGTGTTGTAGGCCATTTACATTTTTTATGTCCTGACCTGTAAAGTTTGGTATTTAAATGTATAAAACAATGCATCTTTTTATTTTTTCTTAACTTTATTAGTTTTAACAAGTGGAAAAGAACATTATTTACAAAAGTGCAGAATAAAACAATGTACCTTTATAGTCCTAGATTAGTGTTGAAGAGGTTAAACACCAGGCTAAGATGTTTGCTCATTTATTTATTCATATCATAGGCAGAAGAAGGAGTGGATGGAGCTTTCAGGTCTGAAAAATTAAGCCGATGCAGAAATTCAGTTTTATTAAAGTCTATATAAAAAACACTGGATTTATTACTTCAGCAAAACAGTTTCCTAATGAGTTTATGGCCTCAGTCTTTAGTTTTAAGTCTTCTTAAATATAGCATGATGATCATTTTTTAAAATTTTGGTCCCAATTTAGTGTAAAATAGATGATAAAGCAGGTTACGCTTTAGGCGGGACTACCATGGGATTGACAGGTCATTCTCATTG
Organism: Lutjanus argentimaculatus; assembly: GCA_034769285.1. Classification (NCBI taxonomy): domain Eukaryota; kingdom Metazoa; phylum Chordata; class Actinopteri; order Lutjaniformes; family Lutjanidae; genus Lutjanus; species Lutjanus argentimaculatus. The sequence continues at coordinate 673,397 of JAWZSL010000076.1, read as the reverse complement.
AGTCCGTCCAGTGCAACACACAGGGTTCAATGCAAATCAGATAAAACTGTCAGATTAGCCAGTATTGATCAAATATGGAGAAGGCTCTGTTACTACTTATCTCGCTTTACATGCTTTCAGAAACATATTTTCGTGTAATCTTTAGCTGACATATGAAAAAGATTGTGACCAGGCAGTCGCCACTGTGTGCCTGGCTTCAAACGGAACCTCCTGAAACTCACATCAAACTGTCAAACTCGGCAGTGCTTATCAAACTTGGATCAATATTCTGCTACTAAATTGTCTATTTCTTGCTTAAAATGTTTTGGGAAACATTTTAGTGTACTGTTTAGTTATAATACGAGAAAGATCGTGACCAGGCAGACTGCCGCTATTTCCTGGTGAATAGCCCAAGTCACAGTACGTCACCCACCAGCTCCACACTCTTGTCGGTACTGTGCATGTTCTGGCTGCAAAAAACAAGATGGCAACCCCCATAATGCAAAACTTGAGGCCTAAGAATGGTCTTCAGAAAACCAGTGGATGACGTCTCTGTAGCTCCGTCCACTAATTCTTCTGTCTGTGGTTCATACACCATCTAAATTTATTTAAGCCAGCTTGCTTCATGAATGTAATTTGTTTAATTCTCTATGTCATCTCACAGGGGACACCAAATATCTCTGCAAGTGGTTCAGTGGTACCTGCCATACCAGGTAAGTGTGATGAAATATTGCATGCATACTGCATGCACTGATTTCTGCATGTATGAATAGAGTTGATGCATGTTTGAGAAAAAGCAGTGGTGGGTTATTGTAGCAGCCACAGCTTACTGACCCGATCTGGGAAATCAACGTGTGTTGAAGGTGTTTTTGCCTCCAGAACATCATATTTTCAATCCAGCAGATCAAAGTGCTGACAAATCACCATGCGCACCCGGCACTACTGCCAACGAATGCAATATTGCGGTGAAGAAATTTCTGGAGAAACCCTGCGCCTCTCCTGGCTCTGGAAGCATCCGCAGCTCAGATGGAGAGCCAACAGTGAGGACGGGTGAGGACTCACCGCTGCCAAAAACAGGAAGAGAGAAATTAGCCAGTCTCTTGGCTGATCTGTTAGGCCTTCCAAACACAGACAGGCAGCCAGAGGCGAAGAGTAACAGACTGAACTTGTATGAGTCAATGAGCCCTACACTTGGAAACGAGCTCAAATCTGCACCAACTGGCACCTGTGCACCATCATCACAAGACTCCCAACACGACAAACGAGCTGCTGTCATTTATGAAAATTGTCTCAAGTGTCAGGGACAGCGCTGCCGCCCTCCTCCACGGGTCATACCTGCAGAAATGTGCCGTAACAGGAACATTTCCACCTTACAAAGCCTGAAGAAGAGCCAAGAACATGAAGCTGGTGCTAATGAGGAGCTGCTCCATCAGGCTCGCAGTGATGGATCACTGAGCTCGGACGGGTGGTGTCAGTATGAAGAGATGAATGGTCGGACAGTGTCCAGCGAAGGTAAGAGGCCTCTTCAAAGCTCCTACCATTCCTCTGGTGTCCTTTTCCTCTTCAGTGCTTTGAAATGGATCTTCTCTTTGTTTCTGCTCTGTTGTTCTTCTTTATCATCAATAAAAACACACTTTCCTCCTGGATTCTTTTCTTTAATCAGCTGCTTGTTTTCTCTCTGCACCCTGTGATGTTTCCTTTTGTTGTGCAGCTTTTCGGACTGAGCTTTTTGAGGGGGGATTACTGCAAGAGTTAGAAATCAGAAATGATTACTAGAGACTGACTGATGGAGGATTTTTAATAATGCCTAATAATGCCACTGTTATGAAGGGTTGTCAGTTGTAACTGTATTTATTAATCGTTAATAAGTTATTTCTTGATGTATTCTAAGTGAATTATAAAGAAACCTTTGGGTTGCCAGATTGTTAATAATATATTTGACTGACAGGGCTTTATGATTGCTTACCTTTTGGAAAAGAACATTTATTAACAACTCATTAAGCAATTATCAATCAGTTACTAACATTTATAAGAGCATTATTGCCAAATATAAAGGACTAACAGTTTTTTGCAACCTAGAATTACTACTTATTGACATTGGCTTATAACTTAACTATAAAGATTAGTGTAATGTTGGCCAAAACATACTGTTCTTTTTAAACTTAAACATATCCTGATGAGGTCGTCTTTGAACTTTGAAAAATTGCGAAAAATAAGCTTGTCAGCACTCTCTGGTGGACAAACTATGTAATGGCGACCAACTTTAACATACGGTTTTTTAGCATTTCTCTTCCGAAATGTCTTTTTCCTTTTGGCTGATATACACTTTGTTAGGTACACCAAGCTAAAACTAAAGCAGTCTAATGGTCCTGCATTGTATTGCATTATATGGATGGTTGCAGGAGATGAAATCAGCGCCTGTCACCTGCCAAATACAGGATAATATTGTCTGTGGAGGGTAAAAATTTCAGGTAACAATTGCATTTAGGTTTTTCCTATATTAATAAATATTATTATTTTAAAAGTAATTCTTGAGCTAACAGCAGTCAAGGATTAGGGTGATGGATGTGAATGCTAAACCCTTTTCCACCCCTTTTATATTAGTGAGGGTCGGCTAAGTAAGAAACACTTGTCTGTATGAAGCAATACAGTTCAACATTACTGCAAAGTACAGCCTCCAGCAGCCACATCACTTCATCAATAGCAATAAGAAATTTATTCAACAAAATATTCAATACTTTTACTTAAAAACAAAGTGCCAGGAAAGCACATAACGAATACGTCCTGGCTCATAAACAGCCTATCATGTCCTTTGATAATGTAGCGTACTAAGAGTGACACGTAAACAGTCATTTAACAGGTGTGTTGTTTAGTTGCACCACCGTTGTGTGACACAACAACAAAAACAGCAAAGAGTGAGAAAATGAGTGAAAATGATGAGGAAGTTGTTACTAAAAAAGGACAAGTCAGCTTGGCAGTATTGCAGTTTTTTGGGGGTTTTTTTGTGTGTGTGTATGTAGGTGGTCAAAGTCAACCTTTTTCTCCTTGTCTGTATTAAAAATAGTCATAATTAATAATTATCTATATTTACTGAAATTAAACATTTTATCACTATCAATTCTTAAGCTACATCGCCCAGTCCAAGTTGTACCTAATGAACTGGCTAATTAGTGTTAACTGTCAGTTAATTGTTACTTGAGTCACAGTGATAAATCTGCCATGCTGAGATATCAGCTGATAGAAGCTTTATGAGGATATACTTTTGTATACGCATTAACCAATAAATAACAAGAAATTGCATTGGCAGACATATCTTTTGTAATTCTTAGGTATATTGTATGTTGGTATTAACCTTTAAAAAAATCCTCTATTTAGTCAGGCTCTAATGTCTTCACTGCTGATGTGTCAGTCAGGTTTTTCAAAATTAAAAACTTTTTACTTTAATAAAACTGAAGGTATCTGTGATAACAGTGTTTAAATTATAATAAATGACACTAAACTGTCTGCTGCATGTTGAACCTCTTCACCAGCATGTCGGTGATGATGTCTGTCTCTTGCCTGTTATCATGTTATTACAGCTCTTATTCCAGCACCAGTGTTGCCATTTCCTCATGTGTGTAATAATTTGTGGTGTTTTGAGCTGATAAATCAATGCACTGTTATTTGTTCCCATCACTGGATCTGCAGAAAATCATGCATTTATACTCAAGAGAGGACCTTGTCTGCTTTTATTCACAAAATGGATTTAAATAAGCACAATGCAGGATAAGACTATTTTCTGCCCGGGCTATTGGCACCAAAAAAAAAAAATAGCAGTTTAGTTTTCTGTATTTAAAACACACTATATTTTTCTCTCCTACCAGACAAAAGGCTTAATAGTAAAGAGGAAAGACGCAGAGCTGATCCTGCTTATGAGATCATGGAGAGTCGGGCGCCCGAGAGGAACTCAGAGGTAGGCCAATCCAAAACTCTCTAATCCGCTTTCTGCTATCAACTGCTCACACATTTAGACTGTGTAACTCATTGTGCTCCGAGTTCAGCTCAACATTTTTGGGGGGAAACGTCTGATAATACCTATTGATGAGGATTATAAAGAGTGAGGTTAATTTTTAAAAGAGGCTGGAGTGATTTATCTGAAATGTAACATGACAAAATATGTTCCATCAGCGTTTTGTAGTTTTGAACTTCTTGTCCAGTTACAGTTGGAACAAGTGGGATTATCTCTGTGATGTTCTCAGTCTGTGAGATGAGCTGAAATCATGGCATTACAGTACTGAACTTAATGTATGTGCTGTCTCCTGAGCGTAGCCTTGCTGTATGCTGTTTAGACTTCAGAGTGGGCGAGCGATGAGACACAATGTGCTCAGGGGTGTTCATTCAGCCAAAAGGAAGTGAAGTTGAGCAGTCAGGTCGGATGATATGACCTCAGATGTGCTCAGTTGCCTTTTTAAGTTGCTCCAGAGAGGTGTTCATTCAACTTTATGGTCTTTTATTGAATTTTGTTGGTGTTATAACTCATGAAACTCTAAATTTTGTACTAGACTGCATTCGTTGAACTCCTAAAGTTACTATCGTGATTGACATATTTACTTGTATATTGAAAAATAATTTCAAAATACATCAGTACATGATATTTCCTTTCGTACTTTGGTATGTGCAAGTTTTGGACAGGAACATGGGCTGGAATCTGTAAGGATCATTGGTTGTTGTAGCTTTTTTCTGTTTAAAGGAATAAATTGATATTTTGGAGAACAGACTTCTCACTTTCTTTTCAAGAGGTAGACAAGAAGATTGATATCGCCCTCATGTCTGTGTGTTGTCAGTCGGACTAACTATCACCTGATGACCATTTAGCCACGGAAGCAACAGGCTTCTGCTGTAGCCAGTGCTTATTCGAATAATGAATATCCATGACAAGGATTCCTCTTATGTGCACCAGTCATTGTCTACAGTCCAGTTAGCAACTTGAGACACGAAAATGGAATTGGAGGCTAATCTCTATAAACAGATATCTGCATATGAATGCAGATAATTTTATTAAAAAGCTAATAAAAAGCTGCATCATCATCAGACTGTAGACGTTGATTTTCAAAATTGCATTTTGGGCGATGCCTTCCACCTCTTTTGCTCACCACATGGACTGTTTACCTGTGTGCAACCACAGCCCTTTTCCATTGCCAACAGATTCTGCATCAATATCTGATGCCTGTTTATAAGATTAGTGCATTATGCATAGAGCTAGAGCGAGATTAGCCTATCTTAGCATTAAGACAGGAAACAGAGGGAAATAGCTACTAGTCTCTTTCAAAGTTCAAAAATACTTTTCTAGCATTTTTGAAGCTGACGTGTTAACACAATATTTTGATTGTTTAATTAGTGTAGAAATGTAAAAGTGAGAATTGTGGTTTTAGAGGACGGTATGTTCTGTTTTAAAAGGGCAAGCTGCATCATTCTGTAGCTTCCCAGTCATGTTCCTTATGTATTCAAATCCAAACAATCAGATTTTAGTCTAAAAACGTTTTGCCGCATGAGCTGATGTAGGTTTGTCCGTGATGACATTGCTACATATAAACCCTCAACGTTGACAGGAGAGGGCATCAGTACTCTAACCTACGTCACTGCTAACAACTGAGTTGGATTTTCCATTTGAAAAAACAGGACTAGAATGCAGATGGAGTCGCCCTTTAATGAACAACGCCCAACTATGACTTGATTTTAACTTGAACTCTTTTTTTATGTGAATATGATTGAGATGCAACGATAAAACTGAATCTTAATCTGAAGTACCGCACAGATGGATAAATTAGTATTCATCAGGAAATAGTTGCAGCATGTAACTTCCCCTAAAACCACAAAATTGTTTAATTTTTACTGTTTATGCACATATTAAATAAACAACTTGTTACATAAGAGGTTTTGCAACTTGGTAACCAGGCTAGCAGTTTCCTCCTGAGTCCAGTCTTTATGCTAAGCTAACCTAAGCTAAGATAACAACCATCTGGATCCAGCTGCACACTTAACGCTCAGAAATGGTAGTGATATTGATCTTCTCATGTAACTTATGGTAGAAAGCAAATAAGTGAATTTACCCAAGAAATGAACATTACAAAATCCTGTTATGAATAAACAAAGATAATTTAATTCAGTTTATTTTCCAGGCTTACATCACAGGGCTGGATGCCATTGAATGTGCCCTAATATGGAGCTTATTTATTAAAAAACAATGCATGTAGTCATCAAGTGCAGTATCCAGCTCAAAATGTAGCAGTACAATCATCTGATTCCCATTAGAGATCTCCGCTTTCAGCATGATGATGGCCCCGTGAGGAATCCCTCTTTGTGTGCACCACCGTGGCCTCTCAGTGAGCCTGAAAGCAATATGGCTGCACTCCACCGCCCATTTTCACACCACAATAGCCGCTGTGCTTACAGTATCTGTCTGGAATCAGAGATTATGTGGCAGCAATTTAAAAGGCACGGTTATCCCCTCCATAACGATGAGGCATTGCAGACAGTGTTTCCGCATGTAAGACATCGCCCTGAGCTCTCAGTAAATCCTGAATATCTATAAATACTCCTGTTGTGTCCACCAAGCTGCTGAGGAGAAAGTCACAGTCACATTTCTTATGTAATAAACTTAATCAAGAGTCGCTCACTGTGTCTGTGTCTTGCAGGCAGAAGAAAAAAGCAAGTATGAGCTAATGGGCAGCTGTGGTCAGCAGAGGTTCCTGCAAGAGACTGAAGGTGAGTGAGGCTGAACAAGCCAGTTAAACATGCAGATTGGTGGTCTGGAGCTGCACAAATGGACGATTTTTTATTTATTTTTTTACTCAATAGGCCATTTTAGATGGGTTTTTTTTTAAGTGCTCTAAACATTTTCAGCCGTGCATTACCCAGGCCTCTTCTTACAAATAGCCAGGACCCACTTACAGAAAGTGAATTAAGTGGGTGAGTCATGCACCTGAATCAACGTAGCTACAAATGCATCACCTGCTGCTCGGTGTGCATGAATTAAAATGAATGGATGGATAAAATTTAGCTCATTCAGTGTATGAAATGGCAGACTGGCACAAGGCAGATGATGGAAGAAACAGACACCTGCAACACACATGATGTTTACTTGACTTAATCCTGTCTAATGGACTGTGATGTTCAAGTTTCTCTTTTTTACTGAACTAAGACAAGTTATACTGGCTCCTCATAAAACACACTTCATTCTGCTGTCTTTGTTAGTCTGTCCACTATCACCAACTCTGGTTTGGTCAAATTAAATCCTTAATTCACCATGTGAGAAGAGTATGGCTCTACTGGCTGTTACCTCTCACTCCTCACCAAACTCAGTGCACTCGCAGTCCGGCTGAGTGAGTATGCGCTTTGCAGCTGGATGAGAGCGCACTGTGGAGCTGTGGCTGTCGCTCTGCAGACCATTACATTAGCAAAATATAATGACAAATATCACCCCAAAAATCAGCCAAAAAAAAAGACCGGCGATGGATTCAGCCCATCGTGGAAAGGCAATGCATTCGTCCAGTCACACCACACTATACGCACTTTTGTACAATTTTGAGGCACTTGAGTGACTCCATTTTCCGTTACCTTATACTTACATATTGTACTTGTGCCTCTACATTTATTTAACAGCGTTTATCATTAGCTGTTTTGCAGATTGAGATTACAATACAAAGTAAAATCAGCTAATAAATTATGTATTTTTATCAATTAAGATACTCTGCAGCACATAAAGTAGTTAAAGTTAGCTCCATGTTTACCAGCTGCAACTTCAGTGATGCTTTAACACATTAATGCATCAATAATATAACATATATTATTCCAAAATGGGCCATTTTGCATAATGACGAATACTTAATAACATAAAGTTTTGAATGCAGGGCTTTTACATTGAAATGAGTATTTCTAGACGGTGGTGTTGCTACTTTTATTTAAAGTTCCACTCCTGAACTTACTCTAGTTATAACACACGTGTTTGCTAATTGAAGATTTACATATCACTAAATTATAGCGTATACATTCTACTTTTCATATTGCAATGAACTAGTTACTTAATACTTAAACCCAGCAACTGCCAGGTGTAAGTGCTGTGGAGTTAACAGAACTAATGCTTAGACTGAAGAGTAACAGAGGTCATATGGATTGTGGCTGTTATATCTGAGCTGACACAAAATTCTTTTTAACAATTATGGAAAATTACATTTCACAAAAATGACAAAATATACCTCAAACAACTTAACGTTAGGCTGGTTATGTTAGTGTAATCAGATTTTTCCGACACATGAACTACATGAGTATTATTATCTCTGAAACTAAATCTCCTGCCCCCTAAAACTGTTATGTTTGACATTTATTATATAGCTTGTGATGCTAAAGTGACCTCCTTATTGCATAATTGATTACTCTTAATTGAGCAGTGCTATTAATATTTACTAGCAACCAATAAACACATCTACCAGAGACAGTTCTTCAGTTTAAATGGTTGAAACCAGATTTAGTAAATCATTTAGGGCCACAGAAATAAGCTTTTACTTTTGAGCAATAAAAACCTGGAAGATAACTCAGTTGGTCAAAAGTGCGCCCCATGCACTGATGCCAAAAGTCTTTTGCAGTGGCTCTGGTTCATTTCCAGCGTGAGTTCCTTTGCTGCATGTCATCCCTCTCTCTGCTCACTTTCTTGTCAAGTCTTCATGTGTCCTGTCCAATAAAGACCAAAGTGCCTGAATCGAAAAGGAAACACAGAAACAGGTCTGTGGCTCAGATATAATGATAATACATCAAAAGAACCAACTGGGATAAACAGAGGCATCGGCTGAAATTATGTTTAGAGGTAATTTAGATTTAATTTATATGATTTGTGTGTTATTATGCCAGAGATGAATCATATGTAAGCCTGTAAAACCCATACGGGTATGACTCACATGTGTAATTTGTGTTTCCATTAATGTAATTTAAAATAAAGCGCCTCTCCTTTTCATCGTGCGGTGGAGGGCTCACTGCATTTATTTCTTCACCTGCACTTTATGTAACGCCTTAAACTCAGGTTACATAAGAAGCAATTGTGTCAGGAGAGAAAACACAGCGATATGTAACCAAACAGAGAGTGCAGCGATGTGTGACAGGATACCTGCCCTGATGGTGAGGTGAGGGGACAGTTGTCAGGGGACGTTTGGCCACTTAAGCATCCCACACCCAGAAACATGCCCTCAGTCTAATGCACACCTGCTCTAGGAAGTCCCAGCAGCTGTCACAGTGTGGCACCAAACCCATCAGTCATGTTCATGTACCTACACACACACACACACACACCGCTCGACTCCCATGTCATCTCTCCCATCAGGCTGCCTCAGCAAGCAGTTAATGGACGGGGATGTGCGGGAGATGGCCAAGGCCAGGGGCTCAGGTTTATATGAGGGTGAAGGCTCAATGGCAACTGAAACGAACACAAACATTTCATGTGATGTAACGTTGCAAGTCTTCATATTAAAACAGCTTTACCTCCTGATTTAAGAAAACTAAACAGTTAGCAGCTACAGCTGATGATGTTTGTATTGACTGATTTTGCTTCTAAATTCAGACATCTGTTAAGGCTGTTCCAGTGGGCGATGCAAGCACACATTAATTCCTGCAGCCAGTCTGCATTTTGGCCACAGCACTACCACAGTTACAACTTATTTACAGATGCACGTCACTTGAAATGTTGTATCTGCGAGTATATTGTTCCATAGCAGCAGCACAAGCCGTGTTTACATGGACAATATTTCTGCAGCCTGATTGGAATCATTCTGATTAAAAATTCCAGCTAAACTGTTTACATCTGATCTGATTAAACATGTGTTTACGTGCCCCAAACCATTTAATTATATTATAATATTATGACATGCGAAAACTGGTTCTGCCCACTTTGAAGTATCTGGTCTGCTGGAAATTGGGGAGTTGCCATCTTGGTTTTTTTGAAACCAGTGCATGTGCAGCACTGATGAGAGTGTGGAGGAGGTGGATGACATAACATGACTAGGGCAGTAGTTTTTGCTTATTTATTTTATTATTTATTTATATTTTGCCATAAGAGCACATACTATAGCCACAATGATTAAAGACCCCCTTTAGTGCCGATCACGTTTTTAACCTTGTTAACATGTCCGTGTGGTGCTTTTCATGTGTTCCGAGACATATCAGGAGCAAAATAAGCAGTCAGACGCCATGTCTGAGCATTTCTTGCTTTGAAACAGTAGTGAGCAAAGGCAGTCTCAAAAAAAATAGATTCAGTCAGGCTGGCTATATGATGTCATAAAACTAAGGAACCAGTCCTGTTAATCAAGGGGGTGGTGCTATACAGATCATTAGCAGTGATGCCCAGCCTGCAGGAGAAGCCAGATGCAGCTACTTGGGGGTAGGGGTAGGGGTTAAGGGGTGTGGAGAGGGTGGGTACTATTTGCATATTCATGACTCAAATCAAATCAAATCAAATCAAATTTTATTTATATAGCGCCAATTCACAACAAAGTTGTCTCAAGACACTTTACATATAGAGTAGGTCTAGACCACACTCAATAATTTTGTTTACATCCGACAGTTGAAACAACTCCCCCATAAGCAAGCACTTTGGCGACAGCGGCGAGGAAAAACTTCCTTTTAACAGGCAGAAACCTCGGACAGATCCATGACTCATGGTGGGCGGTGATCTGACGGCACCGGTCGGGTTGAGAGGGAAAGAGGAAAAGGGGAGGAAAGAGGGGAGGTGGGAGGGCTGGAAGAGAGAGAGAAAAGAACAGAGACAGAGAGAACAGTAGTAACAGAACATCAATAGTAAAACTACAGTATGTGTACGGAAAAGTAGTACATATAAATATGTAAGCTGTATGTAAATAATAATACTAATACTAGATGTTACAATAATGATAATAAAATAATAATAATAATAGTAACAACAACAATGTGATGAATGATTGATTAGGTGAGTTATGATAATCCACAGTGGGAGGTTCAGCAGTGATCAGCGATCCATGCGCGGCCACAGTCCATGGGAATCTGCAGGATGACAAAGCAGAAAGACTCCGGGGAAGGAATCAAGTCAGTAACAGGCATTAATGGAACATAAACATAAACATCTGGGGAGAGAGATGAAGAAAGAGAGGAGCTCAGTGTACCTTGGAGTCCCCCAGCAGCCTAAACCTATAGCACTACCTATAGCTTGAATAATAAATGAAGGCAAGGTGTAGAGCTATATGTAAGCCACTTTAACAAGGTATTTGAAGTTATTTTGCAAAAAATAAAAAAATAAATCAGTCACAATGTATTACTTCTTGCAGAATATTTTATATTGGTTAAAACATGACTGGAGGTGGGTTTTTAATAGATTAATTGATTATTAAATTAATTGCCAACTGTTCTGATAATAGGTTTGAGTAATTTTTCAAGAAAAAAAAGGCTCAATTCTCTGATTTCAGCTTCTTAAATGTAAATATTATCTGGTTTCTTTAATCCTCTATCACCGTAAACTGAATATATTTGGCTTGTGAACAAAACACATTTGACGTCACCTTTGGCTTTTTTTCATATTTTATAGACCAAATAACTAATTGACTAATCAAGAAGATAATCAACTGATTAATCAATGATGAAAATAATTGTTAGTTGCAGACCTAGTAGATTCAATCGAAACTGTTATTACAGCCAGTAGTGTTGCTCGCCATTAGAAAGAATGCAGGTTTAAGGCATTTCCACACAGGCTTCACTTTTCAGACCTGGAAGCTCTGTCCACTAATTAATATTAGTTTAGGTTCCACACTGCAGATTAAATGTCCGTCTGCTATAGTGACATGTGAAAGGTGGAAAACAGGCCCCTCACTCTGAAGACACAGCTGTCATTAGACCCCTGTGTTTTCCTCTAAAAAAAGCAGTTGACTTTGTGAGTCCGGGTCACTAAACTCAATCAGGTATTGGCTCTGTCACGGCCCCTGGAGGCTTCACAAAGTGTATCCTGGAAAAGCCCCCCAAGCCTCGGAGCTGCGGGCAAACCCGCTGTTGTAATGGCAGCCATTATAAAAGCCCACAGTACTGCGACGGCTGCTTGGTGTCTGATCAATTAGGTATCAGGCCTGTTAGATGTTGCCAAAGGCTGCACCCACTGAGACTCTGCTGGCGTCTAATGGCTTCTCACTGATTGTATGAGCGTCCCCTGGGGTTGATGCCTCTGAGTTGCGGGTAATGGCCAGTGCCTGCTGCCATTTAGGAGGAGTCAATAGCAGGAGAAATCTTTTTGTCCCCAAATGTTAGGTATTACCCAGCCTCTGAGCACGATTTACAGCACTGCATCTACATGATGGTGTCATTACAGCACAGCTGAGGCAATGTAGATAAATATGAATCCATGACAACATTTACAGTCACTATGGAAACCAAAGACTGTGATGCAGCATTTCATAGTTTTACGCTACACAAGACAGTACATGTAGTCTCATAGAGATATCCCCAGTAGTGTTTCTTGCAGTATATATCCTCAGATGAACTACTTGCTGTTGTTTTTGTACTCCCACATCTGTTGGGAACATCTAACACACAGCAAATATAGTTAAACTGTCTGGTTTCTGTGATCTGGATATTCTCTTTATTCTTCAGACATCACTAGTTTTGCAGTAACTGATGTAAGGTAAGGTAAACAGATCTTTACACCCGCAGATCAGCAGTGTTTATGTTGCTACACTATCCGTCATGTTTGTTTTGATGTGAAGTTTTAGCGCTCAGTGAGAGGCTGAGCTCTTTGTGTTTACCGAGTTGTTAATTGGTTATTGGAAAAATAGTTTTTGTACAGCGCTTCACACAAATTACATAAACACTGTGGGCAGTAAAGCTGCACACCCCTGAATAAGTGAATTAAGGGGAAACTGGGTAACAGAGAGGGTTTGTATTGGAGCCTGACCAGTAATGGATTTTTTTTATGGTCAATATTGATACAGAAGAATTTAAAAAAGATTATATATCAGTATTCTTTTTGTAATCCATAAACACATAACATTATCAAATATTTTCTATAAGAATCTTGATTTATTAATCTGGTTATAGACTGTACATCCATAAATAGAACATGAAGTAGCCTGGTGATTCGTAGAGCCTGATCAGTACATTCCTGTCACAGATTTATTGACATCAGCATATATGCTTACTGATATGCACTGATGTGATAACTTTTTTCTACAGAACATAATGCAGAAAACGATGCTTGGGCTGAGTTAGCACAATGGAAAACGTTTCTAAGGTCAAGAGGAGCCCCCTGGCAGGAGTAAATGATGGGAAGCTGCTTCTTCTTCTACAACCAGCCTCTAATTGACTGACATTATTAAAATATTCATCAATTTTTTGATACTGAACAGTACTGATGTTTACTTAGCTATTTATTTATTTATTATATTATTATATTGATTCTCAATGTTCATTTCTGCAATAGATTGACAATGAATGTGTTAAATAAAAATATATAGTATAGATAAACATATTCAGTTAAGTTATTTGTTGAAGAAAACAGCCCTCTGAGTACCTTTGTATAGTCGGTGCAAAATTGGTGCAGAATCCACATAGAAAAAGTCTATATTTATTCCAGCTCAAAAATTCACTTTATCGTCTGCCATATCAGTAATCAGTGATCTTTTTCCCCTCTGAATTCGGTATTGGTCTCAAAACTCCCATATCAGTTGTGCTCTAGTAATTTGTAACTGTAGTGGCATGTATGATAGAGGTGAAACAATAAGTAGATTAATTGGAAAATTAAATTGCAACTATTTTTATGATCAATTTTGTCTTTTTTAAGCCATAATGCCAAAGAACTGGAGCATTTACTACTTTTTCTTTGTCATATACAGTATAGTAGTAGATCTGAACTGATTATCTTGGGCACCTTTGGTTCATTGAAATTGTGACGGGCAGTTTTCCAAAAGTTTTTAAACATTTTATAGACTAAACAATTCATAGCAAAATCAGCAGATTAGTTGATGATGCAGATGACCCTTAGTTGCAGCCCTAGTGGCAAGATTCTGTTTAAATGGGGCTAAAAATAATTTAAAACTTGTAAAAAATGTAGCCTTTGAGGACATCCTTGTTAGCTCAGGAAATAAAGTAATACCAATGGAATAAATACATTTTGTAAATTTTGTTATACACTGCCCGGCCCAAAAAAAAGTCGCCACCTGGATTTAACTAAGCAAATACGTACGAGCCTCCTTATTGGATAATTACTGCATGGGCGATTATCTTTCAGCTGGCAACAAGTTATTTAACCCCAACTGGTGCAATGAGTTGCTTCTCATTTCCTAAACAACCATGTTGAAAGACACATCCCGTGGTTGTGGAAAAGATGTTAGTCTGTTTGAGAAGGGTCAAATCATTGGCATGCATCAAGCAGAGAAAACATCTAAGGAGATTGCAGAAACTACTAAAATTGGGTTAAGAACTGTCCAACGCATTATTAAAAACTGGAAGGATAGTGGGGACCCATTGTCTTCGAGGAAGAAATGTGGCTGGAAAAAAATCCTGAATGATCGTGATCGGCGATCACTTAAACGTTTGGTGAGATCAAATCGAAGAAAAACAACAGTAGAACTCAGGGCTATGTTTAATAGTGAAAGTAAGAGCATTTCCACACGCACAATGCGAAGGGAACTCAAGGGATTGGGACTGAACAGCTGTGTAGCCTTAAGAAAACCACTAATCAGTGAGGCTAACCAGAAAAAAAGGCTTCAATTTGCTAGGGAGCATAAAGATTGGACTCTAGAGCAATGGAAGAAGGTCATGTAGTCTGATGAGTCCAGATTTACCCTGTTCCAGAGTGATGGGAGCATCAGGGTAAGAAGAGAGGCAGATGAAGTGATGCACCCATCATGCCTAGTGCCTACTGTACAAGCCTGTGGGGGCAGTGCTATGATCTGGGGTTGCTGCAGTTGGTCAGGTCTAGGTTCAGCAACAGTATGTGCTCAAAGAATGAGGTCAGCTGACTACCTGAATATACTGAATGACCAGGTTATTCCATCAATGGATTTTTTCTTCCCTGATGGCACGGGCATATTCCAAGATGACAATGCCAGGATTCATCGGGCTTAAATTGTGAAAGACTGGTTCAGGGAGCATGAGACATCATTTTCACACATGGATTGACCACCACAGAGTCCAGACCTTAACCCCATTGAGAATCTTTGGGATGTGCTGGAGAAGGCTTTGCGCAGCGGTCAGACTCTACCATCATCAATGCAAGATCTTGGTGAAAAATTAATCCAACACTGGATGGAAATAAATCTTGTGACGTTGCAGAAGCTTATTGAAACAATGCCACAGCGAATGCGTGCTGTAATCAAAGCTAAAGGCGGTCCAACGAAATATTAGTGTATGACCTTTTTTTTGGTGGCGACTTTTTTTTTGGCCAGGCAGTATATGTCTGTTTTTCTCAACCCCAAACTTTATGACTGCGTGGCTTGTCTTATAAAACAGCTGGACTCCATCGTTCCATTGTAGATGGTACTCTGTCAACGTAGGCAGAGCTAATCGTCATGGCGATACTGTTCCCACAGTTGGGAAACAAAACACACTCAGGAGCTTTGTTTTGATCTTGATAAGCTGCAGCCTTCACTGCCCTTCTTTTCCTCCGCTCAGTGTTTGCTGGCTCACCTTCATCACTAAATCCTATACTACTATATCAGTGGACTAAATCCAAAATGCTGCCAAACAGTGGCAGAGGCATTTTTATTTTTTCACTAGTTGGTCCTTGAACTTTATCCTCCAGAAACCATGTTTCTCAGTTCAGCTGTTCCACCTTGTCTGGTGGCGTGTGCTGTGCACTACAACACCTCAATACAGCCTCTCAGTATCAGTTTAATAGGAAGATAAACATCTGTACTTTTGATCGTACTGAAAATCATACCATAGGGATTTCTTAATACTGTGGTATCACATAATACCTTTAATACCAACAAAGCCCATTTTATACGGTGTGATCCTTTGCATAGAAATACACGCAAGGTTTAAAGTCAACACTCATCAAAAGGCAAATTCGTCTTGGCCAGTGTGTGCTCACTCTGCCAGGGTCATTTTTGGATATGTTGACACTTAACTCCTGATTACACAGGTTTTGATCTCAGTTGCACACAAGTAGCATCACTAATAGAAGAGTACATCTTTTTTTGACTAGTCTGTATTCACAGGGGAGTATTCAAGTTATGCAGATCTCCCAGATATCCTTGAGTTTACTCCCCTGTTGTTGAAGGTTGTAGCTATCTTTGCTGGCATTGTAGATATAGGAATTTAAAAAAGGACGGTCATGTCACAGGGCTAAAATATGCACATATTTTATGTGGTTGTTCTGAAACTGTATCAATAAGACACTGAGCTGAACAGCATCCAACCAGACGGCAATGAACTCGACTCTGCACCTCTTTATCCGGGGTGGCTTTTAGGTTTATGACAGGTAAGCCATTCATCAGGCACAATAAATTACACAGACAACACACTTTAGGCAACACCGCGGCTGTAATTTTGTGTGTTTGACAGGAAAAGCTATTCAGTTGAAATGGGTTGAGGCGACATTTCTTGTTAGCTTTACTTGACACTTTTTTTTTTCCTGCTGACTGCACTGTTTGATCAGCTGTATAGATCCTTGAAGCATTAGCTGTTTTTACCCAGAATATAACACTGCTTGTGTTCTGCAGCTGTTCAAAGTTTAACTGCAGTCTGGTTGCCAATAAAAGTGCTTATTTTTTAGTACATTTGTCATAGACCAACTGTGCAAATGCACGTCTTTTTAACAGTGGTTTGTTAATTTTAAAGGTCCAGTGTGTAAGATTTAGGAGGATTTATTCACAGAATATGGAAGGGAATGCAATATAATATTCATAACATGTTTTCATTAGTGCTTAATTACCTGAAAGGAAATTGTGAATTGTAAATTGTGTTTTTGTTACCTTAGAATGAGCACTTTATATCCACAGAGGTCACGAACCACCATGTAGAAGAGAGAAACAGAACACTGGCTCTAGAGGGGGTTTCACCGCCACTGTAGAAACTCTAGGTGTGTTCTGTTTTGTGTCCAAAACGCTTGGAAGGGGAGGGTGAGGCGTGTGGCATTCATACATACTGGTACTTAAATAGTGTTTCACTCATTTTAAAATGCCAGTCAGTGGTTTCTACCTCTGTTGATGTTTTAAATACTGGAAAAACTAATCATCATGAATGGATTTAACGTTATTTGCAAACAGTGACGGGCAAGTTACTTTTAAAAAGGCAGGTCCTGAAGCGTTTATTCACACTTAGTCTATTTTTTTGATAATATGTGCATAAACACAAAGTTGAGCCCAATAAAAAAGGTACTGATCAAATATATTTATTTATTTATACTTTTCGTACTTTTTGGCACCTTCAGAATGAAAGTAGCACTCTTGGTATTGCCTTACTTGACATAGGATCTTTGTGATATTATTACATTAACTATCAATAATAGGACGCATTACTTTGTAGTACTTAACATAATGCAGATTGTTTTTATTTGTTAGCTTCATAGGCAGAATGTATATTTGATCCTTTTTGTCAATTCAGGTTTAATATAGACAATTTTTCTATCTGTGTTTTATTTATTCAATATTCTTCATAATTGTTAAAAATGAAAGTTCGCTGTTTCAGTGCCCTGATATCATTTTGAACAATAACATTTAATTGTTAAAATATAAAATATCCTGCCTCCATTACTTTCATCACAAGTGCTGTAGAAACATCATTAGATATATTGATATCTAAATCCAGTATGTGTCAGGGCCTTATTACTTAGTTACAGTTAAAACACTGTTTGCCAAGTTGGTGTTTCTTTAATAAATTAAAGAGGAGCATTTTATATGAATCAGATATATAGTAAAAATATTTGGCAGCAAACTTATTTTTACCAACATGTGAGCCCTCCTGTTTGGGTTTTATAAAAGTAACCACCAAATTATCATTAAGCCAAAAAAAACATGAAATTTAGGTCATTAAACGCAACAGAATATTTTCACATATTAAAGGAATTGGCCATTGGATACAAAGAGCTGATGGTGGAATTAAACGAGCAACAAGTTAGAGATTTACAGCCTCATAACACAAAATGACTGTAATGTATCTCGTAAATTATCTCTGGGGCCTGTCCACTAATTATACACAAGTAGCCTCGAGGGCAATTCACTGGGATCCACTTTGTGCCAGCGTGGCCGCTGATCCCGTAATCTGCTGCTGTTGAAAATAATATCGTCACTTTATTTCAGATGTCTGTATTTGAAAGAATCTAATTAACATTAAGGCTGTTTCCTCGAGAGTTACTAACCCTGGAGGGGGAAATCTTTAAGCTCTTGATTAAGGTTATAATGACAGTGTTAAAATAACACCAGGCTCATCCTTGATTTCCTCATAATTATATTTTAATTAATGTCACAAACCCCTGTTTCAAAATAAGTGTCTCAGTAAGGCTGGTATTATTTTATCTTTTCAGTATTAATCAGCAAATCCCATGAAAACCAACAAAGGATTTATCCTACAATGTATTTTCTGTGTAGCAACAGCCTGGCAGAGCATACTCCTCTGTGCAATAGAACTTCATTGTTAGAAACACATAAAAGAATCATTAAAGTGTTTTGATTTTTAAAATTAAAATGAACATTGCTGGTGTAGAAAAATAGAACCAAATCCCCAACCAAAACACTGACTCATTCAAAACACTCTGAAGTAAGTGTCCATGTCCATTGTAATGAAGAATGGTCGTCCAAATACAAGTGTTCAGATCTTTTATGTGTTAAAAATGTTTTTTGTACGACAGTGGAGTTATTTGGCATGGAGACGCCATATAATCTATCAGGCTGTGGATGCACACACATCTTGTTAGCAGGATGAATTACTTCAGGGATTGTGATGATAAAAAGAAGTGTTCAAACTAATTAACACTTTGTTCCTCTTGTATTGACAGGGGCCGTGTTCGTTTTTCCCCCAGAGGCGCCACTTCCTGAAAGGCCTCGCAGCGAAGGTGTGACGTATGTGAATATTCCTGTTAGTCCCACATCCAAGAAGCAGCTCAACTACATGGAGCTGGAGCTGCAAGAACCAGGTCCTGGTACCCGAGGGAGTGTCGCACATCTCCAGCCTCAGAGTAAGGATGCATCTAAAATAATCTTTTAAGGTCCCATTAAGTCAAAATCAGTGTTTAAGTGTATCACATACGTATGGCAACAATGATAAAAGGTTGTTTTGTAGATATTCTCGCATTTTTTTAATGGTTTCAGAGTTTGTCTTTTTCTGAAAATGATTAAAATCTGTTGATTTTTTTTTTTTCATCCAATGAAACATTTTCTCACTTATGTAGAAGAGCAAAGAAGAAGAACATCCGTTCAGTGAAGCAGGCTGGTGTGTTTCTGGGTGCCGGGCCTCACTGTACAAAAGCACAACTTTATAACTTTATTCACTGAATCATATTTTTTATTTTCTGATTTCCCCTCTGATGTCCTTAGCTTCCTCAGCTTCAATTCTCTGTGATTTTATTACAGATGGCTTTTGTTTACTTGTAGCTAAAGTAGCTAAACGAAACTGTTACTGGTTGATTTCACCAAGCACAGCACGTCTGCGCCATGGCTCTGATCCGTCCTCCACATGGCTGCAAGCCCCACCAGCAGCGTTTCAGAAGCGTTTCAGCAGCGGAGCATTTTGCCTGCCTGATTATGTTTACTTTTTGCTGATTCTTTGTGCTTCTACCATGGATAAACAGGCTACACAGTTAAATAGTCTCTTTTCTGTCTGTCTTTGTGATCGTGAGTCTGCACTGGGTCTTTTATTTTGAAAAATTAACCGGCTTCTCCCTGCCTTTTCTGTGTCTGACTTCCTGCCCATTCAATCTGCTCAGTGCTAACTGATGCGACGTCCATCAAAAATAGACTCTGCGTGTATTAGAAGTGGAGCAGAGCGGAGAGCTGCTTCTGGGACGTGCTGTGGCGGTTCTGGTGGAATCACAAGTATTGTCTAGAATGGCCGCGGATCACTCCGGCTCTGTAACGTGATGCAGCTGCACCTGGCAGACATTGAGGGTTAGCTGTTAGCTGCATTTAACCTGCAACAGAACTGGGCTCCGCATCCTCCCAGTGAACACGACCAATGACCGACATGAACACAGCCTTTGAGATAGACGGGGAATAAAGCACTGAGGTCGTTTACAGAGTGCCCTGATGGAAAGATAGCCTTAATAGTTGCTAAACTAATTTAGCTAACTGCTAACTAGGGTTGCCACCTGTCCTGTATAATACAGGATTGTTCTGTTTTGAAAAAAAAAAGCAGTCCCTTACTGAATCAATACAGGATGTAATTCATCCTTTATTTTTACGCACACCCTACTCTAATGCAGAACACAAAGTTTTCACCCACTTGGAATGACATGAAAAATAATAAACATTTTTTGTTTGTTTTAATGAGGACAGATACCTTTAGCTCAAGTTCACCTGCAAAATGAGAGAAGCTGTCCAAAAACAGATCCAAATGGCAAACAAATCATGAGTAGATCAGTCCTGTCAGTGGGAGTGAGTGGGAGTGAATACAAGACAAACTGCACAGTTTGTACAGAGAGTATTTTCTGTCGCCTATGGTGGACTGTCCGATGTGGAGCAAGTACAAGAGCAAAGGCCCGGAGAGGAGTTATTCTGACAGACCAAACGTTTTGCCGAATGACAATGATTTGATGTTTTAATCCTTAATATAACTGTTGCAGCTGTGCTTTCCTCTTATTGACTCTTTATTGCCTTTGCATTCATGTTCAAAGTAGCAAAGGACTTTGATTGACACTGATGCACAAAAAGCACACGCAGGGGCATGAAAATTCACCGTAATGCAGGAAACTAAATGTCTGACACTCAACACTTGTCACCTCATTCAGACGGCAGCTCAGGGTGGGAAACTCCACTCGTGGAGAAAATCTACTGATTCTGTTGTTCAACAAGTAGAATCAGAACAATGTGTCACATCAAGCTTTTAACTACCTAATACTGTAAACTGAGACAGATGGAAGAGTGCAGCAAATTGTTATTGGTTTAGTCTATTTGGAGAACCTCCACATTAAGACTGCAGTTGTTCTGACCGATAAGCAGCACATAAAATGTTGTTCCACACCGTCCTGTTGAAACGCTTCAAGTTTGTTGTGCTTTTAAGCAGCGATTGTCGCTCCACATGGTTTACACAGAGACTTCTTTTCCTTGACATTAAATGTCAAATTTATTTATTATTTATGAGACATGCAGTAAATGCAAGCTTGTTGACTAGTTAGCCTTCAAAAGGAAACAAGTTTCCCTGAAGATCAAACCCACAGCCTCAAAACGTTTGAACCTGCTTCTAACGCACGTTTTTGGGCTTCCACAGTATATGCTACTATACTTAAAAGGCCTTTCTAGATACTTGAGTAGCTTTTGGACAATAACATCCCTCAAAAAGAACAGTCACAAATTAACCCATTTAATTCTACTGCTGCTGAGACGAAGATCATGATAATAGTAACGCTTGAAGGGACTTGAACCACTGACTTTCAGCGTCACAAGCATCAATTTATTTCATTGAGCCATAACGTCCAGCACCACTGTTTAGCAGTATTAATACTTTTTTTCCAGTAACAAGTAGTGCAAGGGATTACAATTTCCAAAACAGTAATTATACTACAGGCACTAATCCAAGTAACTCTGAGTTACTGCGTTACTGTCTGACCTAGATCAAAAATGTTTTGATGATGTGTACGTGCATCAGTCAGGGCAGGTCACGTCAGCTGCTAGCCAAAAAGCTAAATGAAGCATGGATACTTGGTGATGGAATCTAATTTGAAAGCCACACTCAGAGAGGTCGACTTTGTTTACATCATAGCCGACATCTGGACACCAACAACCAAAAGCTTTCTGGGTGTTAACGGTTCACTGGAACAGCAGCTCGATTTTGGAGGGCAACAAAGTACAAAAGTAATATAGTAATATAATTTGTAATGTTTTGATACCAAGTAATAAATTAAGTAATATTATTTTTTTTGAAGGAGTAATAAGTAAAAAGGTAACTTATTACACTTCCTGAGTAATTTACCCAACACTGTCCAGCAAACTGCAAAAATGCCTCATCAAATTTGAGTAAAAATACTCAAAGCATTTGGTTTGAAACAAGCAAACAGGACTTCTTAAGACTTCTTGAAATAAGACAGGATGCTCGCCTACCAGAAGTCTTCAAATAAGATCAAAAAGTCTCTTCTTGTTTAGTTTATTCAATTAAGTGTCTACGAGGGCTTTAAGTAAGTGCTATTAAATTCATCGTAAGAACAACCCTGGTTTTGAATCAATGACCTTTAGGTTGGGAGACGTGTATGAGCTGGACACAGTGGCCGGGCCATCACCATATTGTTGGTGAGTCCATCTCTTTGGCTCAGACTGACGAATCTCATCAGCTGTTGATATGAAGTTTGAGATATTTTAAAGTGAAAATCTACCAATGTATTGAACTAAAATGAAAAGCGGCCTCTCTCGTCTTGTCTGTCTGTTCTTTGATTTTCTTGGCAGCTATTAATCTATTCATAAAGGTACTGCTCCATTACACTACTAGTGGTCAAAATTACCACAGGAACCTATTAAGTATCACAAATGTCCGACAAATATATTCGCTGTGCTCTAATCAGTTTGAAAAATTAAGGTAATGGTACAAACGTGTAAAAACATTTTCAGCCCCGGAGGTTAGTAGTCAAGAACACAGATCTCATTACAACTTAATGTGTACTAGAAAGAGTAATTGCCTTGAGGGCAGCTAACGGCTGTGGTTAAACAAAAGGAATCTTAGCTCTATCTTCGTGGGGATCCTCTCTATAATGTTGTTAGACGCTCATAAAAATCTGAGCAAAACAAGCGCTTTTAATGGACGCACTTTGATCGCAACAGTTGACCTTAAGGATTGAGTCGCAGCCATTGTAGCCTGTTTCGCAGCTGCCAGCTGAGCTGATATACTGGACCGTTTCCCCAAACCTTTTTCTTCCCATTCGCTATTTAGACACCAAAATATATAAAAGAAATAGGGCCCAGGTTAAAGATAATCAGGATGAACTAAACCCATTGCTTCATTTTCCCAAATTCCCAAGTGTTTGCAATAATTCAAACCACTGAGCTGGATTCATAAGGGGCCATAAACAAAACCTTCATAAAGTGTTGCGTTAGTGTCAGACACCATTATTAAATCCTGCTTTCATTCTGTTAATGTCCTGTTCCACTGTATAATGAGTCCTCTCCAAGTGGACATGCTGTAAATGCCAATCATCATCATCATCATCATAAACTTAAAAATCATGAATGCTTTTTAATGCATTTTCAGATCCACATTATAAGCTCATGAAACATGCATGAGAATTTCCAATGAGGATCTTTAATAAATTAGATGTAAGCAGATTTTTAGTGCCAAAGGTCTGAATTTAAAAGAAAATCCACATCCTGAATTGATTAAAATTAAAGTAAAATGGCCTCAGTCGTCTTTGTTCACAAGTTGTACAAGGATTTCTTACTTGTTCTCCTGTTCTGATCTGTGTGTGGTGTGTGTGTTGTGTGGAAAAGCAATTTTGTAAATAATATATTTTCTGTTCAAAATCCTGCAGACAGATATGAAAGAGCCCACTTAAAATAAACCAGGATATCGATATCAAGCGAGGATGAAAAGTCCCTCTCGACACATGATTGTTCTGTAATTCTATTTAACTTAGATTTACAGGAATCGCTCCCCAACGATTGAGCTGATTTCCTCCCTCTCACTAAAAGACAGCTGTGTCCTTGTCATCGGAGACGCGGTAGTGAGCTGTAATTGACAGACAAGTCGGCTATTAGCGTCATTGCCCTCAGGAAAACGAGCAGCGCCCGGGCTCTGACACGAGAGAGGTTAATATCTGATGTCAGCAATACAGTTTATATCACGGCATGCGGCCTCATTAATCTGTCACCTGGGAGTGGGGGGGTTGTCCCATCTCGCCACTGAAAAGGGGTCACAGGGCATTCAGATCACAGCTGTGAATTCAGTGGCTCAAATGGGATCCTCCTCCAGGGACTGTTGGTGTGTTGTGAGGTTTTGATTTCCTCGACTTTATGAGACTGTAAAACACATAACTCAAGCAGGAGGCAGCGATGTGTGGAGTACAGTGATGTGCATTTTTCTGATAGTCATGCACACTCTGCTCTGCCGATTAAACCTTGCCTATGTGATTTTCACACAAGGAAGGGCACCAAATTATGGCAACGCTAGTGACGTGCACATGGAAGACGGTGCGTGAGGGGAATTTTAAAGGCTTCGGCTGAGTCATTTGCATATTCCTCTGCTTTCGTGTGGCGACGCTCAGTCACATACCTTAAGCAATCATGTTGGCAGCGAGGGCAGAGAGCCACTTCACTCTGAACCTCCTGCTTTCATGTTTGGATGTTTTCATCAGCTTTCAAAATTCTGGATTTCTTTTTAAAGCTGATTCAGCAATGCCTTAGCTTTATATCCACAACATGAATGTCCTTTAACTTGTTTAAAAATGCGTAATTTGCTGCAAATTATCTTTTGACAAAAGAATGTCAAATGGTTTCCTGAGTCCAAGTTCATCTTCAGATGTCTTGTTTTGTTCAACTAATAGTCTGAAAGCCAAAGATATTCAGTTAGACTTAGAAAAACAAATATTTGAGAGGCTAGAAACTTTGGCTTCATTTTTGTACAGTTGGCTGAAATGGACACATCGTCCATCTTTATTTACTTTTTGCACTGGTGTGGTCTCAGAGTGATCAGAGCTACATAAACACCTACATAACCTACATAAAATGACAAAAACATTTTTTCACATCATGTACTTTGATTCTTTAGTTTGGCCTGTGTTGCATCTGCTAACATGGAAAGGGCAGGTTTTATGACTTATACTGCAGCCAGCCACCAGGGGGCGATGATTTGAGATGTTTTTGGCTTCACTTTGGGGAGCTGTCATGTTGTCCATCATCACACTGGCTAAATATCAAGTAACCAATTATCAAAATTGTTGAGAATTAAAAAAAATAGTTCCAACACTTTGGTAATTGTGATAATTCACTTGCTACATGAGGATTAGATGAGAAGATTGATACCAACCTCATGTCTGTAAATGTGCTAAATGTGAAGCTACAGCTAGTTAGCTGAGCTTAGCTGAGCATATAGACTGGAAATAGGGGGAAAC
This sequence comes from Lutjanus argentimaculatus, assembly GCA_034769285.1. Taxonomy (NCBI): domain Eukaryota; kingdom Metazoa; phylum Chordata; class Actinopteri; order Lutjaniformes; family Lutjanidae; genus Lutjanus; species Lutjanus argentimaculatus. Next base: position 648,196 of record JAWZSL010000076.1, on the reverse strand, counting down.
AGCTAGCAGGGCTCTGTCTGAAGGTAAGAAAATCCACGAATCTCCAATATCAGTGTTTGCTTATTAATAGGTTTAATCCATAGACAGTAAATAATTAGTGGACGGAGCATAAGGTGAACTCACCCATAGGTTTCTGAAGAGCTGTTTTGATGCTCACACATGAGTGAGTTATTAGTTATTAGCTATAGAGAACAAAACCTGTTTTTTTTCACCAGGCTGTGAACATGTTTATTTCTGCTGTAAAGTTGGACATTTAATATGGGAGTCTATGTGGACTGGCCATTCAAGATATTGCAGTTTTGGCACTTTTGCATTAGCTTCATTTTCCAAATATGGAGGTTGATGCTTGGTTTTATCTTGGTGTTTTTTTTTTTTTATCTGTACAAAAACGGAAGTGTAAGGAAATGTGGAAACGTTTTAACACATTGGTTGTAGTACAAATTAAATAAACAACATACAACATGTTAATTTGTGAACTTTAAAGGTGCTGGTAGTTTGCTACATTCAGACAGAGCCATGCTAGCACTTGCTCCCTGTTTCCAGTCTTTATGCTAAGCTAACGGGCTGCTGGCTATAGTTTCATATTTGCTATACATAAGAAAGGTATCAAATATTCACATCTAACTCTCTCCAAGAACGCGAATAAGAGTGTTTCCGAAAATGTCAAACTATTCTTATAATTTTCTGTCAATCTAATAATTGTTTAACCTTTATTTTCTACCAAAAGTTGCCAGCTTTGTCACAGCATGCCAAAAGAGAAAGTGTGGTGCACTAGACTTCCTATGACACACTTGAAGTTAAAAGAGGGTCTGTTTTTGTGTCTTGACAGGAAAGAGCTCCACCAAGTACGCCCAGATTGACATCACCGCGACAGAGACGGCCCACAAAGTGGGCACGCAGCACGCCCTGGGACGGCAGGAGGGCCTTCACACTCTGGAACTGAGAAGAAAGGGGACACCACATTGACTTCTTCATCACTGAACTGCTGATCTCAGCAGGATATCTTTGCTCATCACCAGCACACTACATCAAACTAAAAAAAAACATGGCTCTGAGGGTTTTGGGGGTTTTTTTCAGTCCAGGCTGTTCCCAAAAGATCCTCTGAGGTTTACTGTGGAAATTTATTCTCTGTTCTGTTCATCTTTTGAATACAATTTTTTTTTATTGGAAGTTGCCAAGTGTCCATTTCTTCAAATTCAGACTCGCTTCTGTAATCTCAAAGCAACGTGAAGATAGAGTCTCCTCAGAAAGGTTTGGCACAGGATCAGGAGCAGCATTTCAATCTCGCTCTCCTTTGTGGACTCGGGCATCTCATTAAATAGCATTATGTCAGTGCCGGAGCCTCAGGCTAACTTGGAAGAAGATGTGCCAGTCCTGAGCTGAGTCACTGGCCCCAATAAACCCCCAGAGCAGAAGCATTTCACAGCTCACACTGGCCTCATCCCTAATAACATGCAATATGCTGTTTTTATCCGGGTTTGGGATAGAGAGGCAGGGTGGCTGCAGGAGAGGAAGCAGAGATGGTGTTTATTCTCATTTTTTTTCCTCAGTAATTCCATACATAGTTGCACGAAACTCACTTTGTAGTATATTCATACTTGGGGAAACTTTCCATCCAGTCTTACTCAGAATGCTGCAAATTTTAGGTTCACAATTAAAAAAAGAAGACAAGTTTTAAGTTTGTTTTAGAGCAGATAAGTAATGGTTCTGCATAATACTTCCACATTGTGCATGGTGACTTTTTTGCCTGGGTGTAACTAATGGATCAGTGCTCATCATAAGATCAGAATTTCATTGCTGCTATTGTTGTTTTGTTTTTTGTTTTTTTTCTGTTCCACATTTCACATGGAAAACGATTTACTGTGGAAAAGTCTTCATAAATAATGCAAAGCTGAGAAGATGGTGAAAATCACTGGATTTTTCTTAATCACTCTGAAACGACAAATGTGTCACAGAACAGACTGACACTCATGGCCTTCATTTTTCAGAATGATGTACTTGGAAAAGGAAGTTTGAAGTTTGTTTTTTTTATGAACTCACTGAAGTGGTTAAAATCATTTTTATTATTATTCCTCATTGTGTGTGTGCACATAGGCATTTTTACTTAAACCACAATTATGAAAAAAAAGGTTTAGTATGTGTTTTGTAGAGCTGTTTTAGTCTATATATTGTTTTAGTCTCATACTCTACTTGGATTACACTCTTATTTTGATATCTGTAAATACATTTTCTTTCTATGTAGCTGATGTGGATTGTTATATACATGTGAAGACATAATGTATGTACAGTAAAGATGTATTGAAAGAGTTCAAGGACAAGTGCCTGTTTCCTAAGGCACTATTTTTTTTCTGGGAATATTTTTTCTTGTAAATTATTTATAACATTAACTACTGCTTTGATGTGCATGTTCAGTTTCTCTAGAGCTACTGTAGGTCACATAGGGGACTTTTCCCTCCATGTACAGTTGTAAACCAGTTTGGTACAATATTACATAAAGCATCCTTACATTTGATGCATTTGTTTTTATTTAACACAACAATGAAGCATCTTAATGTAAATTATGGTACGAAGCCAATTAGCACAATACAAGACGATCACAAGTGAGCCGCTGGAATAATTATAGAAATATATAAAAGCTAATATAAGTTGATTAACTGCGCATTTAAATGATGCATTATAAACTCAAAGCAAAAATAATAATTAAAACAATTTAATTTGCTAATAAATATTGATGTTTCCTTATTCTGTGTTCAAATAATTTGATTAATTGAAAAATGAAAGGCTTTCAAATATGTTATTTCTAGGGCTGGGCAATGATTAAAATCTTTAATCGCAATTAATTGCATAATTTGCCTGATTAATCACGATTAATCGCATTGTATACGCAAACTCCAAGAATGAATTCAAAAGTAGTGTAAAGAGCACTTCTATTTCAATGTTCTGCTGCCATATGAACGAAAGTGCCATAACATTTGTTGTGCAAACACTTTTAACATCAGCACTTATCAGTAACACATATTTAGTGTAAATCTCTTAAAAATGTAAAAAAAAAAATAAAATAATAAAAAATAATAATAAATAAAATAAATAATAGTAATAATAATAAATTAAAGATTATTGCCAGTGACAGGACATTCTCTTTATGAAAAAAAAAAAAAAAAAAATCTACCAACAAAATCCTGAGCCACAATCAGGACAAACAGGCAATTTCTGAGGTAACAGCAGAAACTTTTAACAGGGAGCAGCATTACCAGTCTATGGCCATTTAAAAGCTCCGTGACTTTACCCTTCTCTATGTCTGCTTTGGTTTTTCCGCGTTTTCCTTTTTCCTTTCCCGGTTCCGCAACAGCCAGCGCCAGAGCCCTAGAGATAGGGTTATCTCTAGGGCTCTGGCCAGCGCTGTTCTCCTTCTTCTTCTTCTGTTTGAAACGGCGGCTGGGCTGGCAGCCAGCTCATTGGCGCATTATCGCCACCTACTGTTCCGGAGTGTGAGTCAAACCCCTACACCGCAGCAGCCAGCAACAGACTTTCACAAAATAAAAGCATGTGAGCAACATGCGTTAATGCGCGATAAAGTAAATATCGGCGTTAATAGTCTAATGAATTAACGTGAAAATAACGCGTTAACTTGCCCAGCCCTAGTTATTTCACTTACTTATGCATCTGCCTGATGTTACACCTCTGTAAGTATTAAACAGTTTTTGAAACAAAAATACTTATAATAATACATTATTATTTTGATAGTATGGAATAAACATGGTTGTTTTTGTGTCAGTTACATTTCCTTGCCTGCTCAGAAATAATCTTAAGGTGAGTTTTCACAACAAGAACTTTCTCCAAGGACAGAGAACCTTTGGAGGAACTCGGTGCGTTTCCACCTCAGGGACCAGGGTGCAAATTAAGTTCCAGGAACATTATTTTACACCCCAAAACATCTCTGCTTCAGGGGGTAGTACTTTCCAAAGGTACAGAAATTTTGGGGGTGAGGCTCGCTGCACTGAACATTTCTGATTGGATAAAAATCTGCAGCTGCAAACAAGTGTGGTTTTTGTTCACTACACCTCAACACATCAATATGGATTTACAGAAGAAAGCAAATGATACACTCCCTTTTTTCCTTTAAACAAGTTGTTACATACAAGAGGTGGGTGTAACACCTGTGGAATCAAACATAAATATTAACTTTGTCAGGCTTAGAATTGTTGAGATTGTGGTAGAAAGGTACTGATTGATAAATCATTTTCTAATATTGCTCTATGATGGAGCACCATTGCTTACGGTATTTGTTCCCCATCTGCAGAGTTCGTATTGAATCTGTCACAGGACCGGTGCTGGCCAGCAGAGATTGTATCAGCAACGGAACATCTTTGCAGGAATGGATCTGGGAGCCCCGGCGTGGCAGTGTGAGAGCTTTGGAAGAGAAACACAGTGGGTTGTGCACATTATTTTCACAGTGTGTTACAGATCAGGCTGTAAAATGTCCAAATTAAAAGCTCTCACACAGAGGGACTATTAATAGAGATTGCTCCTGTTCCACATAATTTCAAGATGGTGATGCATCGTCGGCCAACTCTCATAGCGTCATGATTCCGATTGGCTTGTTACTCACATTATGGATATTAACCTCGCTGACCTGGAAGGAAACTATACAGTGCAGCGAAGTGTTTCTTGGAAACTCATTTACTCATTAAATTTAGCCAGAGAGAGATGAGAAGAAAAGAATAACTGGTTGTCTCTGTGTTCAAATATTGATATAAATAAATTAACGTTAAAGCCATTGAGAAACAGGCAACAGTAGTTAAATGAACTATGCAAATCCTTAGACAGGTTGTGTGTAACTGCAGTGCCTGTTTTCAGTAAAAGAAACTGCAGTTTAGTTCTCGTGGGCAGAGTTTTAATCGGTCTTAATCTCCCACTGTGGCCACCAACAGTGAATAAACCACGGGTCTAATTCAGGACCTCCATCTGTCTAACAGAACGTAGACTCAGACTTGAGTCAGACTTAACTTACTTAAGACTCTGCACCCTAAACACTTGCCTTGAAATTTGACAGCAAAATATGTTGATCTGGTAAGATCCCAGAAAAAAGACAGCAGCAGATGGGCCGTGCTTAAATATTACGCCTCTGCATTGAAGGGACCTGGTCTCAGTTATGTAACAAACACTGTTGACATAGCTTTGAAAGGAAAACGTTCAAACGCAATGTCATTTTACTGATAAATAGATTTGGACTTGCCCCCAAGGAACTGAGACCTGCTGCATGTGTCGTTCGCTTCAGCAGACAATGGCGCATGTGTTATCTCAGCCTTAAGGTGAAAGTGGCTTCTTCAAGTTCTGAAACTTGACATGAGCTGCCTTTTTTTTTTTTTTGCAAAACCTGAGAGTTGACTTGAGATGTGCTTTGATATCTTCTTGAGACTCCCTTTGTCTGCATTTGTCTGCCATTTCTTGAGACTTAAATGCCATCTTGCTATGACAAGACTTGATATTTTGACTAGTATTGAGAGCTTACAGAAGACTGACTTTGGCTGAACTTGGGGCAAGATTTTGACCTGTTTCAACTGAGACTTGACTTGAGACTCGATTTGGCAAACCTTGACACTTGACTAAAAGATTGCTTTGACTAGATTGAAAGTTGACTTTGGACTTGGTTTGATGCACTTGAGCTTTGATCTGGGCCAAAACTTGAGATGTGTTGTGACAAGTCCTGACACTTAATATCAGACTCACTCTAACAGGTTTTCAGACTTGATTGGCAACTTCCTCTGACAAGACTTGAGACTTGATGAGATTTGCCTTGGACTTGTCTTGGCTGACTTGAGAATTGCTATGATGAGAATTGAGACTTAAGCTGACAAAAACTAATGTTTGATCTGAGTCTAGATGTGAGATGTGCTTTGACAAGTCTTTACACTTGATGCAAAACCCGCTTCGATCAGTTTTGAGGCTTGATTGGCAACTTGCTTTTCAAGGCTTTAGACAAATTCGACAAAACATTTGACCTCGGCTTAGACTTGAAATGTCCTTTGAGAAGGCTTGACAAATTTGACAGTCATTGGGACTTTCTCTGACAAGCTTGAGACTGGACTTGAACTTACTTTCAATCAATCATCATCACTTATTTGTCCCCAGTGGGCAATTGGTGTACAGCAGAGGAGCAAACATAACAAGATAAAAAAAAAACAAAACAATAAGTAGAAATGACATAGAAACAATCAATCAATCAATAGAATCATCCAAACACTACAGGCAAGTACCTACTACTCTACTACTTTGACAAGATTTGTGCCTTGGAAGAGACCAGTCTTTGATTTTCCCTAAAAGACTTAATAACAGTTCTACAACTCTGTCAGTCTATTTGGAAATGTTCTGTGCAGGGAGCACATAAATGCTGCCTTCGTTACCAAAATGATACAGTACAAGCCACTGTATTCAGATCTATGTGTACATTGGGTTCAAAGAACAATGGCTGTAGACGAGCGTATGAAACTTCGGGGCCATGCAGTTCTTTTCTTTGTGCTGGTTCAATTATCTGAAATCTCCTTCTCCCTTTAGCCTCTACGAAAATTACATCTACTGAATAAGTAATTGGTACTTGCAAATCAAACTGTCTGCTTTCCTTTGTCAATCTTATACTTACTTGTCAGAAAACAAATTCAAACAACTCAATATGCTTAATTATTCATGCAAGGTCATTTTTCCCCTTTGCTTTTTGGTACTTCATCACTGATCTCGCTGCTGCTTTCATGGGACTTTATAGAAATAAAGGCTACATTTCATAAATTATGCAGGAACAGTGAGAAAAGATTATTTTCAGGCAACAGCACTGTAAGACCAGATGTGAAACTCCTGCCACAAAGTGCATTAATAATTCTTCAAGAACAATACATTATTGTTTGCTCAGATGAAAGTAATTCTTGCGCCTCAGTGAGTCGCTGTGCAGCATCTGATGTGTAATAACTATAACTTGACCTAAAGCAGAGGAAACATGAATATCTTTAAGTTACCGTGACCAGAAGATTTCAAGAAAGTTATTATGTTTTAGAGAAAAAACTGAATCCAAAGTAACGTAAATCTGTACTTCTAAATCAATTAAAGGCTGTGCTGTGGAGCTTAAAGTTGGACCAATCAATATGTTTATAATAACAATGGATTAAATGGCTGTGTAATGTGAAGGGTCGACATCATAGTGATGAAACCAGAAGATTATTACTTGATTCTGCAGTTCCCCCTCACCTCTATCAAGTGTTTTAGCATCAACTCATTGTTTTGGTTCATTCTCACGCTCATCAGCATTATTTCCAGCAGCAGTAGGCAGCTGCCGCCTTTTACACTAGACAAAAAAAACCCACTAATACCCAGGAACATCTGGCTTCAGTGGGAAAGGATACAATCGATTAACTGATACTGTAATTAAATGAGTCTGCAGCAGTCACAGGTTTTTATCAGCTTCAGCTCTGACTGGCAATGATGAAAACATGGCACCAAGGTGGAAAAAACAATTTTTCTGCCTTTGCTGGTGAGATGTTATGAAGGCTTGCTGCTTCTAGCAGTAACTTCAGTGACTCGTAGTCATCTCATCCATGCGTCTCCGTTCAAGCAGCACTAGGACATCATCCCAAACACATAGACATAGACACCTGTCTGCACCAAAAGACCAACAGGAAAAGTTAGTGTCTGGCTGGTGAACACTGTTGAGCATTTATCAGATAAAAGAGCCAGATATTTCCAACTGGACCTGGTGGAGACCAAACCAGAGCTAAAACAAGACTCACATGAGCTTGCTGCGTAACAACAAACAAAGCTATGTCATTAGTAAAAACCCTCAACTGAAAAGGAAAATAACCACATGCTCACAAAATTATACATATCTTTTCATGTTGTCAAACTGCAGCAAAGATAGTGGAGCACTTGCGCAAATACCTAACATGAGGGTTTTTCACATTGCACTTACATCAGTGCACCCAAGCATTCTTCTTAGCCACATGGTTGTTGGGTTATCTCCTGAAAATTGACTAAACACAGGGCTAAATTGTTCAAGTGTGGAGCTAAAGGCCGTTAAAGAGCCATGACGTCATTCTAGAATGTAAATCTTTACGGGACGTGAGACTTACTTTGATAAGTCTACAGAGTTGACTCAAGTCTTGAGACTTGGTTAGGCAAGCCTTGAGACTTGACTTGATACTTATTTAGATAAAATATTGAAACCTTAATCCAGACTTGCTTTGACAAGACTTGGGACTTCATTTAGACTTCTCATGAATTGACAAACCTTGACACTTCCTTTGACAGCACTTGAGATTTGACCTGGGCCTAAAACTTAAAATGTCCCTTGACAAGTCTTGACAGATTCGAGACTTGATTGGAAACTTGCTTCAACAAGATTTGAGACTTAATTAGACTTGACTTTTACTTATCCTAGACTTGTTTTACTTGAGTCCTGCTTTGACAGGACTTGACTTGAGGTGTACTTTGAGAAGGTCTGGGGACTGGGGACTTGCTTTGACACTTTAAGACCTGACTTGAGACTTGAGACCAACTTTGACAAGCCTTGTGATCTTACTTGGATTTGCCACAACTTACTTGAGGCTAGCTTTTGACTTTCCCCAAAAGAATTAAAAACAATTCTACTATCTACAAACTGTCAGTCTGTTTAGTCTATTTAGGATTATTCAGGGCAAGCAGAAGTGCAGTGTGAGTCATATAGCCCTGGGCTTAGGTCGGCCCTGGGTTAACAATGTTTGTGTGCAAAGAGGCTAAGTTATCCAAGGGTAAACTCTGAGGATAGCCCTGAGCTACGAACATACAGCGTGAAAAGCCCTGTGAAGTGTCGATATTCACTCAACTTGAACACAATTCACTGAGCTGTAAGTAATATCAACCCTAACATGTACATAATTACATCAACACCTGTTACCTAACAGGTTTCTACCTCTGCATCATGTGTTATATTTCCTAAGGTCAACTTAATTTATCCAACATGTTATCACAAAACAATTAATTTCACTGTTCCGACTAACATTATTTCCCTGCTGACTATCGATCTGCTAATTGTCCTTTCTCGCTGCATGATATTGTTATTCATGTCACTCTTTTCCTCTTGTTTCAATCAATTCTCATTCTGTCGTGCACGGCAATAAATGAGATTACAGCCGCACATGTTCTTCAGGTGGTGTCTGGCAGAGCAACAGAGAGCATAAAGGACACTGAAATTAGTCACTGGTGGGGTAAATGTCTTTGCTTGCCTTGAGAAACACTGTACGGATATAATGAATGTCAGACCAGACTGCATGTCACAGTATGTTAATATATAATCTGAATATTGGCGAGGCCGGGCCCCTGTGGCTCATGAATGGAGTCATAAAGCAGATTTGAAGTTTGCAGTGTCACAAGTGTTGAGTCTGGCTTCGCTAAGTGTTGAACAGTGGCCTCTTAACTCACACACTGATGCTTGAACCTACAACCTCGTGTCTTCTAAGTAAATGCTATGCTTCCACAAATAGCAGCTGATCGGTTTATCTGTCGGAAGTGATTTGTTGCAAATGGTCAAAGCCTGCAGGGTTTGGTAGCATTTCCAAACGGCAACCCAATAAACTCCAGCCGCTGACCTTTTTTGCTCTGGTCATTGGTTCCTGGTCATTGGCCTTGTTCAGCCCAACTCAATTACGACTCCTAATGTCTCGCACAAACACACAGAGAGCCTCTCGCAGCCGGTGCCCACGAGGCATTTCAAGAGGAAACGCCTTAATCTTGTTTTATGGAGCTTTCATTCTCTTTGGGCTGCTGCTGTTTTCTTTTGCCTCATGCTTTCATGTTTTCTTTATTTGAGTTTTTCTTTTACTTTTTAAATGTGCTTATATGCTGATATAAGTGTATTATAATGTGCTAATTAAATTCTAGATTAATAAGACTCCAATTTTCCAGACATTCAGCATTGGTTTAAGGACGGCTAAGGATGCATACATCATCATTTCCAATCGAGCTCACTGTTAAAGCCGAAAATACACACTCACACACACAAACACACATTAAAAATCAGTGATGGTACATTAGCTCTCTTAATATGTTCACTGAAACAACCTGATGAGTGTTTCTTGCTGAGTACTGAGTGTTCAAAGAGGCTGTTTACACCTGATATTAACACGCGTCCTGGGTGGCTGGATGGCAATAAAACAACAGGTAGTTCCGACCAAGCGATCCGATTGGTCAATGAGATATTTAGATGCTCAAATCAGCATGACAGCACACTGTGCTCATCACTAAAAATATTACTCTGCCCTGAGGGGGTAATGCTTTTGAAATATTTTGTTTCATGAAAATAAATTCCAAAACCACAGTGAGCTGATATGGTCCATGACTTCCTGCAGCTGTTAAAGTTAACATTTATAGAATAATTAAATCAACTTTCCTAAATGAAAGTGAACATATTGTTTTTGGAAGGCTAAATTAGAATATGTGACTTTAAAACTTTTTTCAGTATATTCTCATTTTTGTGCTTTACAAGGCTCTGAATTTTTTGGAAATAATACAGTAGATGACACAGAAACTCTGTTCACTAAACTTTGGTCACCAGTGTCCTGGTGAGTCTGTGACAGGCGCTGCTAGCTTAAAAATACATGTGAAGTCGGTGAATGACATACTAGCTAAATCTGTCCGTGTAAAAATTATTTTTTTGCAGCAGATATCTTAGTTACAAAAAACTGAGCAGCAACCGAAGCAGTTTTGTGTTTGCATGTGTGGTATTTATTCATCTGCGAAATCCTACAATCCAATGTATCCCGCGTTTTCCCAGAAGTTATAACAACTAGCAGACAGTTAGCAACGGCTAGCGGGAAATAGAAAATTATCTTGAATAGATTGTGGATTTCTCTGTGTCTGAACATTGTCAGAAACATTTAGGATAATATTAGTAAAAAATTCAACAAAATATATAGCATGTGGCATTTTTATAGCTTTTAAAGCAGAAATGTTACATATTATAACTTTATGTTATTTCGTTCTTTGTGTAAAAAACATTTTGTCCACTACACTATATTTATGAAAGAAGACAGCATGTTATTGATGATCAGCTATTCTTTATCACCTGTGGTGAAAGTCCAGATTCCCAAATAAAATCTCACAATTGTCGTTAAGTTAGGAGAGATTTTATAAACTTCAAAAACAAATTCTTAATTATTTTGGCCTTCTCATAAATTCTGCAAATGTTATACATTAAGTTATTTATTTATTTATGTATCCCAAATTGTGCAGATGTAGGTACGTGTTTAGTTACATATTACTGTAAATAAAGTGGGGAAGTGAGATCTGATCACAGGGAGAACAGTTCAACCTGTCCTTTTTCCTTTTTTATTGACTGATTCAATATTAATTATTTGCCGAAAATGAATGGATCAATAAATCTTGATAAAAGTGTCAGTTTCTTCCAAAGCTGAAGACAACTTTATGTCCACACAGACACACTAGCACTTTTAGAAAGTGGTAATAATAGAAAAGGATAGACTGACAGTATTTTGTGAGATTTTCTGGGAGCTAAATCTGTCCTGTATTGGTCCTGATAACACCACAACATAAAGGACATTTTGGACATAATCACTTCAGCCAACAAATTCGATCTCTCATTTCTCAATCTCTCATTATCTGTTAGGATGCTCCAGGCTGCGTTCCTTATCTGAAGTTATGATTCACTCACTTATAGCTTTGGGTGAGATGACCATGGTGCCAAATATTGATTGGATCATCTCAGCTCAGACGAGTAACACATTTGAGCTTTTAAAATCCGTCATATCACTGCAGGATATCGTGTGAAACAGACCGACAGCTGCTGCTTTTTACTAAAAAAAAAAAAATAATAATAATATTGCTAATATTTTAGTGAAAGCGTTCTGACCTCCTTGTTTCTCTCTGTGACACGTCAGCTGAGCCGTATCGCTGTAGTACGCCTTGTTTTGGTGTGAGTTACATAATGCACCAAATGGGGACAGCTCTTTATCTGTTAGCAGTTAACAACAATGAATGTCCAGCCAAACACAAACACTTCAGCCTGATAATGTGATGCTCATCTGCTGACTGTTACTGAGAGGAGAAAAAAAAAACCAACTAAATGTGTCAAGTGGCTCAGAGAACAACAATCCACTTAGTGACATCATTACCTCGGCACTAAAACACATCTCTTTTTTTTTTTTTTCCTCTTTTGTCTCGTCTGTAGCATCTGCTGATCTCCATTAGTCCACTGCTGAGACAAAAGGAAGCACTGATGGCTAAAGATGATGATCCTGCTGCTTAAATACTGTCAGAGGATGAAGGATGAACAAACACATTTTACTCTAAAACTAACTAATTCTTTCTATTTGACCCTTCTTACGTCCCACCCGATTTTGCTATGTGCTAGGCTAGTCCGTGTTGAAACGGAAACCAAATTTTGATGGTTGGACAGCATAAAAGATGTTGCTGGGGGACCTGACAAGGAAACAGATATGTCACATATTAAGTTAGCTAATGTTAGCAAAAAGCTAACTAGCTAGTAAGCTATGATGGATGTAGATGAGCTAGCTTTTTAGCAAACTAATTTTCTATCAGATGTAACTAGCTATCTAAGTCTGTCAGAGGATGGTAGATGAACATATGTATATTTTACTCTAAAACTAAAAAGTCTTTCCAATTGACCATTCCTAAGTCCCGCCCCTTTTTGGTCTGCCCTCCATAACAGTGAGCAAGCACCCAACAGAACCTCGCTCAACATTCTCCTTTCCTGCTTTGTGCACTTAGATATGCTATGAGCTAGGCTAGCCTATGTTGAAAAGACAACCAAATTTTGATGGTTGAGGTTTGTTAAAAGATGTAGCTGGGGGACCTGTAAAGACAACATATATGTCACATATTAAGTTAGCTAATGTTAGCAAAAAACTAACTAACTAGCTAGCTGTAATTGATGTAGATATGCTGGGTAGTTAGCTAGCAATTTCCCCACATTAGCTCTCAGTTGTAATTAGCTAGCTAATGATTGGTGTATATTAGCGGCTCATTGGCTACCATCTTGCTACAGAGTAAAACACTAACTGGTTAACAATGGATATAGATTGGCCAACTTGTTAGCTAGCATGTTGTTAACATTTGCTAAGTTAAGATAGAATAGAAGTGTCTATATAGCCTTTTCACAATGTCCCCCAGCTACATCTTCAAAATTTGTTTAGCACATAGCATATCTAAGCTACAGGAAACAGGAAAGGAGGAAGATGAGTGAAGTTACAAAAGAGGCGGGACTCAGGGATGGTCAATATCTTACATTTCTATGGTTTCCCATGACTTTATCTTAATTAAATCACATAAAACTCCCTTGATTTATTTTCTTGATTTTAAAGCGATATTCCACCCCAGAATGATAATCCCACTCAGTATTACTCACCCCTATGCGATGTGAGGATGGGTGAAGATCTTCAGTTCACAAAACAATCCTGGAGTTTCAGCAGAAAACAGGGTTGCAGCCAATGGCAGTAGATGTATCGTGAGACTTTGTATATCTCACGATACATCGACGCCTACCTGGGAGGCTACAGTTGACGTTTTGGCTAAAAACATGGTGTAAATGGTGTCTTTTTTGGTTAAATTTTAATGTTGCGGCTCACGGACACTTGGATTACACCACATGAGCAGGATGGAGACATTTTGTGTTTGTTTTGTGTTCTTTTGTTTTTACATTTTATCCGTGGTCTCCATTTACTGCCATTGACTGCAACCCTGTTTTCTGCTGAAACTCCAGGATTGTTTTGTGAACTGAAGATCTTCACCCATCCTCACATCGGCATAGGGGTGAGTAGATATTGAGTGGATTATCATTCTGGGGTGGAATATCGCTTTAACTCAACCGTCTGTGTTTCTGTGTTTTGCAGGATGTCAGAAATGTAAGAAAAGCTGATTTAAAATGCAGAGCAGCTCTCACAGTGAGAGGTTGTGTGACACAGTGGGAGGCAACTCAGCATGATACAAATGATCCATAAATGAGTTGCTGATTTTTTGGGGGGAAAAAAGTTCTGTTTTTCTAAAAGGATGTGAGGTGGATCGGAAAAGTGTTGATGATTTTGAGCAGCATCTGATTTATTCTTGCTTTTCCAGCCCTGTGGTTTTGCATTTTGTGTTGATTGCCATTTCTTGGGGTGTTCTTCTGATTTGAGTGGCTTCCCCTCATTAGAATAAACAGTATTAAAAATATTTCAAGATGTTTTGATAGAGGAATCAGTAGTTAAACAAAGTTTTTAAACAGTAAAGTTTGCCCTATGTTGACTTGTACACTGTAAAATAAACTTTTTGTTTTAACTTACAAAGGTATCCGTCATGGTCCTTTTTTCAACTGTAATTTTACTCTTTACTCAAGCATATTTTGAGCAGTAATCTATTTTCTGCACTGCATTTGCTATTATGTCCTTGTTACAGCTACTCTGATCTAAATGCAGGGATTAAGTGAAGGGCTGCATGTGGAGCACCTCTACAAGGTGCTGCTGTCTGGAAGAAAAATAAATAACACCTGTCACTAAGAACAGGAGGCAGCTTTCAACAACAATCCCTAGCCACATCTGGCCACACTTTTTATACCAAAACTTAAAAAAGACAAGAGTTCCACAACAAAGCGCTTGCTATGCCTCTCTGTTTAAAAAAAAAACTCCTCTTCCTTTACAAGAACAAGAAGTGAGCTGCACAGACTGTAGGTGAAAATGTAGTTAGGTAGCTAACATTAGCTACATTAATTTCTCATGTATTAACATCAATCTTTGATGTTACTGACATTAACTTATCTTGTAGCTAGTAGTCTATTGAGCTCTTAAATTGGTGTGCTTTAGAAAATAGTTAAGCTAAAGTAATGCCAACTGCAATGTTAACATTTCTGTCATAATTGCAGTAGGCCTACTGTTACCCAGCAAAGTAGCAAAGCAAAGGAAAACAGAGAAAAGACACACCGATGTAGTTCAAAGTGATTTTATATCAAAAGTAAATGTTCAGACTTACTGGTAAAGAAGCAGTCCAAACACAGGCGGTGCTCGACATGAAGGACAATTAGGGACGGGTGAAACGAACCAAAATAAGGCAAGAAAAGAACAAAGACAGGAAGTGAAATCAACTGACTCTTTCAAAATGAAATGTGAATATAACAGAAGTAAATGAAAAGTAACTCAAATGTTTGGGTAATATAGCAACAATTTTTTTGTTTTTTTTGTACTTTTACTTGAGTGGGTCTATGGGAGTAATTGTAGTTTTACTTCAGTATAGATTTTCAGTGCTCGCTTGGTGCCCTGAGATCCTCTTAATGCATTTTGTGCCACAAAATGGGGCACGTGGCACTTAGCGCCCCCCAAAGCAAGACCCTGACACCCTGAAATGAGGAAGCTTTGAGAGTCTGATCCTCATCTGTGGGATGGAGCGTCAGCGGAGTGGGACCAGAGCAGAGGCCTTGGCACTGTGTTACATTAAGTCTGACACATGCTGACAGAGTGCAACCTACTCAGGAAAACAGACTATTATCTGTCTGGTTGGTTGAACGGTTAAATGACCCTACACGGTATTATATCCTGTCTCCTTTCTGCTCTGCTGTGGACTTTATATAAACTTCCTCTGTGCGTGATTATTACCTGATGTTCTCAAAGATAATTATTTAATTAATGCTTCCCTGGAACACAGACTTTGATGGGGTTAAAAGTGCAGAAAATAAAAAAGTCCTCCTCCTTCCTGCTGGGCTTTGCAGCAAACTGAAGGGGGACCCGACACGTCTGTAGAAGAGTAGAGAACGTGGCCTTTGATTAGCTCTTCAAGGAAGAGTCAAATGAGACACTCAGCACACACCAGACTTGATATTTCGGAGATGACTCACAAGGTTTCAGTGGTGTAGGCTGTGGAAATAGTTAATCATTGCTCAGCAAAATGATGGTAAGATTATCTCTGTGACTCCACTCCTGTGCAGATACTGTAATACTCTTGTACAAATCTGACAATGTTATGATGACACCGCTAATCCAGGAGGGAAGCTTTGATGCGAGACAGGTTCACTCATCTCATCTGGTAGCTACATTCCTGTTCTCCATCCGAAGCGGAACTAGCTGTGGATCATTCACTCGGGTTGTCTTCTGATCTCACGTCTCTGGTTCCTGTGCAGTGCTGTACTTTTCCTCGCTTCCTTCCTCGTCACTAGAGTTTTTCAAGATGTGTGGAGGTTAATCTTCTTACATGTCTGTCACCTCCTTAAATATACTTTTTTTGCTTTCTTTCTAAGACACCTGACGCCTACAAGGTAAATATGAAGCTGCAGCCAGTTAGCTTAGCATAAAGACTCAACTTGGCTTTGAAAAATAAGGTTACCAGCAACTCCAAGGCTCACTAATTAAATGCACAATATGTAAATTCTAGTGCTCAGGGTCTCTGTCTGTTGTGAAGTAGCATGGGATCATGGGAGTTGTTTTCTTCAAACAACCACCATTTCAGATGAAACTATCTATCTGACAGAAATGATGTTGGAGGAGGAATTATTCATGTTTATTCATGTTACGTTTAGTCACGTGTGCCGACTTCCTCCCTCACGCTGTGATGTATCTAGCAACCAGCAATTAGCTAGACATGGCTATCAGGAAACACATCGTTACCAAGAATAAATACAGATTTCTGTGTTTGAACATTATTGGAAACATTTGGGATAGTATAAGTACACAACTCAACTAAATATATATGATGTCTAGTGTTTTAATGCAGACATGTGACATATTATAGGTTTAAGCATCAAACATTTAATCAGGAATAAACTGCGTCACATGACAGGCCAGTGCAAAACCAAGGCAGACATGACTCAGACAGTTAGTCCATTTATTTCTGACTCGGTTCATTCTTATTTACGTTATAGAACTCGTGCAACAAAGAAAACTGAGCTGATTTAGGAGCTGATGGCAAATTGTTCAGTGCAACATCAATGCATGAACTTGAGCAGCAACACAAAAGCAGTTAGTCACCATGACAACATTGTCAACGATAGGGAAATATGGTAGACCACATTAAAGTGATAGTTTGGACTATTTGATGTAGGGTTGCATTTATAGTCAGTGTATTACCTTCAGTAGATGCTGGTCGACACACCCTCATTTGAAGAAGCAGAGATGGGCACCAGCACAAAGCTAGGCTTGTATTATGGTGGTTTCCTGCAGAAAAGGCTGGCTGGCAGCAAAGTAAAGCAGTGAAAATATTATAAACGTAGTGCACACTTAAGCTGATATTGATTTTTTTTAGATGGACATTTTTAAGTGGCTAAAATACCTTTTATTGCTGACCTGCCCACAGCAGCACATTGCTCGGCTTTCAGTGCAACCTCAGATCAAATAATCCAAACTGTCCCTTTAAAACCTCATTCTTTTGTGGACGGGATCGCTGTGAACGATCTCCAGCTACTGCTAGTCTAGCAGGACTTTGAGAAGTCCTTGGGAAGTCATAAATGTGTGAGGAGGCAGTCAAACATCCTTGAAAACAAACAAAACTGCTCCACAGTAAAGTTTCTACTTTAGTCAACTGAATTCAGTTTGTTATTATATAAATAATAAATTAGTCTATTGTGTAAACTGTTGAATAACGGAGTGACTAAGCTGCAGAAGTCGAGCAGAGGTCATTTGACCACGCACACTACTAACAACGCTCACCACAAAACATCAGACGTCAGTACTTTAGTTTTGCTTCATCGTCAGTGTGCTCAAACACGCATCACTTGGAGCAGATGAGTGGAGCGATAAAAATATCAAGAATACTATTGAGTACTCAAGGTTAGGTCCTCAGTCTGGGCATCGCTTCAGTGCGACGTTGGTTCTATTTCTGTAATTCTCTGCCCCCTCAAAAAAGACAACAAAGTCACACAAAGAGAGTGTGCCAGAGGAGTTTACAAAAATCAACAAAAAAAAAAACAAAAAAAAACAAGAAGACACACCAGTAAACACAAGTGAATCATAATCACAGGTTTAACTCCTACAGGTTTATTGCTTCCTCCTTTATGGTGTTTTATTGAACAATGATGCATCATGTTTCAGATACTGTACATGTCCGTCCTTCTGTCTCATCTGTCTGTCCTCAGAATTAACAGCTGTCAGTATTTTCTCTGCAGACTGCATTTGTTTAGATTTTTTACCACCACATGTCCCCACAGTGCGCACACAAGAGGATGCAGAGATTCTGTTTCAGCAAAACACTGGATTTATGGTATAAAAGCCACCGTGAACTAAAAAAAATAAATAAAACAGCCTCATTATTGTTACTGAACGCTGTGTCCTTTTTTCCATATAGCCTATCAAGGAAGAAATATGTAATTTCTTCTGCACAATTAATTTGCCACAGCCAGTTATGTTCAGCAGTTCCTCTAAACGTTCAGCTGAGGTGAAGGCACACAGTCACATCAGGATATTCCATTAGAAAATCTTTAATATCTTGTTTATCCTTCAGTTTTCATCCTTGAACACAACAGAGTAAAGCATCCACAAGCACATAAACAGAAAATTGTTCAAATTATTTTCTTTTCATCAGAGATGATTTAAAGTATTTACAAGGAGTTTTGACTGTTAATGAAACAGTCTCAGTTTAATACTGATGCCTCTATAGTATGACTGACATAAGCAAACAAGACCATCACTGAGAGGACTGACTATACAGTTGTTCTTAATCCCTGTCGCCAGGTCGGATTCCTCGCTAAATCAGACGAAACAATTTCCAGCAAACAGACGTTCACATTTTCCCAGGCTCTTTCACAGTAAGCAGCGTGTTAGCCAGTTAAAAGGAAGCAGGAGGACATTTTTCTTTAGCAAATTTTATTTTACGAAATATTTTGTGGTCGTGACAGACAAAGAATTAATCAAAGAACAAAACAAGCTAAAAGGACAGTGATAGAACATGAGCGAAAACCTGAGTCTGTCATTCAACAGATGGAGAGAATCTGAGCAGGATTTGAAAGGATTCAAAACAAATCCTGAACTGCCCTCCTGCTCTGAGACAGATATATAATACAAGTAATGTTAATAACCTAAGCTTTCTCAACAGAATTACTTTTACAGAATAACTGAATGTGTTAGTTGTTGGCTTACATGTAACTTAGGTATATGAACAGTATTAACACAAAGGCAAAGTCCCTCCACTTCTGGTGGACCACATAGGACCTTTCTTCAGAAAAAATATGAATGCTAATCAATGGTATGAGACAATTTTTTGATCACATTTGAATTGTGCCATTAATTACCAATTTTGGCAATTGATAAGGCAATTTTACATGTTAAGAAAGTCACAGTGTGTTGTAAAACTGTTGAATTATAAAACTTACATACATAATTAGTAAGACAACACCCCAAGAGTTTGCATAAGTGATGCCATGACTTCCTCTCTCTCTCTACAAGCTAACATTGAAGCTACAATGTCCGTGTGTTTTTGTCCCAGGATGTAGTAACACAGCAGCAACAGTTCTTGCTTGTTCTTTGGCTTCCCAGCTGGTTAAGAGTTGCTGGATAAAAAACTTTGGGTAAGATAACATTACAAGGGCAGTGATGTTGGTGTTGGTGATGTATATTGTGTGAGATGAGATGTGGTTCACTGAGCAGTTTCAGACAGAACTCAACTTTGACAAATTAACGATAACAAACCGAATGTGCAATTCGTAGAACAATTCAGCGAGATCAAAAAATCATGTCTCCCATGGGGCACACTGGAAGGGGAGGGACTTCACGTCTCTATTACAGTAATTAATCTTACATAGCAACAAATTGTTTGCTTTTTATTTGTTTTTGAAATGGAGAAATAGTACTAAAAATAAGTTGCATTTTTCTCTAATTTGCTTCCAACATTATCACAAACTCCTCCAAAGAGTCCAAACTTTTGACTCTTTTCTTCTTTTTGCAGTAACTTTTGACTCTGAGAGGTGGTCTCTAGTGGATGCATTGATTAACATCAATGTCGATATCCAGGACACATGGAAGTATGTGGGCAATGACAATTACATCACTGAAAAGGATGTTTCTATTTACCTTTACATATATGAGCCTTTACATGTAACCTTGGTGCGGGAACAATACTGAAACAAAGTTTAATTTGTTTCAAGATTGTCATGCAATAATTTTACGCAGCCACAAATAGATAGATTGCCTCATTGCTGTGCATCCTGCAAGCACCTGTGCTTAAAAAAGAAAAATAAGTTGTTTTTTTCTTTCATTAGCTTCTGAAACGAGCTCCAGACAGATAAAGAGGCAGTGGCGCTCAGGGACCGCCAAAATCAACACAGAATAAAAGGTTCCTTGTAGTTGCTTTACGGATGCGGACCAAGCCTTTTCTGCCCACACTCTACTTTGATTGCGTCCATATTTCTGCAGGTTTTTTGAATGCTGTACAGATACAGACAAAACAGAGCAGCACCTCCAGTAGTCAAGGGGTCAGTGTAGCAGCGCAGCCAATAGTTCAAGCGAGACCCGACCACAGGACACAAAGAAGGATCTTGTTGGAAATGAATTTTGTCACCCACACATTGCATTATACTTAATGTCTGCACAGATCACCACCAACTACAATGCTGGCTCCGCTTTTGACTCTTTCTGAAGACGTACATTATTCACAACCTTGTCCAGCTTCGCCAGGTTTGTCGCTGTCAGAAACTTTTGACTCATCTTCTTATTTGGGGCATCTTTTGACTCTGAGCGGCGCCCTCTAGTGGGTGTATTGCTTAACGTCCTTGCCAACGTAAAAAACACACAGAGGTATGTGGGCAGTTATGGTTATATTGTTTGAAACCGACATATCTATTTTCATACATAATAAGGGCATAAATGAGCCTTAATAATATTTCCACTGTGCGTCATTCTGGCCTTTCCTCGCATTAATTAGGCAGTTAATATAAGCTGATAATATATTTCATATGCGGAGGGGACATGACCCACCCACCTCCTGTGGTGATTATACACCTGAGTAAACATAAATGTAGGAGAAGCAGGTGAACATGCAATGTGTAAACCCTTCATTACTGTCACACAATTATGGAGCCATTGTTGTAAGACTAGTGCGATGCATCGGGAGCTCGGAGCGGCTTTTATTTAAATGACAATTTATTCAAAGTGCAGTGCTTTAAAAGCCACTTAAATCTCTCGTCTTTTCTCCCTCTTCTCTTCACTTGCACACAAGAGGGGATGAGTGGGAGTAGTCACAGCATGCCACCTCAAACAAACAGATCTGAATGATGGACCTACGCGGCGAGATGGCACCTCTAACAGTTCGTAATGAAACGTGCTCATAGATAATTGTAACAAAATATATTTTGATGCATGGCTTCGCAGAGGGATGTCGACATGTGATGTTGATAAAAGATAATGGGAGTTCACTTACAGTAGACATATTGACATGGTGGTGTGATAGTAAAAGACAGAAACCACAGTCATATTCCACATTGATTAGCTTTCAGTGCGGACTCACGCAGCAGTTGATCCATGAGAGACGTAGTAAGTGTATCTTATAAAATAAAACTGTAATGAGTGTCTACAGCCACCAGTATTGATCGTTATGTTAGAGGAGATCCACAAGTAATGATATTTTTGATGGCACCATTGCAACACTTATAAACCAGGTTACATGAGGAAAATGTCAATATATGTATTTATGTCACTGCAAGCAAAGAATAATGTTTGATTTTTTTCCAGACTCTTATATTGATGTGTGTAGAGGTAAATGGAATAGCAGAGCATTCTGGAGTGGCGCCACCATTTCTGAAAGATCTAGCTGTCAGTATATTTTGCAGTCACCAGTCATTGATCATCTGTTAATCATTTGTCATTAGAAATGAAGTATACATGAAAGACAAATGCCAATATATCAGGATGGGGATGGATCATGGTAAAATCACATGACAAATGTTGACCATTAATAAAAAAATATTCCAAAGGTAAATATGAGAGCAATTGAATAAAAAAATAATGTAAACAATAGTCTATTGTACAGAAGTACTATAATAAAAATGATAATAAAACAAATAAATATGTCCTTGTTTTTGTTTAGCCTCTGCATATACTTGTGTTGCTGCTGCGCAGCACTTTCTTTTCACAAATACTGAATCTTGCTGTATTTTTATCAACAGGTGATAAGTTGCATCACAACACATTTCCTATCTACCATCTCTCGCCTTTTGATGTGGAAGAGTGCGCACTCTAAATATGCCAGGCTGTTTAAAACATCTGGAAGAAATGAATAGAAAGCAATCATGTTTTGGTTGTTTTAGGCCATACAAATTATTAATCAGTAGTTTTTTTTTTAAAGAAATCGATGGTAAATGAGTATCTTGTAAGAATCACATCGATCCCGCAGAAATGATCTGCACAGCCCTAATTAAAAGAGTAGTTCTCAACAGAGGCAAAGGAATGTATTGATGTATTACAAAACTGAAGTTAGCTCATCTCCACAGCACTTAAGAGACATATGGTCACATAAGGAAAAAAAACAGATAAATAAAAGAAAGGATTATCATTGTTTTTTTTTTTTTTTTTGTTTTTTTTTTGATGGTGCATGAAGCAAATCTACCAGCCACTTGCATTATGAGCATATGGCTGGTGGGTGGTGCTAATATTGTGTCCTGACTGTCGGTAAGGATGTTCAGCTTAACAGCATGGGATCTGAAAACATTTACAGAGAGACGCGGAGAGAGGGCAGAGGAGACTTAAAGTCAATATACAATAAAGATATGTAAAGTTATTAACTAATAAAACTATGTTTACACTAGTGAGGAATGCAAACATAATCTCCTTCTCACAGCTGTGACCTCTAAGTGATGTTGACTCCCTGGTCTCCTTCATAAGTTTCCATGTGGGGAAAGAATGACAAGTTTGTTTGTTCGTCATGTGACTGCTACAGCCCACTATACACAGTGTACTGACCATGCTGAAAGTGAAGTTTAAGGAGATTTGCGTACAGGGTTGGGCTTTTCATTCCTCTGAAAGCTGCACAGTGGCACATGAAGCCAAAAAAGTCAAACTTCCAGGTATGAAATTACCCGGACCGTCTGCATTGTGTGGCACATAGAACGAGCTCACCAGAGACTTAAGCCTGCCAAGCCAGCTAACGTCCAGTTTAGCCCTCCCCTAACTTGAATGGGGATTAAATTATTTAATTGTGCAGCTCTTATAGACTTTCCAAATGTTACCAGACAGAATGGATCAGATCCTGATAGTAAAACCAGTCATTTCACAGGGGTTGTGATGCTCAAAAAAAATGTAACCACCATTTACAGACACTTCTTTCACAATGTAAGCTTATGGGAAAAAGTCAGAAGGTCCGTTGCACTTTCTGGGGGCCTGGCTGTGACGGTGTACAGGTCACAAAATGGACGGCTTGCTGTCGATAACATTGTGTTTTTCAAGAATGAGAGCACGACGTGGCTAGCTTACCTTAGCACAGAGACCAGAAGCAAAGGGAAAGGTAGCCTGATTCACTCCAAAGTTCAAAAATTCACCTACCAGCACCTCTAAAGCTCATTAAACGTGTATCATGTTTGCTGAATTCATACACAAAATGACAGTTTGTGGTTTTAGGTTGAGTTAGTAATGCTCGATGAACAACAATTTGTCCGTTTACTAGTAGCTACTTCTGAGAAGCTTTAGTGTCCTTGATAGCAAGGCTACACACACAGTAAACTCTGTAAGGTTTTGAAAGCCACCGCTAAGGATCCTGCCAATATTTTTTTATAATTCATTATTTATTTGTTTCTATTCTGCTACAGAGCAGTGCTAGCTTTCCCCCCTGTTTCCAGTCTTTATATTTATCGCCTCGCAGCTCCTGCTGTATATTTAATACTCAGACTGGAGTGATTTTGATCTTCTCATCCTCTCTTAGAAAGAAGGCAAAAAAAAAAATAAAAAAAAATGCATGTCCCATAATGGTTAGCTATTTCTCTACCTGTACGGACTATTTTTTTTTTTTATATAGATTTTCTTGTGGGAATAAGCAGCTGCAAATACAAAAAAATATTTTTCTAAGCAACACCAGCAGCTACAATTAGGGAGCTCGGTCAGACTCAGACACTTTGATTTTCGGTTCGGTTACACTCTCGAGGGAAAATACTCCAAGCTATGAAAAGTGCCTCGTCAAGGAAATCAAACTACAAAGAGAGTAAAGCTGAGACAAAGTCATTATGAAGCAATTACCAGACTTAGCAGTGTAATTAAGACACCAGGCTTCAGGAATGTAGGAGTCACTAACCACTCTGCTTTTCTATCAGCAATACGAGAATAACAATACAGCTCTGTGAATGTGTTTATGAATGTGTATGGGAGGAAAAAATCGAGTAAAAGCGATGATTGTGTTGCTGTGTGAGTGTCATGAGGGAAAACACTGACACAGAGACCACCCCATTATAATTGCAAAGTTTGGTGGCCGTTTTCCAACCTGCTTATAAAATGAGAAATCAGATAACCGCAGGCTTCCTGGCTGTCCTGATAGAGGCCTGATAATGGATTGAAGAGGGGGACAGAATCGATACGGCTGTCCCCACTCTGGGCCAGGAAACCATCACTGGAGAGCAGCTGACTGTACTTGTGTAATCTACAAGGGACGACCTGGCTTGTAGAGGGGCCTCTCAGTAACCTTAATGCTGACGGATTCAAGCAATCTGTCACCAGCAATCAGGAGCCATTTGGCGGTAATTCTTTTTCCATTTCAGCTAAATGTTGAGATCAGGGGTTGTATCAGTGATGGTAACTACTTTGTAACTGGAAACCAAAGCCCTTGAATAGATTTGTTGTATATTTTGTACATGTTTGCATCGTTGTTCAATTTTGTTCCATCTCTCCTGCTAGAGATTGTTTTGCCTCAGTGTATTGCAGTATTGCAAGCAGAGTTCTGTTCAGGAGGCAGAGATATTGGAATATTTGTTCTTAGCCCATGAAAGAAGGGAAGGTTTATTCATGTATTATTCATAGACAAGGAAAACATGTTAAGCTACTGGAAAGATATACAGTACATAAGTTCGATTACTAAACCTTGCTGTATAAACCGCAAGTACCAAAGAGTGCACCCACATGGAACCAATAAAATCAAGAAACAACTGAAGAAAAACAACTAAAAAACAACTAAAAAAGTACTGATCAGTCAATCAAATACTAAAGGAGCGGAAGAGAAACTGCACCATTGTCCAGAGAGCTCGACATGAATGAAGTGAACGGAGGGGTGTCAGCGAGAACAAATTAGTAAATCAGAGAAATAAAAGGTTATTGTGCACAATTAAATATGCCCACACCTCTGCACAACACAGGGTTTTGCGTGAATGCAGCCAAAGTGAACCTTCATCTTCATGCCTGTGTGTGTGTGTGTGTGTGTGTGTGTATTTCTCTGCAGCTCTCACAGACAGAGCAGAACAAACAGAGAATTTGGTCTAACTGTTGGTCACTATGTTGTTTTTTTTTTTAGTTTTGACCACACAACCTGCATGCTGTGTCGGCTGGGGGCTACACACCACTGTCAGACAGGCTGAAACCTAATTTTGTATACTTGGTGATTATTTTAATCAGTCAAATTTGGGTTGGTGGTTTATAACACATTTTTCTGAGGCGAGATAAACTGAGAACACATTTATTATTGCTTTACACAGACTTTAATTGTGAAGTCAGGGCACACACTCTGATTCAGCATTCAATCAGCTAAAGATGTGCTGCCATTTATTTTCCTTTGCCTTTTATCAACACAATTTACAAACTAATTATCAGTTAATACTGTCTCAAGAGTAATGAGATATTTGGATCATTTCCAAAAACAGGGATTTCAAGTCTGACTTTTCTCTCCAATTGATGTTAATTTTTAATTTAGATAATTACTGTAGGATAAATCTGCATGCACTCTCACAAAATTAGAGTTTTTTTCTTTTACTTTCCCTGACTTCATCTGAACTCTGCTTTGCTAGGACAGAAAAACTATTACATCGTTATTTCATACTCACTGAAGGACACTAGCATAGGCTGTTGGCAGGAGACTAGACGTGGATATCCAGACCTCTCTCCGCTCAGCGCTGGAGAAAGGTCTGGCTCCACCCATTATCATTCTGCTAGTTTGTTTGTATCTCTAAACCCAGGATGCAGTGATGGTGCCCCTGCAAAATGTGTTGGAGTTGTAACTTGTTTTGGTGGAACATTTGCACATCGGGAGGTGAGCCCTGACATTAAAATGAGTACATCACTGCAAAAGAAAAGGTAATAGGTGTTAGCATGTCTACGTTCGTACCGTTAGCATCTCAGGCACTAATTTGTCATTTTCAGCATGTAGGTTGGTAGCTCAGGGGTTGTTGTTATTTCCCGGGGACTTTGATAACACAGATATGCAAACTGGAACAAGTCATCCAATGGCAGACTTATACCTGCAGAGTAAATCCGGTGAGTCACAATAGTAGGAGATGAGATGTGAGTCTGTGTATGGAGGAGGTGCGGTGGATGGATGGGTCAAACGAATACAGTACTTTCACCGAGAAACCGAGAGTCAGTTTTGCCTTCTTTTTATGACATAATGTAAATGTATGTGATGTTATGTACATGAACTTATGTAAGCAACGTACTTATGATGTTTTCCTTACGCAAGTAGTTTTATGGTGTGAATGTAACCAAATAGGTGTTTCTGCCTTTATTTTGAAAGTCTACCCAGATGTTGCATATGTATTATTGCTAACTTGACCAAAAACTGAAGCTACAGAAGTACCTATAACATCATAATTTGTAGCGTAGGACCACTGAGTTGGAGTCAGATCGTCTTGGTTTCGTCATGTATGGTGTTGGTGGAGATGTCACATCTGAGATAAAAATGCTGACTGCTAATAACAGCACTGTCCCTACACTAAACAATGTAAGGTTTAATGTTTTGAACACAGCAGGAAAATGCAAACACTCATTGTAAAAAAAACAAAAACTATTACATTCACCAGCAGGTTGCTAATGATGTATCCTCTGCTCGTCCTTTGTTCAGCAGGTAGTGATAACCGTGAAACAGCAGGAGAGCTTTCAAGGCGACAATCACCATGGCAGTTTGGAGGGGCGTCCGGGGACAGGCGCAGATGCACCAGCTCTTCAAAGAGTGACCTTTGACCGTCTTAACCCAGACCCATCTCTCAAGAGTCCTTGAGGCAAACATGAAAGCAGCAGAGTCTAGACCAGGAACATACCGAGTGTGCTTTGGCTTGGACGGATAGAGTTATGCTTTGGGATTATTGATGCTCAAATGAGCGAAAAGGCTGAAGCTTGTTAGGATTCAGATTGTCATGCTGTAAGAAAAAGAAGAAGATTTTTGTGTTTTGGTGACATTTGTCTAGTTTGGGATAATTTCTGGGTTCAACATAGAGAGAAAAGTTGTTTATTTCGATTAAAAAAAAAACAATGGGTACATTCAAAACTTAATATTCCAGTAACAATAAGGTAAGTTAAAATAAATATTTCATGTTCATTCAGGATAGAAACTCCAAGTTTGCAACATTGGCAAACTTAAAACAAAAAGTGTTATACAAGAAGTGAAAAGTTCGGGAAACTATTGTGTATGCCTGTAAACACAACAGCCCAAAACTTTTTATGTTTTTAATCTTTAGAGAAAGATAGAGGCGACTCATCCAAAGCCACCAAAGAGCAGATGGACACTTGTCCCTTCTGCTAGGGAGCAAGAAAAGCTCTTGACTGTTGATCCTCAGGCTTACTGGTGTGACTTATCTTTGCACAGACATGGTTTAGCACTTAAGTCTAACGGCTGTTTGTACCAGGGAGGGTTTAGAGAAAAAACACATGAACCTCACTCTATAGCTCTCAGAGGGTGAAGCAGCTGCAAAAAATAGAGTTTGAGGTATTGGCAGACTGGTTGATTTTGATAGAGAACTGCTGGGTCAGATTCTTTGTTTCCACATCAACTGTTGAAATAACTCACTCTCACTCCTAATCACTAGCTCCTTTTTGCAGAAATTTCAACACTACCAACTTTTCTGCTTTTCCAAGTTTAGGCTAATTATTATAAACTATATAGCGGCTCCGACCAGACGATGTCAACACAGTGGGTTCATGCAGAGACAGGAAGCATGAAGCGGTTAAAGTACGAGTTTGCAAATCAACGAGTTAATGTGTAAGTATACATCATCCATTGTGTTGATAAGTCTATTTGTCTTTGTGATGTTGGAAGTTTTTTATTACCATATTTTGAACAATAAGGTTATAAATGAACTAAATGTTCAGTTACCCTGCTCTGGCACATTCAGAATCATTGCCATTAGCATTTAACAAGCAGCTTTCTTTGTAATCCAAATATACATATTTAAATAATTAAATTAATATCATTAACGTGGGACAACTAGTTTATTAATGGTATGAACTGATGACTACTAGTTGACTAGTCTGGGTCAGCCCTAGTCCCCACTATACTCTGTCAGAAGTGCTTGTTGGATGGTTGAAAGCTTCAGAGTCCTCTCACTCTAACACCTTTCCAACATCGGAATTGGGAGAGGGGGCTATGTCCGGCCATTTCTGTAACTTTCCGAAACCGACAATCTGAAATTTCCAGCCATTTCACGCAGCGATCGGCCGGCTGTGCAGAGGTGAGAAAGTAAGCAGGGATTGAACTTCTCTCTCAAGCTCCTTTTTCACTTTTTTCATGTCTTACACAACTATTTCTGGCACTTTTCATGGTTACAACAGAGTGCAACACTATGCATGTCTCCATGGAGAGACTGTCTGGAAATGTGCGACGTTATCACATATTAGTCAGAACAGTCAGTCACCACAGTCACTTGCATGTGATCGTTGCAACGTGGTTATGTGCTCTGAGTGCACAGTTCCTCTGTGTTATGGTAGAGATTGAATGGGAATGGGAAGATGTTTCCAGCGTTTTTGCGGGAGTTCCTCAGCTGAAGCGGTTCTCTTTCTCCATCTTTCATCTGGATCCATTTCATCCATCAGCTTTTTGGAAGTCACAGCACCACTTTGTCCTGCTCAAGCCACAACAGCTGAAGGCCAAAGCTTTCCAGGAAAATGTGCTACTTCTGAGATCTTCTGGCTTCCCAAGTTGGAAGTTTGGCTAGGAAAATTACTTGCATGTTTTTTTTCAGCAAGGTTCCCTCATCACTCCTCTTGGAAACGCTACTTGGATAGTATCTCGACCACTGTCACATTCAGAGCTCATGTCATCTGGAGCTAGCTTTGTAATTCTCATGCAATTCTGCTTTTAAAAGATCTGATTCATTAATGGCATCATCAGTAGCCTCAGGTACATCTTTATTGCCAGGGCCACTGTCATTAAAACCCTCCAATATAAAGAAAATGCTCTGAAGCTCAGATCAAAGCTAATACAGTACTCTAATATAAATAAGCATGCCATGATTGCAAAAAAAGAAAGTCATGTTCAGATCTCAAGTCTTAGATCACTAGTCTATAAACTTTTGAGAGAAAAACGTTGATACCAGATCATTGTTAAAGACAAATAGTTTAAGGAATGCCAGGGAGTTGACTGCTTAATTGAATGAAACTGATCAATGAGATTGGGTGTAATATAGTCCCAGGTCACTAAAGACCCAAGGCATGTATTTAAAGGTTTAACAATATTGTGTCATGTTGTACAAACGAACAGTACCCACGGGTGTCTTACACCTCTGAAGTAAATACAGTTTTCAGCCCTAAACTTAAAATACAGGAGGGAACTCATTCACCTTCTTCACATGAGCAGAAACAGCTCAAAGAGCTTTTCTGAGGTCAATTCGTGGCAACACTCAATTATTTACTCGTGTTTTATTTGCATTCTCATTTTGCAATAACAGCTCATCCTGCAAACTACCTGGGAGCACTTGACTCAACTTGCATTGAAAATATGATCAAATGCATGAGAATCCATTTCTCTCTTTTAAAAAAAAAAAAAAAGTCAATAGCTGTTAGCGAGCTGGGGCATTGAAGTGAAACCAGCATCTCATGAGGAGAAGGCTCACGATCCCACAGCAATTCATCGTTGTGTGAAAGTCTAAAAGGCTTCAGCAAACCCTTAATTTCTTGGAGTGGTGAGTCTACGCCAATTACAATGTTGTCATGTGCTTAAGGGTATGTATTTATTTAGGAACATTTATTTTGTTGGGGTAATTTTGTGAAAAATTGCAACACGCTCGCTGAGGTTTTGTACAATGGCTACTAATTTGCTTTGCAGAAATTTTCCTGCTTCTTTCACAACGACACAAACATTAGCTGACATTTCAGGGAGTCAACAGCTATCTTCATTTCTGAGCCTGGCCTTTCCGTGGCTTGACATTTATCCCGCACTTGATTGGTTGAAGGAGAGGAAGTACTCTAACCTCTTATGCACTCCCTACCTATCCCTTGTTCTCCTTGTCTCTTTCAATTACGGACTTTGCCCTCAGGGCTGCCTGGAAAACGCTCTAAGGCTTTAAAGCATCTTGCGTGGCCTCAAAAAGGGCACAAATTTAGAATTCATGGCATTTCTGCTCGCATGAAAAGGCTGCAACACGCAATTACATGTTGTTTGGGCAAATCAAGCAGAATGTGCAATGCTGTTGACATGGACCCACACAACGTCGTGTGTGTGCAATGGAAAAATGTTGACAAATGTAAAAAGAATTTCATTCTGAAACTTTTCGGGCTCATCGCTGGGATGTTTGGTTTTAATTAAATTCAGAGAGGATGAAAATGCATTCTGTGCACAATGTGTCCTTATGATTCATAACAAGCCTAATCAACTAATAATCAACTGAGTGTGTCTCCCTTATCAGGCCCAAGGCATGTGGAATAAATTTGTTATCAAGGAGTTTTCACGACAAGATGGATTTAGAAAAGAAATGAGTCAATTTCTCACCATGAAACCCTCGAGAGTCAGGAGCCTATTTTAAAAATATTCTCAAATCCAACCTTAGTACATTTATTCAAGGTGTTTCTTTCCCTCTGCAGTTGGCAGTGGGGATAAATGCTGCTGTATCAAAACAAACAGATCATTGCCCTTGTAAGTACTTTTTGAATAAGCATATGTTAGAGTACAGTCCAGCCCCGAGGCGATGATGCTCACCAACATGAGTATAACAGAGTGTTCCCACTGACACAGTTAACTTGGTAGCTTCATTTTCACAGAACATGGACACATCAGACAAAATGATATTAAAAGGAGGACGTTATGTTACTTTGAATGTGCTTTCTTACCGTGCCACGGCAAGTACATAACTCTTAAGTTCACATATGTTTCTAATCCCACATAATGCTCATGTGGCTACAGAACAATTTGCTATTAAACTGATAACTAGAATACAATATGTTTAGCTGCAACAAATCCTCATACCTAAACGACATACATTACCATTGGAAAGTATCCATGCAAGTCGTACCAGACCTTAAGTACATTCTGCAAGCCATGTGACATAAGTCATGTGGCGTGAAACATGGTTAACACTGTGAAGTGGCAGCAGTTCAGTTCAGTTTAGGCACAAAAACTAATTGACTTAGAAATAAGGGGTCATTCTGAAGGGCTGAGGTTCTACCCAAAACCATTTTCATCCCAAGAACCCTTTTTGGAAGAAAGATTTCCTTCAAGGAAATCCTTGAGCGTCAAGGGTTCCTTTAAATATAATATAAAAGGGTTCTCGGTAGAACCCCCTGGGTGGGTTCTGAATAAAACTCTTAGAATATAAAAAAAAGATTCTCTGATTAGATAAAAGCTATGGAATATAAAAGGTTCTCAGAAGAATCCCCTGAGTGTTTCTTCGATCCAACCCTTGGAATAGTAAAGAGTTCTTGAAAAAAAACCACAGGGCTGTGTTCTACAAAAAACCCTTGGAATATTAAAGAGTTCTTGATAGAACCGCAGGGATGTGTTCTAAATAAAGTCCTTGGGATGTAATAAGGTTCTCTGTAGAACCCCTTGTGGGTTCTAGATAAAAACCTTAATCTAAAAGGCTTCTGGGTGGAACCCTTCACAGATGGCTCTAGATATAACCCTTTATGTTGGGCTCTAGGAAGAACTATTTGAAAGGGTTCCAAGTGGAACCTATATAAAAAAGGTTCTACCAGGAACCAAAAAGGGTTCTCCTACGGGGACAAGCTAAAGAACCCTTTTGGTTTTGTTTAGCGGTCTTATTTCTAAGAGTGTAGGTTTAGGTTGTGGTTCAGGTTAAAATAAGCATATTACAAATATGTCACGAAACACAGCACAATGCAACACAATGCAAAACTTTAAACAAGTCAAAACTGACCTTTGGTTTCACATGCAACTCAAACAGCTGTTGGGAGAAATTAGCCTTTAAGGCTTTCTGCCAGAAAGCCCGTCTTGGTTAGGTTTAGGGGAAAAAAAATAATGGATTGCATTAGAATATCAGGATTTCTGCCAGAAGGCTTTCTCCCATGTGCACTCACTGCTCTCCTGTGTTTGTTTAATCCATCCATCCATCCCAACCACCTCCTTATGAAGACTTTCTCGCTCTTGACACTACGTCACCTGACTTCTTCCTTTCCACCTGTCACATTTACTTTGGTCACTTGAGGTCACTGCCATAAAAAGCAGCTTGTACAGATGACCTGTACGCCTGTTTTTCTGACCAGTGAACTTTTTGGTAGTTTTGTGTGAAACTGCTCAGTGAACTACATTCCTCATCTCGCACAATATACATCATCAACACGAATATCGCCGTCCCTCGTAACGTTATATTACCTAAAGTATTTTATCCAGTGACTTCTGGTCCTTTTATCAGCCAGGAAGATGAAGAACAAGTGAGACCTGGTGTTGTGGGACTACATCCCGGTAGGAAAATACACAGGCATTGTAGCTTCAGTGGCTAACGTCAACTTTTGGAAGGAGAAAGTTGTCAAGCCACCTATGCAACTTCTGGGTGTGTAGTCTAAGTACAGATCTTCAGCAGTAGTACAACAAACTGCGACTGTCCTGACTTTAAAAAAATCTTTTAAACTGACAAACATCAAATGTATGATTCATGGCACAATTCAAACAGGATAAAAAAATAATTTGTCTTTCACCGTTCATATTTTTGCCGAGGTTAGCTCCGATGGCGGTCCACTGGAAGGGGCGTGAGTTCACGTCTCTATTGTGTAACTAAGTTTGTTGATACAAATCAGTTTCACTGTAGTCAGGGATTCTGTGAATTTTGTGTTTTGCTCCATCATTGAATGTGGGTTAGGTAATATCTAACACTTGAATACTAACACTGATTTATTTTATTTACTACATGAATGATAACTTGAATGCTTTGGCATGATGAAAATGATTTCTTGCTCTACATTTCTAAGTTGCCAATGTCTAACAATTAAGAGGAGAACGTTGTGATTTCTCTCCCTTTAATGGTTGTAAATTTGATTACTAATAATTATGATTCATGAGAGTTCTTGACAGCCCTAATCTTAAATTTATTTGCCTCTTGGATTCAATTAAGAGACCTTTAAACTCAATATACACTTGTAAATTTTCAGTGATGCACCAGCTATCAAACTCTAACTGAAGTCGGCTGCTGCAGAGGAGCGACATTACTAATGCAGGCACCGGGCAATTAAGTCAAAGATCTATTAACCTTCACTTTCTGAGTGTTTTATTATTATCAGAATGAGGTATTGTTACGAGAGGAATTCAATTTGTGGAGCGACTCTGTTGCCTTTCAGGAATGGTGATGGGGGAGCATGTCCGCCCGCACATGCGCTTTCTCTGTGCTCGCTGAAGTGATCCAAGCAAGCGGCTTACTGCGAGGGAGCAGATAGAGTTGTGGAGACATCAGAGGGATGGCAGTGATTCATTATTTCATTTTCACGCAGCGCCAGACATTATTTGCACAGATGTTCAGAGGATCCACTGATGTATGGCATTGCTGAGCCGCTCACAGTTCAATGAACTGATAAGTGCCGCTACAAAGCAGTCAGCCTTGTCTGTATTACTCTCTGTTCTGGCCCACGGTGAAAGAATAATGTCAGGGTACGCCACTGACCAACCCCTCCCCCCACCCCACCCAAATCTTCAATTATTTTATGGAAATCATTTCCTTCTCAAGAAAACATTACTCTCTCCCTGAAATGAGTAACTCGCAGGATTTAAAGAAGACAAGAGTTAGAGTGTAATTACATTTGATGCTTTAAAGACATAATTCTGACAAAGTATGTTGCTTGAAGATACAGCAGTGTTGTAATGTGTGTGTCGGGCTAAGTAACACTTTAAAACCTCATTGGCATTTCTTTAAAGATCTTATAACTGGTGATGTGGAATAGATCAAGTGTGTTTTTTTTTATCATTCAAGTGCATATTTTTAGAATTGCGCAGAAATGTGTTTAATTTACCTTAAACTTTGACAATTTTAGGAAGATAGTTAATGACTCTTCTCTCAAAGTCATTTTTTGTCAAACAGAGCGACTTTTAAACTGCTGACAAAACTCTTCCTCTGAAGTGTGTGGCAGAGCATCTCCAGCCAGCACAGTCAGCCCATTATCACCGATGAGTGCATAAATATTAATCTGTTATCTGCTGTGATGCTGTGTGGGCTGAGGGACAGCCCAGACTACTGTAAGTCGAAGTGCGTCTTCGGCTCTGCAGTGCCACAATGTACTCAGAGACCTCTAATCAATCAGAAAATCTGTGATTACAGGTAGACACATGCAAGAACAGAAGTCCTTTTCAAAAAAATATATTGCCGTATAAACACTGCAACTCTATTTCCTTCACCCTGTGAGAAATGTTTGTAGGCACAAACTTTAAACTATGCACACTAACAGGAGCAGCAACAACTGAATCTAGGTTATTAATGTATTAGAAAGCTGTTTAAAGTTGAGATTAAATGAAAAATAAACACTTTTATATTATATTCTGTATGCAACAACATATGCCAAAAAATCCATTTCTTTATATTTTTATCAAAATTATATCATGTTTTCTTCCTGTAAAACAAAATATGATGCATGCTTACATAAGAAGAACCAACCAATTTCAACCAATAATATTGTACAAAGCAAAAATTATATTTTCTGTTTCAAAGTGGACACGTTTACTGACCGTTCACTAAACTCTGTCCCCGCAGTTAGCCCACTGTTGCTACACCTGTCAAACGTTCTCACATGGCACTGGCAAGTTTACAGTCTTGATGGAAACAGTTTTACCATTGAAATAATTAATTGGCCCAAAGCAAACGTTACCGTTCTGGTCAGCAGCCTTTAATTTTGCTGACCAAAGTTTATCACAAGATAAGAGAAGTGTTTTCACATTCCTGAGACTGAAACATACCTGGGCTAGCTAAATTTGGAACATAATTTCAAAAGCCACTGGCTGTAGTGCAGGCAAAGAAACACGAAACCTCCAGCACAGAGCGGACTTGTCAATACAGAGAGCAAGAGTTAGCATTAGCGGTGTCAGCCACTACCAGTCACCTAGCTAACAAGCTGAATAACAACAAAAATAAAAGATGCTAACTACACTTACCATTCTGCTACATATGCTCGTCACCAGTTTTGATGCACAAGTTAACAGACCTCTCATCTTTATCTAATGCTAATGCTAATGAGATGTCATGCCATCTTGATAAGTGCCACTGCTATTTCACCGGTCAACCAAGTACTAATCTGGGAGCCCGTCGGGTATCGTCTGCTGATGATTTAGCCTCTGGGGGCGACAGCCAATGTTGAGCTTCTGGTATAGCTCGCGCATATCCAAGCCAAGACTTCCTTTCCATGTGCCGTTCATTGCTTACAGTCTGATTAGCAACATGAGACACAAGAATGGAGTTGGAGGCTAATTTCGAACAGATATCTGCAAAAACAGACAGTGCAGATATTATTTAAATGCCAATAAAAAGCTAAGTTGTCGCCAAAACAAAGCTGATGGGTTCAGAGACTGCATTTTGGCTAATCCATTCTACCTCTTTTGTTCTATACACAGCCTGTTTACCTGCATGCAAGCAAAGTCAAATATGATTGGTCAATTCTATTTGGACAACAAATGAGAACTCCAGAATGCTTCCCATACCAAGTCTTGTCCTTTGCCCACAGATTTTGCATATTCATTTGCAGATATGAGCCACTCGACCAAAGTGGTGCCAACCCCAGTCCCACAACCAAAAGACAAGCTTTTGTTAGTGCAGATAAACACACTGCCAGTTCCTTACATTTTTGCTCTTGTGTTTTTGGTTTTGGAAAGGTTAAAAAACACAGATGCATCCTTCAAACTCTTGGGACAGAGCATCACTCCTACTAGAGCTCGATTCGACAAGGAGTCCAAAGCTTGACAGGCATGCTTGCAAAGCTATAACTGGGCAACTACTGTTTTGGGGAACGGGGCAGATGGTAAATTATGCTAAAAATCACAATAACACACATTAAGAAACCTATATTTCTGACTATGAATAATTTTGAAAACTGAAGATTTTCCACCTATAAGTCAAACTAAATTATGTTCATTATACCTCAGATGAAAAGAAAAATTGCAGATTTCCTCCTCGAACAACAACTAAAAGTCTGTGTTCAAATTCTAACATGTATTTATTGAAATATATCTCCATCATTACACCACCTGTTGCTGTTTTTCAGATCACTGATGGTATTTAATGAGGCAAAAGACAACCATCTGATCACATGCTGAGCTGCACTCGCACCATCTCAATCCCATCTTTCCATTTTGATAATCTAAGTATAATATTATGGCTTTGTGATTTTGTTTAAATCCCATTTTATGCCCAGTGAATTGAAATGATGAAGCGCTTTGATGCTGAAGCTGTCAGTGATATATGTCCACAGGTCCAGTCCAGGTTCACGTGAATTGTATGTGATATTAGCTTGACTGCAGATTTAATGTTCTTGAACAGTCAATTATAATACAGCCTGCGGGACTGTGAAAGAGTGCATTACTAAAGAAACATTTCATTCACCGCTTGCCAAATATAGAGAATATTTTAAACTCCATCACTCATGAATCATTTTCCTGCCTGTCACAGTGAACTGATGGACAGACAGGCTGGTATGATTGATTATAGAATTTAGGGTTTAAAGACAAATAGCAAATCCTTCAGTATACATCAGTTTTTCATTGCACAGAAGGAATTTCTCAGTTTAGATAAAGAATCCTGAGTTCCTGATATGGTTACAGTTTTAAAAGGTAAACTAACTGCACTATATTGTTAATGTGTTCTCATAACACTTACTCCAGGCCTGTTTTGTCCGTGCACATATTGTTGAAATATTCTGAGATTACAAGTAGAAATCTTAGTAGTGAGGTGAGGTTAATGATGCACATGTTTAAACCTGCATTAATTCTTTTTTTTTTTTTTTTTTTTTTTTTGGTCACCCTGAAGCTTTGCAACAAGCTTTGAGCAAAACACTGACATACTATCACCTTGTTAAGTTGTTATGGTGAATTCAAGTCCAATATTCACTTCCTTTTAGCTCA
The DNA here is from genome assembly GCA_034769285.1 of Lutjanus argentimaculatus. Taxonomy (NCBI): domain Eukaryota; kingdom Metazoa; phylum Chordata; class Actinopteri; order Lutjaniformes; family Lutjanidae; genus Lutjanus; species Lutjanus argentimaculatus. Next base: position 610,819 of record JAWZSL010000076.1, on the reverse strand, counting down.
GTTTTGGTCTCCACCACCTACTGGGAAAAATATTTGATCTTAAACTGCCAAATGCTGTACAAGATAGTTGCTAACTTTTTCTGTCTGCTGTTTAGCGCCCGGTAGTGTACTGTCTGCTGAAAACAGGTGCCTGCTGCAGCTGGAAATGGGGTTAATGAGAGGGGTTAGAGTGAACCAAACAGTAAAGTTGCAGGCCATAAAACCAAAACAATAAGCTGAAATGCAATAAGCTAAAATGCTAAAACTCTCCCCAGAGCTGAGGGTCAAATCAGAGTCAGGTGATAGTCACTCAATCCATTTTTGATAGAAAAAAAAACAGTGACTGGTGCAGCTTTAAAGCTGGGTTTGGTAACATTGGAGAAGCCAGCAAGAATCAGTTGTATTATTAAAGCATCCCACCTAAAAAAACCACTACCCCAAAACACATAGACGCACAGTGCCTGACAACCGTATTCAATGACCTCATGTCTCATTCACATGAAAGAAACCACCTCACATCATCATAATTGACATAAACAATACCACATTTTTTTCTGTTTTTTTTTTCTGATTGCTGTCGGGATGTAATGAGAATTTCAACAAATAAAACAATTATGCCACCTCACTGATAATCTTATTTGTTTTGTGGTTTCTCAGTAATAAGAGATGACTTGTAGAGTGGATTTTATAAAATTTGGTGAATCCATATTACCTTCTCTTTGCTTATTCTTTCATAAACAAAGCTAGTCAGTGAGCACTTGTTATCCTCTGCTCTGCTCCCATGCTGAGCACAGCTTAAGAAGAGTGACGTAAACATTTCAGAAGGTCATGATGGCCAAGCAGACGCGGCATATGGTGAGTGTCCCTCTAAGATAAAAAAAAAATCTCTGCCTGATCAATTATTCATTGGGTCTTGCTTTTTAATTTCTTAGGAAAATATGGAGGTAGTGGTGAAAGCACTGCTCCACTTTAGCTTGCAGTTGCTGACATACACAGCAGCATGTGCAGTAAGAAACATCATAATCCCCAAAGAAGAAATTATGATAATGAAATAATTTATTTATCTTTATAAAGAGAAAATCTCTTCTGGTGTGATTCTCTGAGCAGCAAGGTCAGAGTCTGACTCAAGGACACTTAAGCAGAGCAGATACAGATGAAAATGATTTACTAATATCACGTTCTGAAGGTCAGCGAGGAATCAGTGTTGTTTCTCATTAACAACATGTGATATAGAGCAAATTACTGGAGAAGATATGTGAACACTGATGCCCAAAGGGTCCCCGAAGCTGTGTGTTACTCATACATCATGACTCACACTTCTGCAAAAAGGACAATTTGTATCTGTTTGATTGAATTAGAAAAGCCATGCATAATACACAGATAATCACGACCAGCTTAATCTATTGGATAAACCAACAGAGAAAAATAATAGTAAAGACTAAAGACCAACTCATGAAATTATCAAAGCTAAACCAGCTTGAAACTGATCTCCTTCAAACACAATGGGAGAAAATGGAGAGCGTAAACAGCTATTAGCTAATGTGCATCCAAACAAGAGACTAATTGACATTTCATTAGCATGCTGGTTGAGATTTATCATAACAAAGCAGAAGGCGTCACACACGTGGTCCAGCTGAGGTTGTATTCAATGTAATATGCATGTCCGGGGCCTGATTAAACGTGTTGTGTACACGTATTAGTCAGAGTTTAAAAAAAACAACAACCACTGATTGATTTATGAATCCTGTTATGTAAATCTTGTTCTCTGAACAAACAGACTTCAGAGATTTACATGTATATGAACTGTGAGGCTCAATGTCACAGTCAAATGTTGATTTTTTTTCTTACTGTAATTCTCTAAAGCTGTCACGGTGGTTTACCAAAGCTGAACTTGACAAAGATGAACTAAATAAGGCTCAAACAATATGGACAACAAGAAATAGAAAAGCTACATCTAACCTCTAAAAGTAACAACTGGTTCAATTGCAGAATGTAACTTAATACGATTATTTATTCTTTTTACCTATTGGTCGGCCATGGCATGTTTATGGCTGATGTCATGGTTACGGTAATGTACATAATCATTTATTGAGTCACATTCAAGGACACTAACAGCCAGCTGAAGATGAAATATTGATCTGAAACACTATCAAAGACCGAACATCTGTGTTTTACGTGTAAGTGTATGGCAAACATTCTTTAAAAAAAATACACATTATAAACATTTAATAACCTCTGATCTATGCTCCTGGCGTTCAGACCGACTAACTGGTAAATCAGTCACACTGGTCACGTAATATGGATCTTCTATCCTGGTATGAGTGTATTAAAGTTTTATTCACATTACATTTAGCATGTTTGCTGACTTCTTTCCTCTGACTAGTGGTGAGTACAGGAAACGCACTGTTACCTTGAATACATTATGAATTTCTCTGGGTTTGAACATTGTTGAAAACATTTGGGGTCATAGGTCAAGCATTTTTAGAAATGTTGCATTTTATGGGAGACTGTTTTAGATAAAGTTAGTGCTGAAACAATTACTCAGTTAAATCGATTATTTGATTGACAGAAAATGATCAATTAAATGCTTTTGCATGCAAAAAATAAAAAATACGGAAGTTTGCCATTTTATTTTTATGGTAGTTAACAAAATATCTTCATGTTTTGGACTGTGGAGGCATCAGCAGAAATTCTGATGAGCATTTTTCACAATTTTAGGTACTGTATAGATGAAACATTTTACCGAACAATGAAAATAAAGGTTGGTTGAAGCTCTGGATGTCCAGTTAAATAAAAACCAGAAAAATTAAGGTGCCCACTAATTTACACCTTTGCCCACGATGACCTAACACAGCTAGAACTTGTTGGCATTTCCTCCTTGGCTTAATGAACAAGATAGTGGGAGAGAGACCTAGAGGAAGAATTAGGAGAGGGAGCGCCATCAGCGAGAGGGAAGCAGTGAATCAGAGAAATAAAACATTATTTTCTGATTGTTTTGCATTAGTTATGCTCTAAAGAAAAAAACAATCTCACACTTCCACCAATGCCAGAGGAATACAGATGAAGTGATCCTCCGGCTTCGCCTGTGTGTGTGTATGTGTGTAAAACTCTAGCTACAGCTCTCACTGACAGAGAGCAGAGGAAAGAGACAGTTGGTCGCTATGTTTTTATAGACCTCAACAACTGTGCGCTGCATTGGCTGAAGGCTACACACCTCTGCCAAACAGGCTGAAGTGTCAGGAGCACAAAATACAAGAAAATAATACAGGCAGAGGGCAGGGTCTGTGCCGATACAGCCACTGCCACACATTCCTACTGGGTCAGAGTGATTATGTTTCTATGGGTCTATATGGACAATTTTCAAGGAAAATGTTGCATTTTATGCCTTTAAACAAAGATAAATACCACAGTATGATACAGGAACATGGCTGACAGTTGTCATGGTTTGGGGTTTTTGTAGTACACTTCTTGTTTTATTTTGATATGTCTTTCCTTGTGTGTCTTTGTCTTTGTGACAGTGGTGTCCAATACAGTTTTTTGGATCAGACCTCTGTGGTTACAGTTGTCCCCTACTCAGTTTTTAAAAGACAGTGAACTGAAAGAGTACTAATTTAATGTGATTACAAGAATATTAACTCTTTTCGTGATGTAAAGTCTGACTAACATGGATCCTAATAACCAGCTCCATAGACAGTTTTAGTTTTGACATCATGAAGGTAAAGGGGGTAGACACATTAGCGTGTTCTGTGCGTGAAATAAAATCAAGATATCGGTGTCTGGCATCAACCTTGGGCGCATGATGGATGAATGTTTGACGCGCTCTCCTTCCATTAAGTTATCAATCTTCAGAGACTTGACGACTGACGTTGTTTGAGAGACACTAAGCAGAAAAACGGGCGCTGATAGGCTGGTACTTTCCTGTGTCAGATGTCACTGAATGAAGATTACACTTCTAATGAGGAGGCCACTGCTCATTTTATTTAGTCATGAAGCCCTCCCAGAGTCACATGATGGAAAATTGGGAGCTATTCATGTATTCACTCCATTAAGAAACAAATGAAAGGCAGAGAAAGTCTCAAAAGCTGCTTTGTGAAGGATCTTAATGAAGCCGAGAGCCACTTGAAATGCCTTGAAAATGTGCATAAATTATATGAGTGATCTACTCCTCCCTGACATTACAGTCACAAATTCTGGTTGTGCAAAGTATTATACTGTAATTCACCACAATATTTCTGCTGGGTTTGGATATTCAACCTGGTGCAGTGTGGATAGAAACTGAGCTGCTCCTCTTCTCTGGGAAATCCTGCTCCCTTACAAGATCTCTCCATTATTATTGATCAAAGCAAAGTAACACCTGCCACTGCATTTACCAGGCTCTCCATTTGTGTGCTGCAGCTCCTCACAATCTTCCTCAGTCCATTCCTGCTCACATGCAGCTCACCCAGAAAGCTGCAGTCAACATAACCCTGTATCAGGACACTCGTAACCGGCTGTTTTCTGTCCAGTTCAAAGCCCCGGTGTTTGCTTGCAAGGTGACCCAGGACATAAGATTGCCACACCACTAGATGCTGCACTCTGTGAGTTGTGGCCAGGTCATGTCAGGTCAAACTCTTTCCACCATCATTAGACCTGCAAAGACCTGTGACCTAATGAACCTCTTAGGGGGACCTGGCACATAAATTTGCTACTGGGCCCTAAATGACCACCCCATCTCCTACCTTTTTGTGCTGTTTTGTGTGTACTTTGTCATCTCTAAAGCCCTTTTCACACAGAGATCCTGCAATGCCGCTGTAAAGAAGACCTGCCATTACACTGTTATGATTTTAGATAGCGAGCCAGCGCTCCAGAAGCAAAAGAGGCATGACAGGCGTGATGTGTAACAGAACCGAAAACAGCTCCTGGACCTTGTCTCTGCAATTCGCAGACATCTTTGGTTTCTGTTTTTCATCTTCAAGTAAGCTGCTAACTGCTACTCGCTAAATCCAGTACTGGTGGGTTGCACAGATAACATGTCATCAAAACGTCAGAACCCTGTCCTGTCCTGCTGGGCCACTCTTTTTACACTGATGTTGATTCAGGTCTGTTACTGCTTTGGACATTGAGTAAAACATGATTTACAAATTCTTTTCCACCTATATTCAACTGAATACCGCACAGAAATTAGATATTTAAGGTTCTCAACAGGTTTTGGAGCAACATACACTGCCATCCAGACAGTATCTTTTTCAGGAATGTTGCTGCTTATTTCAGCAAGACGATGCCAACACACATTCTGCACGTTACAACAGTGTGGTTTCATTGTAAAAGAGTTCAGGTACTAGACTGACCTGCCAGCAGTCCAGACCTGTCTCCTATTGAAAACGTGTGGTGTATTATGAAGCACAAAAATATGACGACAGAGACCCCAAACTGTTGAGCACTTTGAACTCGTATATCAAGCAAGAATGTGAAAATATTTCACTTCAGATTTTCTGTTGATTGATTATTAAGTTAATCAACAAATTGCTGCAGCTCAAGCTATATTTTTCACATGCATCGGGGGCAGTTTGGGATTGAATGATTCCCTTAATAAGTCAAGTAGGAGAAGCCAGAGATTGAACCTTCGACCCTACAATTTATGTCCAATCCTCTCTATCAACCAACAGAATTTCGGTATGTTTGTTGGTGTTCATCTAATTTACAACAACCTTGTTTAAGAATGGCACCAAGCCAAAAAGGTGTGTACATCCCAATATTACATCAGGTGCAAAAGGGCAAAAACATAATGAGGAAAAAAAGCTAAAAAACTGGACACTTGAAAAGTAGGAACCGAGCAGCAGTGCATTTCTGGATCATCAGTATTTGACACTGCCCTCATTAAACAACCATCAAAGTACAGCACAATGCTGAATGCCCTGCAATGATGCATTAAATTGCCCATTGCTTATTAGTTTTATTGGCTGCCTTGGGTAGTTGGCTCGTTGATCATTATGACTGGGTTCATTACTGAAGCACGTTACACGGTCAGCTCTTAATTATTGATGCTTTTTATAAGCTGGAATAACATTCGACAACAGAGATGAATAAGTAAACGTGTTGTTCCTCAGGGGTACTGTGGTGTCGGGAAACATTTCTTTGCTGGAGGAAGTAAGTGAACTTAAATATGTGTGAGGTTTTTTTTTATGTGTTTATGAGAGTTTGTGCCTGTAACTTTTTTGTCAAACACGTCCCCATGCTGTTAATTTATTTTTAAAGGCCCTATTTAGTGGCTTCTGAAACAAAAAATATAGAGACAGGCTGGATATAAGAATAAATGGGAAATACTGCTTAACAAATTGTAGTGGGTATTACAATGTGATATATTTACAGATAATGATAAATCATGATTACTGCAGTCAGTTTTATTTTTAATCAGTTTTAATTGGCAGAGTTTAACGCCTAGGGGTTTTTCAGGGGAACCATGAAGCACATTCTGTTCCTGAGCTTCTCTAATTTAAGGTGCTGCATCACATGTGACAAGGAGGTTTTGGACTTTGCAATTAAATAAAATTATCCAACAGTATGTGCCAGTTATGTGTAGTCACACATCAGAAGATCCAGGTTGCTGTATCAGCTGTTCAAAAATATCTGACAGTTTCATAATTTACAGTGCCAAAAATACACTAGCAAGGGAGGCGAGGAGCAACCTGCACTAGTCACAGATAGAATATACATTAGGATACATTAGTTTAAATACAGAGAAATTCAATGAAAAACTTTGAATTTGATGTTTACTCACAACATCTTTCAAAGCCTGACTGTATTTTGGCATTTTTATGCTAATTCATATTTTTCTGAGTCATTTCCTGACACTGTTCATTAGCCACACTGTGACATTTTGACAAATGGTTTAATTTCATTAAGTGAAATAAATTTAAGCTGTGGCTTCAAGTCTGGGGAGAGGGAACTAAAAGGACCAGAAGGGCTGCAAGCTGCACAACTAACTGAGCTAGGGGCAGCTACAGTTAGCAGCAGTTAGCAGTTACTTTAGCAAGCTATCTGTCCATCAGGAAATCTGTAATTCTCCAAGAGTTGAGGCAGAGCAATCAGAGGACATCAGAGGGAAAACTAGAAAACATTTTGTCACTGAATGAGAGTCTGACGCTGAGCAGCGGCGCTTACTCGTTCTATGTGTTCTGTGCTACACGTTCATGCTAGAATGGCAATCTGGCTGCCATGGCAATGGATGACATCCAATTATTTTGCTGCCTTCAAATGGACCTTGTGGTAACAATGCAGGAAGTCATGCACACTTTCTAAACTTTTACACTTATCAGGTCATGAATACTGCAAGAGAGGGGACTCTTCTTGCACACATGGTAAACACGACCCCATTTGAAGGCAGCAATTACCACACCCCTACTCTCTGTTTGGGAAAGAGCACTGACCAAAAAACACTGGCTAGAGTCAGGCTTCAAAGGCCCTGAAAACCTTTTGTCTTTATCACTTTCTCCCTCCAGGTGATGGGGTTCTACATAAACACGCAATTTTCTGCCAAATTAGAACAATTGTTGTCATTTCACTTGAGAGATTTCTGTATTGGTGTATTTGTCAGTGCTCTTCTCACTGGTATGAAGTTGAGGAAAATTCAGTGTCACGTATTTCCATGTACCAATCAGGATTTAGCCACATTTGAATCAAAATCTGATGACAGTCGGTGGGTTGTTTGCTCAAGTTGTCAGTCCCTGTCAGTCAGTTTGGATGAAATCACACCCACACAGTCCTGAAGAAGCTTTTGAAGAATTTTTGGGCGTTAAACTCTTAATAAATAATGATTAAGGATGCTTAAATCTAAATTTAGGCTGGAATATTTCATGCTCGAGAGAAATACTTTGAATATCAAATAAAATGTTAATAAGTTTTCAATAATTACTGAGTGATTATATTGGTGTTGTCTACTAAAGAGCCTCTATTCAAAGACCCTAAGTAAGTGTGAATACCAGAGTCAACACTTTTAAATGTTAAAGTAATGATGCTGATGTTTCTGGACTTAACCTCTTTTACTTTAATTGGCCTGACTCCATTGGTGAGTGAATACTCATTCATCTCGACCCCATCTTCTTGAAACAGATAGACACAGAAAACAACAATAAAACTTTATTTGAAGGGCTGTTTTTAAGACTGTCATTACACTGTCATAACCATGTCATGAAACCCATTATGATCATGAAGCCTTCATGGATTTTTATGACTGTTGTCATGAAGTGTCATTCGGTCACATATGTCATTTTTAGTGCAAACTTGGCATTGTTCGAGATGTCTTTGTTACGACAACTTGACATTAATCAAGCCAGACCAAGTATTTTTATTGCTTAGACAACATAACCTGTCAGTGTCATTGTCTTGTCAACTTGACATTATCAGACTTAAAGAAACTGTTGAGCTTTATATTTTAACATTACATTAAACTGTCACACATGATTGGTGTTGACACTGAGGTGACATGAGATTATAAATGTGAGATTATAAGTGTGTCATGAATGTTTTCCTTGACCTCAAGTAAAGTGGGACATTTTGAATTTGTCATAAAAATGCCATTAAGTTTTATTACACTGTCAAATGCATTTGTAAGGGTGCCATGAATAAGTTAATAGAGTTCAAATATTACTACTACTACTACTACTACTACTACCATTTGGGCTTGTCATAAAGATGTCATTACATGTTATAAGGTCGGTTTGACAACAGAATGCAGTACCAAGGTGATTTAGCTTACAGTATTAGCTGATAAACAGAGAGCGGTTAGCTAGTTTAGCCTAAGGCAGGCTAACTACTGTCCACTGTTATCTTTAGCTGGCGTTAGCAAGTTAGCTGAGTTAAGGTTAATGTCAAATTGTCATAAGGTTAATGTTAAGCTGTCATAACAAAGATGTTACTGGCCTGATTAATGTCAAACCTCATAAAAAGACATTTCTGTCTTGGTTAATGTCAAGTTACTCTTAACAAAAAAACAATGTCAACTTTTTGTTAAAAAAAAATGACATAATTGACTGAATGACACTTTATGAACATTAAAACATTCCTGCCATGAGCATTAGAAATTCCTTCATGCTTGTGACAAGTGTCATGACCTGGTTATGACAGTGTGATGACAGTCTTATGCACTCACCTTCAAATACAGTCTTACCAACACGACTGTCAGATAATAAACATACTGAAGCTATAACATTTTAAATCCCTGTGACTCCTCTCCGCTGTCTGTGAGTGTTTTTTTCTGTTCCAGTGTAATAACACTCTCGTCCTGCTGGTGTGACTGGATTTCCAATCTGATGTCACTCAGTGTGCGCAGTATTAAAGGAAAGTTTGGAGAGGCTCCAGGTCTAACACAGATGCTTCCCAGTGACAGGCCTTCAAAATGTGCAAGTGTTGACAGTCAGTGCAGCAGCCGCCCCTAAAACGGACACGAGTCTGACTTGACATTACCTGCACATTGTGTCTGTTGGCGCTTATAATTGCAGTTTGTTGATATGACACAAGACAGATTTCATTATTAATGATATTCTGCATAAATGTGGCTTTCAATACACAAATCTCCTGGTCAATGAGAGCCACAGTGGAGAAGCCTCCTCCATCACACTTGTGCTACTTGAAATTCAATGAAGAAGAGTTGTGGCGCACTTAATGTGAACGATGACTATGTGTGGGGTCAACAGCTAATTGAACCAGTAAATTTTCAGCAGTGAATGTAACATCTCATGAGACAGACTAAGAGGATTTTGTCAGCTAGGGGCCATATTTCATAAACATTTACTGCTTCATTAATGCAGCTGTGTACGAATACTGATTATCATCCACACAAACATATTTAAATGTTGACACTGGACTAAAATACATTTAGCTGTTTTTACCAATTAATACGTGTTTAAGGCGAGACTATGATGTGTTTTTACATGGTGTTTTTTCCAGCAGTCCGGACCTCAACATTATTGACAATAAATTAAAAGTCTTTAGCATTTACATTACAAAACAAACGTGTCCCAGACCACCTCAGCAAATGATTCAAGTGATCGTATCACATTGCACCTTGGTTGGAGACAGATGATGATCCCCTAAATTTAACACAATATTTTTTGTGCCTAACCTTAACTATAGCATTGTCTCATAAAACAGATTTATTTCCAACAGTGCTTTCTAACAGTTTTGGGAGGAATCAACAAATGTGATGTCCTGCCAATAGAGGCATCAGATCAGAAAATGTTTATATGGGTCAATCTAGAGGGCATGGACAAATGAGGGATTATGTGTAATCTGCGGGACTGGTTGGCTGATGGGCCTGCAGTCAGTCCTGAATCCAGTGATGGATCTGGAATATTTCACTCTTTATCAAGAATAAGATAGACACATTCTGACCTACATGTCAATACTGAAGCATTTGACATGAAATAGTAGGGTAAACACAGGTGTAACCACCTGTGAGAGGTGATAATAATTGATCCTTCCTAAGTCCCGCCCTTTTGGGACCTCAGTCAATTCTTTTCTTTCCTATTTCCTGTACGAATTTTCCCAGTTTTCCCAGGGTGGCAAAGTCTTGCCCCGATCTATGTATTTTCTGTACTTAAGATATGCGATGTGCTAAGCTTGTCTATGTTAACAATAAATTGTTGTTTTTTTTTTGTTTTTTTGCATGGGGGGTGGGGGTTCTGCCATAAATTGACAGGACAGCTTAAGATATCACAGTAAAGGTGTAGATAGAGTTGAGGAATGACATGGAGCAAAGGGTTGGTGGCGGGAGTCAAACCCACGGATGCTGCAGAGGACCACCAGCCTCGGTACGTGGCGTTGTATTCTCTACCAACTGAGCTATCATGTTTACCATGTTTTG